>CM042141.1:37120693-37140693 GCA_023376005.1 Doryteuthis pealeii
GATAGATAAATAGATAGATAGATAGATAGATAGATAGATGTGAAAAGACTAAGATAGGTAGATAGATAGGAAAAGAATGAGATAGATAGATATGGACGACTAAGGTAGATAGATAGATATGAAATTTTTAAAGACTGATAGATAAATAAATATATAATGAGAAGATAAATGGAAAATATATATAATCATAATTAAACATTATTTTAAAAGTAAAATAAACTAATAATAGAAAACCATATGTAAACAGGTCATCTTCTTCAGAGGATAATTTTATGCTTTTTAATTAGAATGCTGTATATGTAAAGAAATTCCCATCGAAACACGTGTCAGCATATAATAAATTTCATCCATACAAATATATTTATATTTTTCCATCTATCATCTCTATGGATTTATTATTGTCTTCTTTACTTATATAAATATATAAAATATGAAATGAGTGAGATATATATATATATATATATATATATATATATATATATATATATAAGAGAGAGAGAGAGAGAGAGAGAGAGAGAGAAACTATTTTGAAGCAAATTGTTGCAGTTTTTATAGTATAAGGCGTGCTGGAATCCACCACTTAAACTTGTAGACTCGGCACGGTCACGTGGATTAAACCACGGCCAACAAACTCTTCGAATACGTGGTTAGTTAACTATTTAATCGCCGATATGGACAGCCGTTCATTTGCACGTTATTCGACATTGACGAATTAATCTGCAAGCAAAAGAACATACCCAACACTAAGGGACGCCAAGGAACAACCAAAGGATCATACCTAACACTGAGGAACACCAAGGAACAACCAAAGGATCATACCCAATACTGAGAGACACCAAGGAGAAATCAAAGGTTTATTCGCTGTTACGGAGAACGAGAAAGGAAAAAGAGCAAGACATTGTCTTGCCTGCTGGGATCGAACCCGCGTCCTCCCGCATGCAAAAACAAATGCGATTTAGGCACTGGACGGACGCGAGGTTCGACTGATGTGCCCGGATGTTTGGGTAATATGCCCATAAATAACCAAGGCGAGTAGAGCGTGATATGACAAGGAGAGAAGCATTCGGCTTACGTGAGACGGCAGTCAGAAAATATTATTTTGACGACGACGACGACGGATTTTCAGCTGCTGGTCGAAGACGAAGACTGTGTTGACCAAAAGAAAGTTTGGCCTGCGAGAAGACGGTGAACTCGCTTCTTTTTGGTTACCCACTCAGCAGGAACTTGTTGACTCAAATATCTATTTTTCCCTCCTCTATTTTTCCTCTTTCTATATTAGCTAAGGATCGCGCTCTGCCTCTGCCTAACATAAAGGATCTCCACTGGAGAGTTCTCTCGCTTGAAACCTAAGGATGGCCACAAAAATCGTAACATGGCGTATAAATTGCTTTAGTAAATTCCGCTACAGTGTCGATACTTTTTCAACACACTTCATACATTGTCTATTACAACTGATTATGCATCGTTTTAATCGCAATCTTATCATAATAACTTTCTTTGCGCAAACCATCTGCTGTGTCAATGAAGTATATTCGTACACCCACCAAAGTGGCGAATGGAGAGCAGGTGGGGGGTGGCAAAACCGACGCTTGTGGTAAATCCGGTGATTCAATCGTCACTGTCTGTAAAAACTGGCTTCCTATTGCACATCACAACAACGTGTGAGCGGGTTTGCCTTTCCCCCAGAGCATTACAAATCAAATTTCACAAAACCAATGCATTTTGATTAGTTTAAAGAGTGGTGCTAACCAATCGACTTTGTTCGACCATGTCGTCTGGAATTACATTTTCTATTTATCATTTACTTTGGCAGCACTGTCCAAGAACCTGGAGAAATATTAATATTAGTTCCATTCTTGAAATTGTTGAAACCGAAGTAAATGACCAAATAATGTCCGTTCACCAAATAAAATTACCGAAATCAACTCAAGTTACCACATGATGCTTCTGGCTTTTTTTTTTGTTTTTGTTTTTCTTGTTTCTGTTTTTGTACAATGTACTATCTGATGCAAATTATGATTGATTGATTTTAACGGCACGTCAACCCATCTAGGGCTATTTTATTACTAGAGTTTAAGAAACAGTTTACATTGAACATTTACTATTAGTCTGAATTTTTAGATGATAATTTATATTAGTTGTATTTTTCCGACTATTGTCCTCATATTTGTTGTTGCCGGTTCAATCCTGGTCAAGGGCGCTGATAACATAGAATACTTAACAATACTTAATACGAAGGCTCTTGAGTTCGACAAGAAGGTTCCCGAGTTCGACAAAAAGGTTCCAGAGTTCGACAAGAAACACCTGACGAAGGCCGGAGGGCACAACGACAGAAACGTCGTGTATATAACAATAAATATAGGACAATAATGCGAATAATACAATTTGTACGTTTATATTTACATTTTTGTGTAGTTATTTCTTAAGGGGGTTATTTTTTTACATGCTTGTATCATATAAAATGTTCCAATCTAATGCAAATCTTTTTTTGTTTTTGTTTTTTCGATATGAAGGAAAAAGAGTTTCAGTATTTAAGGTTTATTATAATGAAATATTTTAAATTAGAAGGATTAATAACATGTGCTGTTTTGAGGCAAATCTAATTCAGATATTCATAGAGACATCGTTAATAAGTAAGATTTATTCTGTGTATTATTGATTTTGACAATAAATTAAATACTCATTGATAATCTTACGTAATTCCTGAGGGTATCGTGAGGTAGTTTCGGTTACAGACAGACAGACAGACAGACAGACAGACAGACACCGAATCTCCATTATAATAAGTTTGCAAAATTTGAATATCTAATTGAAGTTCTTTATCTGGTTTTAATTGAACGTTAATAGCATGAATGTAGTTGGGGATTTTTTTTGGTGGGGGAGGGGGTAAGAAAATATTTTTTTTATTTTACATTGATTGTAAATATTGTTTACATTTCAACACAGCATCGCACCCTCACTCCCCCAAAAACAAAGATTTTAATAAAACTTAAAATAGCTTTTTAAGATGTCAGATGCTGAGGTTTTATTGATAATTCGACCTCTGCCTATCTGATTAAACTCTGATTGTCACCAACAAAACAAAACAAAACGGAAATGTCTCAAGAGGCTCCAAGATCAGTTTGGTCGAAAATCTAAATAAATTTATCAACATATGTTTGGATACATTTTCCACAGACAAAAAGCAAAAGTTACTCACCAAACGGGGCAACTTTGAAATTTACATTAAATAACAGAATGTTTGGTCGCAAATCGAACTAATTTATCAGCATAGATTCGGATTGTTTGTTAATTGCATATCAACCTTCATAAGTTATTTAATACAAAACCCATCCTTGCAGAAGAACAGTAATGGTAACATTTAATCCATAGCTGGGGGATGATATCAAGGTGACATATGAAGAATAAGATCATCATCATCATCATCATATTGTCGCGCAATCAGCACGGATATCCATGACAATCTCTCACCACCTTCCCTATCATTCATTGTCCCAGTGAGGTCCTCCGCGCAGCATCCAGTATCTTTTCATAGTTGGTCAATGTAGGTCCTTGGTGGGTGGCTCACACTAGCATGTCAGTGTGTTGGCTTCCACAGGAGAACGTCCCTTATGAGCTCGTCCTTGCTTCTCCGGCAGTGTCCAGCATGCCTTGTCCGTCTCACTCGAATGGTTTGTGAGATGGGGGGCAGGTGGCCATAAAGCTGTTTCCTCGTGGGGTGCTGTTTAGAAAAAATAAAATGGTTAACACTGGTGACCCAGGTGAAGCAGGCCAACGAGGCGGGGTTGCAAACAGAATACACTTCTGCGACCCACTCCTGCCTGGGGTCTGGTAACATTGGTAGAATGCTCGAGGTAAAGAAACTTCTGTAACAATTTTCTTGATCAGTGGGAGCAAAAGAAGTAGTTGGTCTTGAAGCACCACTCTCACCTCAGCCATTAACTATTCTGATGTTGCTGTTGTTGTTGTTGTTGTTTATTGATGTTAACGGCATATCAACCCGTCTGGAGTTATGTCATACCTAACGGTTAGGAAGTTATACATATCGTGTATATATAATTATATATTTTAGTAATTGTTTTTAAAAATGTGTGAGCATTATTGGGGATTATGTTGTTTGGTATTGATTTTTTTCATGTCTATATTCTATGGTATAATTTTATTTCCTCTGGGGCGAAGCAGTCAGCACTTTGCTTGATCAGCGGAGCACAGAAGTAAGTAGTAATCTTGAAGCCTCACTCTCACCTCAGCCATTAACTTATTCTGAGGTGAAGCAGTCAGCACTTTGCTTGATCAGTGGGAGCAAAGAAAGTAATGAAGAAGTGCTGAACGGGGAGGGAAGCCTATTTTATAGGGGTTTGTAAACCTCCTCACCCCTCCAACTTCCGACGGGAAACTATATGAACTAATCCTTTTCTAGTCTCGTGTTTAGTCACAAGCGCCAAAATCTCCCTCAGACCAGCAGCTCCAACCGGTAAGTCACCAGTCCTTCTATCCTTTTTTTACATTATAAGATGATGTCGAGGTTTTATTGCTAATTCGACGAAACCCAGCTTGTCACAAAAAAAAACAAAAAAACAAAAACAATGACATGCCAAAAGTAACAAAATGGAGATATAAATAAAAACGTTTAGAAATCTAACTAATTAATCAGAATAAGTTTGGTTTCTTTGTTTAATGGCATATCAACCTTCCTGTTTTATTTAATACCAAATCCATCCTTGCAGAAGAACATTAGTAGTACTACTGCCAAGTAGACTCTATAGGGATTGGTCCCTATATTTTTACGGCATGTGGAATTAACCAAATTAAAATAAGTAAGTTTTCTTAGATAACTAGTTTTACAATGGTATGTCATGAGTTTAGAATTAGGTAAACAAAAGAGAATCGAATGAATATTAGTTTAGAAATATTTTAGAAACAATAGAAACAATGGTTTAAATTCCATGGGAAAATATGTACGCCATCGGAATGTACCAAAATCATTCGATATTGCATCATTGCAAATCACCTGATATTTGATGAATATTTTAGCTTAATGATCACGTAGACAATTACAAAAGAGCATTATAAAAAGACCCTTTTGGCTGAAAGAGAGACAGTGGGAGCTTACGCTCTTCCCGGCTCGATAGAGTTGGGGCGAATGCCTTCTAACTCGACAGTAGGAGCGAAAGTTCTCCCCCAATATCGACACAATGGGGAGAAGTCGCTGCTCGAAACACAAAATCATATATCAGGTTGGTCTCGTATTTTCGTTTCCAATTCTCTATCTCTCTCGCTTAACAAAAACAAAGTTCAATCACAAATTTCAATCACAGACAAAACTGCTACAATCGCACAAATATAAACAATACATGTCACACTTGTCACACACAACTATGTACAGACACATACAGTCTGCAACACCACTGAAAGAACAATTGAATATACCAATTGTAAATTAATGTATATAAAGTTTGTTTCCTTTATCAATTTTGTCTTCTTCTTTTGTTACCTATGGAAACTTCATTTCCGTAGTTGTATACATATTAATTGTGGGGACCCATAACTCGAATTTCTTCAACTCTTCAGCCACATACTCACCAAACAACTGGGTCCCTACAGCTCTAATAAGCACATATGTTTGGTTTCTTTGTTTTTAATGCCATGTCAACCTTCATGAGTAATTTAATACCATAAACGTCATTTTAGATGAGCAGTAGTGGTACTATTTAACCCATAGCTGAGGGGGTTCATACCTTTTGCAAGTGTGTTAATCCGAAAGTGAACGTAATAGCGTAACCGCAATTCGAACTCGCTTACTACGTTGTCGCAGTCCACAACGTTGACCACTATGCTATGGGAACACCACCATACTTGGTTTTAATTGAAAGATAATACAATGAAGTTAGTCGTAAAAATACTTTTTAAAAAATGAAAACCTATTTTATATTGTTTGTAAGTATTGTTTCCATTTCCGTCAACAAAATACTTCAATTACAAAAATGATGGATGAGTCTGTCAAGAAAGAAAACAAAATTCTGATTTTATAATTCTTGTTAAAATTAACGCCTATGAAATATGAATAGAAGAAAATTAGTTAGTTTAATGTCTAATTAACCGGATTGTTTTTTTTTTTAAATAATCTTTTTCTTAAAATACAGTAAAAAAATACCCTTTTTTTTACAAGATGGTCTGTTTCCCTGTCAAAACGAGTCAAAAGGTTAAATCGTTGTTATATTACACCTCCCCGTTCCGCTGCATTTCATAAACGGTGAAACTTGACAGCCTCTCTCCAACGTTACATCAAGTATGGAAGAACAAAAGCGACAACATTTCAAAAACTTATTTTCTGAGTATGTCAGCGAACAATAAAAGTTTAATAAATATCTATATTTTAATACTAGACTTTTTTATTCGTATGACCGTTAGCATCTTGCAACGCCCTCTGGTTAAAAATGAGACAGTTCTAATCTTCCTAGATGATATGCAAAAATGTAAATCCTGATTATCTGGTGTTGCTTATCCTCCGAATTCTTGTTTCTTATGAGTGTCGTTACCACAGCTAAATAATGAACCATTCCGTTTTTATTATAAAGAAAGAAAGGGATGCTACATAGGAAAATGAAAAAGAAAGAAAAGAAATAGTAGGGGAAATATAAAGAGAGGGGATGAGGGCACGGAAGCGATAACGCTAATCTGTTTCAATTGAAGATAATGAAAAGATGAAAAGAAGGAAGGAAAGAAAAAGAGTGAGCGAGAGTTAAATCAAGATTATTATATTTTTTACATATTGAACTATTTGGCAATAGCTCTTAAGTAAACATATCAAACGTTGTGATAGTTGAATTATCATATTGTGGTATATCCACAGGTCATGCTAGTCAAGAGAATTACTCCACAAAAGACAAAGAGGTGCTAGAGTTGTTAAGTAGTTTACAACATTTCCAGTTTCATATCACTGCATCAACCAACCAACCAACCAACCAACAAGGGTACATACCGATCATAATCCATTAAATTTAAAAATGTGAAGAGATCACTAAGTAGGCTTAAGCCTATTCTAGTAGTGACCACCTCAAGTGGAAACTTAAGAGGTTTTAATTCAGAGTTTTCCTTCTCCTAGACTGGTTGCCTAACCAAGGTTAAAGAGCCCAGTTTGCCCTACTATTTACCCATAGCTGGAGGGATAATATTTGGATTCATACCTTTTCCAATGGTATTAGCGCTATGTGAACTGTGACTTCGTCCAGGATTTGAACTCGGGTCGACGAGTCCATTTCCTACGAGTCTAACCAGTACACCACCGCGCTCTCCAATCCATTAGTAGTTGGACACTCTTGAACTTTCTCAGCTGTTTCAGTTTCATCAGCATTTTTTTAGATGAGACTTGATGTGAATGATTTTGATATTGTTGTGGGGTTTTAAGGGGTCAAAATAAGACAAAACGACGAGTAACAAATGTAGGAAAATGTATTAACAAAAGAGTAGACAATTACAGTAAGAGAAGTGGGAATTACGTCCGACAAACAGAGTTACGAGCTGACTCGCATTGGCTTCCTCAAACCATAATTGTTCCTCTTCCTTATAATAACCGTCGGCGCATTCCACTATAGTCTATAGACTATATAACATATAACAGATATAATGAACTATTAAAATAACAGATAGGGAAGGACATAAGAAAATAAGACGTTTGAAAGAAGAAATGACATGTTGGGCTATACTGACCTCTTGAGTAGACCAAGTATAGAAATGAACACAATATGGGAACCAATAATTGCAAAGGCTAAATCAAATTGTTTTTAAAGTATTTTTTTTTTTTAATAAAAACATTGACAAAGACTGATGGCATTGGATTTTATATGCTGAGTTTTACAGGAAACGCAATATTTTTTCTAAATGATCGTGATTCTTCTGACACATGTCGGAATGATAGACGTGCAAAAACAATGACGTCATTATTTGAATAAGATTTTCAAAAGTTCTTCGACGCCCGTTCGATCAACTGTCAAACAATTAAAAATGATTTCCCATGTTGGATCATTAATATGCTCTGAGACAGAGGGAACACCTGAGGAAGACTGAAGGATACAGCGACCAAAAAGTTGTGTTTATACAAACTACAATAAAGATCAGGACAACCATCTATACATATATAATGGGCAGTTGTGTGAATCTTTATGTCCGTGGGAAACTTCGAAAATAAAACAATTAACGACAAAGTAAATATATATACACATTAAATATCACCAGGTCTTGGATTTTGAGCAAAAATAATAGAGATTTGATTTGTATTCGTGAAGATAATTAAAAAATAAAAATTTAAATGATAACAGCATGGATTTTTATTTTCATTTAATATTTTAGATAGTAGACATTAACATTTCTTTTCAGTGTAGCTGTATCAATGCAAGGTCTTTTTTTTTCACATAGGGATTTAAATGGGGCATCCCACAAGAATTCAACTCACGATTCAATAATAACAGATCTGTGGGACTAACTTTAAAAAAATCCCCTCTACCCAGGTCACACCGGGTAGCCGCTGCTAGTCTGAAATATAAAAACTATTCATTTCCCTTTCGTTTTGTATTTGTTTTTTGTATTTGTTTTTTGTTTTCCTTTTTGTTTTGTTTTATTTTCTTTGAGGTTGTTTTTAGGGGGTTGTCTGTTTTGTTTGTTTTGTTTTTTGTTTTTTGTTGTTTTTTTTAGCGGTGTTAAGTAAATGTTTATACCTTGAAAATTAGACCATTAAGCCATTGAAGAATACTTTATTGTGAATCAATATCATTAAGAATTTGATTGGGAATGTTACCTTCTTTGTGGTTCTCTCGTCACAAGAATTTACAAAGATATTAATCTAGTATAACTTCTTGAACGCCACACTGCCTCTTTATTTTGTTTTGTTTCGCGGTATATCCCTGTTTTTTAAATTTTCGAACAAGGAGGATACATGGAGATCTAGAGATGATGGCTGTAATAAGAAGTTTCTAAAATTAGGAGCATGGTGGAGAGGATATCATTTGACTTACTGGCATGTCATATTATTTATTTATGCCTAGTCGTATGAACTGACCATTGGTCTAATTTGACAGTGTGAGTTTCAGAACACTCCGCCGTACACTGGGGAATCTTATTAAGGGAAGTTTGTGCTGACACATTTTAAAATTAAAATAAGTGGTCACCCAATCAGGTATTGAACAGGCTCATCGTTACTTATGTTTAGCCCTAGCGAAAAGGTGGTAGACTCCCCCGCTCTACGGCTGATACCTATAATAAGCCATTCCGCTAACTTTACTTTTTATAGTAATAAACTGGTGGTTTATGTTAGATTTTTCATTAACTTCATATGTATTGATAAATTAACCGAAATAATTTTCATTACTTCATTTGAATTAGTAAATTGGTAGAAATAATTTAAATGTCAGATTCATCATTAACTCTAGGTTTATCAATAAAGTAGCATAAATAATTTTCATTAACTGGCAATTGGTGGGCCTGGTATAAATGAAGAGGTTGATTAATAAGGGTAGATAGACACATCACTGGGTCTTCGAATGGATAGGCCACAAGTCAAGACAATGGTCTTATTTGTTTAAGATATAACAATTTGTGGAGTTGGCGAGGGCGGGTATTGAACTCGGAATATTGTGGTTCACTAAGCTGATGCTCTACCGACTGATTCATTTTTAATTCTATATTTTATAAATAATATTTATTATTTTATATTTTTTATTTTATATAAGAAGAATATAAGAAGATAAGAAGAATATAAGAATATAAGAAGAATATAAGAATATAAGAATATAAGAATATAAGAATATAAGAAGAATATAAGAATATAAGAAGAATATAAGAATATAAGAAGAATTCAATTTCTTATTTTATATTTTTAATTCTATATTCTGGGCTTATGTTCACCTTGCTAACATCATATCTACTATTTTGTTTTTTTGTTTTTATGTTTTTTTATTTGTTTTTGTTTGTTTTTTGTTGTTGTTTTTTCGTGTTTTATTTATTTATTTTTTTTTTTTTTTTTTTTTCACTTTGTCTTTTTGGTTCTTTTTTGTCGTCTACATATTCGAAAATAAAGTTGTTAGCTCTGTTTAACTTTTTATGGCATCATCTCCATTGCGTAAAACCATGTTTGTGTGCATTTGTCCTGCTTCATTTTCAAAAAAATCAAAACTGACTGAGACCACTGCAAAATCCGCTGTTCAAATTCTAACTCTAATCATTCTATCACTTACAAGGATATTTCTGAAGCTCTCTGGTAAACTATAATATTTTTCTCTCGTCTCATACATGCGTAGTATTATATCGAAGATATATCCAACCAGAAAAAAAAAGGTGAGTATTCTTACAAAATATATTTTAAATAACCTATACAGACAATCGGCTATCATTCTTATTGTTCATTTTTTTTTAATAGTTGTAACAAAAAAAGGGTAAAGTTCGATGGCACAATTTCTGTTCACTGTGCAGAATACGTCAAGGCAATGTTAGTATTTTTATTTTCGTATTTTTATATTCGTATTATTATTTTCGTATTTTTTCTTCTCTGTACAACTAGTCTAGCAGCCATCTTTGTGAGAACTCTTAAAAGAAATTGCTATTTATAATTAAACCGAAAAAAAATGAAAAATAAAAAATAAAAAAAGATTTAAATTGCACCCGTTTTTTTTTATAGATATTTTTATTTTATTTTGAAAGAAATAAAAATATCAAAAATAAAAATCTAAACAGTTGCCCTCGATTCGAGACTCGTTACTGAAAGACAGCGACGCGGTTTTTCAGAAAATTGGAACGGTTTTGTCGAAAATACAAATGACAGACAAAAGTAACCGATAAAATAAAAGAAGACGAAAAAAACAACTTTGGTGCGCTTTTTTCGTCTTTTCTATTAGATTTCCTTTGTGAGCCAATATACCATTTCTTTTTCTTTGGGGGCCATTGCACGTACATGTTTTTGATCTCCCCCCCCTCTCTCTCTCTCTCTCTCTCTCTCTCTCTATTCTTGAACGTCCTTTGTGTTTTTCGTCTGGCCGCATTTATGTATTCTTCATGAATTGTAATTGAAGTATTGAAACGAGAATCACGCATAAAATAGAAAAAGAAATCCATGTAGTGCATTTATATGTGAAACATATATATACATATATATATGTATGTGTGTGTGTGTGTGTGTGTGTGTGCGTGTGTGTGTGTGTGTGTGTGGATGAATAGGGATAGAGAGCAACAATAAATAGACATAAAATGACTGAGGTAGGGAGATATGAAAAGTCTAAGATAGATACATAGATAGATATGAAAAGTTTGAGATAGATAGATAGATAGACAGACAGATATAAAAAGTCTGAGATAGAGAGATGTGAAAAGTTTGCAATAGATATAGATAAATGTGAAAAGTATATATATATATAATATATATATATATATATATATATCTTATTTCCTTCGCCGAAGAGCTTAAAGCTCGGGCTTGTTATTGTTCACTAAGCGCCCCCTTGCCTCATAGGGTAGAGACGTCTCAGTATCATTGACAGGTTAATTTCGCAGGAATTTTTCCGTGCTGTATCGTGGCCGAAACAATATACTTTCTGACTATCCTGCTGAAGTCCCGGTTTCGATTTCTGTCGGAGGGAAATCGTTAGTATATATCGCTGATGAGACTTAATAAAGTTGAAACAGTCTGTGCGATATTCTACACACCGAGTAATTCTTTGCGAAATTCACTTGCCATTATTATCTTCTATAATTATCGAATTTTATGCGATATGAGCATTGTAATTGCCTTCAAGCAAAAATATAAATATTAATATATACTTTAATCAACAATGCTTCTAAAATAAACAAACATCCAAAAATCTTATATAATATATATATATATATTATATATATATATATATATATATAGATGAGAGAGAGAGAGAGAGAGAGAGAGAGAGAGGTGAAAATAGAGAGATAGATGATTTGTTTTGTTTTACGACATATCAACACTTTTAAGTCATTTTGATAAATGCTTACAATACATGCTATTGCTGAAGTAGTCACCCAATTAGGTATTGAACAGGCTCATCGTTGCTTATGTTTAACCCTAGCGAAAAGGTGGTAGACTCCCTCGCTGTACGACTGATACCCATAATAGGCCATTCCGCTAACTTTATTTTTTATAGTAATAAACTGGTGGTTTATGTTAGATTTTTCATTAACTTCTTATATATTGATCAATTAGCCGAAATAATTTTCATTACTTCATGTGAATTAGTAAATTGGTAGAAATAATTTTCATGTTAGATTCATCATTAACTCTAGGTGTATCAATAAAGTAGTCTAAATAATTTTCATTAACTGGCAAACAGATATATTTGATCCATAAATGGGACCCTAAAATCTATTCTGTTCTACGAACAGAGCTGAGTAAATGTCCTTTCAGCTCAATGAGCGACGACTGAAAAGTGTTAACTTTTGCCCCTTCGAAAACAGTGGGAACAAAAGAGAAGGTTTGAAGGGGATGAATTATCACGTTACCAACAGACACGTGGTATGACATTTGTGTTTGTTTATCCCTACATCCTTTATGAGTAATCTTGAGCAGATTAAAACATCTATTAAGAACATGACAATGTTATTTTTCCATCAGTGTATTCATGTGACCTTTCGACAATTTAATATGTACCGTTTCCATTACCTTACGAACAGAGCTGAGTAAATGTCCTTTTAGCTCAATGAGCGTGAACCGAAAAGAAATAGCGTTTGTCCCTTAGAAAAAAATGGGAACAGAACAGAAAGTTTGGAGGGGATGAATTATCACGTTACCAACCGACACGTGGCATGACAGTTATATTTGTTTCTCCCTACAACCTGTACTAGTAATCTTGAGCAAATTGAAACATCTATTCAGGATATGACAATGTTATTTTTCGATCGATGTATTTATCCGACCTTTTGACAATTTCATATGTACCGATTCCACCAGCTTATCTCACTTCTGTTCTGGTTCCTTGTCTATTATTTTCAAAAGTTAAACATGAAAAACAAAACAAAAAAACAATGTCTCTTGAGATGTAAATTTGATCAATTTAAAAGGTCATTCTTCTTTACCTGACTTTTTCGTTAAAAGAACGAGAATTCTCAACCATTATCTAATTATGTATCTATTTGTTGAATAATTAAGACTGATTAATCTGATTTTCTATTAAGATAAATCTCCCGCCTTAGGAAAACTCTAACACGGAAAATTAATATAAGATCAACTATCTCTGTAAATATATGCGAATGTCAATGTATCACTGCGTCACATTTTTTCAATTTTACTTTTAGAAATCGTAAAGTAAAAGTTGCCAGAGTGGTCTATTGTTCGTATCAGCCGGAAAGTGAGGGAGTCTATCCCCTTTTCGCTTGCGCTAGACTAGGGAGATTGTTTTTGCTGTGAAGCTCAACACCCACCGCCAGCTCCTCAACTTTCGCGCATTGATCAGATTACCCAATCTATGCTACTCATGCGCTGAGGTGGCGGGGACCGGTATCGAACCACTAATCTTGCGATTCCAAGACGGGTGATCTACTTACTGAGATGAACCGGTCCCTAGCCCAATATATCATACCATTTTAGAATATGACCGATCCCGTGAACAAATTAATGGACCCGCAATCTTGAAATTTGAGATTCCCAAGATTTCATTGCTGGATGTCATATCTAATGATAAATGCGAACTTTACTTCTAAAGGCCGTAGCTCAACATATCATACCATTTTGGAATAAGACCGATCCCGTGAACAAATTAATGGACCCGCAATCTTGAAATTTGGGATTCCCAAGATTTCATTGTTGGATGTCATATCTAATGATAAATGCGAATGTCAGTGTGTCATTGTGTCATATTTTTAAAAACTTTACTTCTAGAGGCCGTAGCTCAACATATCATACCATTTTGGAATCAGGCCGATCGCGTGAGCTGATAAAAAACGTTCCGGGAAAAATACGGACGCACAATCCTGAAATTTTGGATTCCCGAGTTTTAATTACTGTGATTGTTTTCGGCGATTTTTTAAGTGATTTTTTTTAATATGATATCAAGGGAAATTGTTTTTGCTGAGGTGGAGCGCACAGCTACCGTCAGCTCCCATATGCTCTACCTCACAGATCAGATGAAGGTGTGCTACTCATGCGTAAAGTTTGCGATGACCAGTATCGATAGGTGGCATTACTTCATTTATTTATATATTTTACTTTCAGAATTTATATCCCCCAAACATGTTAATTTGACAGAGTCGGAAAAAGGTTGAAGTCAAATTTGAATATACTTGAAAAGGCGAATAACTTATATAATGTATCAAAATTCCTACGCCTTGGAGTAAAAAGTTTTCTACGTCCGCAATACCATGTGAGCAAATAAAGTCGGAACGTATTAGGATTATTTGCACTTCTTTCTGGGCATAAAATTGCGTTCTGATAGAAATCATGGACCATATTACATTTAGGCACCCCTTTTTGATCTCGATAAAGAAAGGACATTTTTTTTATTGATATCCGGTTGTTTGTTAGGGGTTAGGGTTAGGGGTAGTGGTTAGTTTTATGATTTTTAAAAATATCTAAAAATCGTCTGTTAAAACAATCGGATATTGATGGTGTAAATGAAAAACATGTCCTTTCTTAATCGAGATCAAAAAGGGGTGCCTAAAGGTCATATGGTTCGAAATCATGATAGCACTCTTTTCGTCTCGTTATTTAGAAAACGGGTCTAAATACAAATAGCATTGATTTATTCCTAAATATTTGGGCGTCAACAATCGATAAAACCGTCTCAGAATTTGCCGCCAAAACTTTGCACTGGAACTTGGACATTCATCTTTTCGACAAGTTATAGAACTTAGTAAATAAGTACCCCTTGGGAGTCGGCGAACGTGAGCGCGTGATTCGTGTTGGAATCGATCGACAATTCCACTGATTAACCTTTGCGATAAAAGGTTAATCTAAGAGTCCGTATAAAAATGAGAGGGGTCGTCCTAGGCTATTAATTTGCATTCTTTCTCTGGCCAGCCACGCCACCAATAAATACAGTCACGTGATTGTCGGGCGTAGTCTGGGAAACAACGTGAGCAATATCCTGATCCCAGGTAAGTGAGTAAGTAATACCGCGGCATTCGTTGATACGACGACACTGACGGCACGGACAGGGTAAAAAGCGATAGAGGCGATGGGGGTTTCGTTTGAACAACTTATTTCTTCTTTCTTTCTGGATTATAGGTCTCTAATTACAAATTTTAAATGACCCTGGGGCTAAAGGGAATGAAAACTGGTCAGCTCTCTTTTCAACTATTCACATGTAAATTGGGGAAAGATAAACGAGGAAAGACGATGCCCGATGGAAGGAAGGAAAGAGAGAAAGATGTAGTTCCAACAACAGCCGTTTGATGTCTCTTGTATCGCGACTGAATTAGTTATATATTTGTAGAGGCACGCGGTTTAATGGTTACCGTTGTATGAAATGGACACGGTGAGACGAGTTCAAATCATGGACGAAGCTGTTTTCATTTCACATAGCGCCAATACCCAAGCAAAAGGTATGAATCTAACTATTTTCTTTCCAACTTTGGGTAAATAGTAGGGCGGACTGGGATCTTTGAATTTGGTTAGACAATTAATCTAGGAGAAGGAAAACTTTGAATGCAAACTTGTTTAACTCCGTTTAAGAAATTGACCTTGTCTGACATCCTGTTCGTGCGGAGGGGTTAGTAAATATGTATATATTTGACACCCGATGCCAGGGGGGCGGTTGTTTGAGCTTATCATTTCAAGGTGATTTGTTTGTTTATTTGTTTTGTTTTACGACATATCAACCTCAGTGGGTCATTTAATGCCGATAAAGTTTTGAAATAAATCAATTCTTAATGGATAATACAATTTTTTTATAAATACATTTTTCTATTTAACCCATAGATGGGACCCTAATAGGTACTACAACTCCGGGTCAGAGTGGACCAGGGAGCAATGGTGATGAATGGGGTGCTCCACATTCCCCAAACCTCCAAAACTGGAACCTCACCATCAGATAGAGTTTAACGTCATTCCCAGGACATGTAGACCCGCAGTCACCACCTTCTAGCACCCATATGATAAAAAGGGGTTGGGGCTACAATCACCTTGCTTAACACTAAAATATAGTTCCAGCTCTGAGTTAGCTAGTAAGTATACTAGGGTTGGGAAAATCATATAGGTGCTAGGGCTTGACGTGACCAGCCAATTGATCAGAGGGGGCCTCTCCGACCGCCCGTCTAGCCCAATTTCACCAGAATCGTGTTCGTTCTCGGTTGATAGTTTATGATTTCAAATGCTGATTCTAAAGGGGAACAAACCCTCACAATTTGGATTACGGATTTTACGGCACGTCAAACCTTGTTGGGTTATCGTTTAGTTTTATTCATTTTATAGTATTCATTTTTTTAAATCAATTTTTTAAACATTTTTTCTATTAAACCATAGATATGACCCTAAAATGGTGAAACTGGGAGTAATGGCAATAAAGATGTACTCCACACTCCCCAGAGCACCGGGATTGGAACTTCACCAATGGATGCAGTTTAACGTCATACCCAGGACTCTAAGACGCTCAACCACCGCCTTCGAGCAAATATATGATAAAAAGGGTTTGGGTTTGCCATAAGGGGAATATGTTAGGGACAATAATATAGGTGCTACATCTAGCCTAAGTAACAGTTCATTTTCGGTTCTGCTCTCTATGCTCAGAGGTCCGTGTTCTGGACTCTCTGGGCCCTTGCTCGGTGCTGTTCTCCATGTTCAGAACTCAAGTAGTTCAAAAGTTCTGGGTTCTGGGTTTGTGTTTGTGTTTGCGTTGCTCTCCGTGCTGGTGATCCGGGCTCGGACTCATGCACGATGCTGCACTTTGTGCTCAGGATTCGGGGTTCAGAGCTCTGGGCTCGCGCTCGGTTCTGGTGCACGGCGCTTGTGTTCCAGGGTAGGGCTCAGATGCGGGCTTAGGCTCGCGCTCGTACACAGGGATGCTCTTCATGCCCAGGGCTCAGGGTTCAAGCACAATATTCTTCCCTTACAATTCCCCCACAATCACCTTGCTTAACACTAAAATATAGTTCCAGCTCTGAGTTAGCTAGTAATACTACTGTTCTTCTACGAGAATGCTTTGGCATTAAATATCCACGAAGATTGATATACAATTAAACAAATTAACCAAACCAAATGTAAAATAGATTCATTAAATATAATAAATAGTTTTGTGTCATCCTCGTTGGGTTGCAATTTGGTAGTGAGTTCGATCCTCACTAAGTGTCCCACATTTGCAGTCTCCAGCCAAATCTAAACTACACTTACATCCCGCCATGTCCATATTCCTATGACGGTACATCGACATGGTGTATAGCTCGCAAGCTCGTCTATAAAATCCATCGCTAGTGGGTTCGGTCATATGTCAATTGCAAGCTAACTTGAATAAAACAATATCTACTCTATTTCCCTAGATAATTTCGTGGTTTTTCGTTCGCATAAAACGTTATTTTCAAACACCAAAATTTTCAATTCGACTGAGACAACTTCGAAATGTTAAATAAAATCCATCACCCCTACCGAAATAGCAGCACCAGTATCATTATGGAGCACTGTACAATAGGAACCACCTGCTGAAAAACAACTTTGTTACAGTAGCAAAAATATGTGCCTTCTGCCGGGCGCAAGTATTCAAGTTTTAATATTAAATTAAAAGACTAACGAAACTAAATAAGAACGTATATAAAAAGTTTACTCTTATTTCAAATTTATTGTAATTCATTTCTATATAAAAATTTTATATACGATTGTTTTTAATAATTTTGAGAATAAAACAATAATATAAGAAATAATATAAGAAATCAATAACACCAATAACCCGGTTTTGTTAAAGTCAATATGCTAGTTATCCTTACATTATAATTCTTCTATTAGCATGCTTCTTCGTTTATATATATATATATATATATATATATATATATATATATATATATTACTAAATGGATTCTAAAATTACAAACGCACGTGAAGGGATTAAACGCAGATATCGGAATTCTCCGTTATTACAAATATTTCTGTCGATAACAACAGAGACAAAGAAACCGTTAAACAGTAATAACATTTGACAAAGGGTATCTAACGAAGCTGAAAATTTATGAGAAAAAATAATTAAAAAATAAGTGAATCCAATACTCCATAATATCGAGTTCATTCATTTATACATTTTAATGCTTCATAATAACGCCCAATTTAAAAAAAAACATTTTTTTAAATATATATATATATATATATATATATCTCTAAATTGATACCGTGATACCAAAAATATCAAAACTAACAACCCCCTTTCGATATTCAACGAAATAAAGTGTTTTCATTCTGAGCTACCTGTATTTCAAAGTATAAGAAACGCCTATGAAGAAGTCTAGAGGCTACATCGACTGAATCTTTATGTTAAGAAATAAACTTTGAGTGTGATCAACTAGAAAAGTAAGAATGCAATCAAAAATGTACATATTGAAAGAGGTATGATATACAAGGTAATAAAATATTGAGTTAAACGCAATATTGACGGTCGGTATAAGTATTAATCGATTTAAGCCAGTGTTATAACGAATATAAAGTGCTCAGTATGTTAGTAGAGCGGATTTAGTAATAAGGTGTATATAGAAATATATCCTTATTTATATTACAGATTGCATTAATAACATGGGTCGTTTTGGAGCAAATGTAACTCTGCTACACTTTAATAGAGACATTGTTAATAAATAAGAAGCTAATAAAGATTAAAATAATGATTATTAAATAATCATTGAGACTATAACGTAAATAAATAAAGAAACTAGGATCTCTCTGGTTACAGACAGACACATAATCACCATTACAATAAGATATACTTAAAGTCCAGCATTCTTTATTGTTGCTAGCAAAATATGCACCCTCCGGGCGGAAGTATTTCAGTTTTAATGTAACGAAATATATTACATTAGAAAGACTGACGAAATTAATTAAGAACTCATATAAAAAAGATTACACTGATTTTATGTATATTTTAATTGGTTTCTATGTAAAACCATTCATAGGATAAATTTTAATACGTTGGAGAATAAAACAATGATTTTAGAGATCAGTAACAATAAGCAATTATTTATTAAACTCGGTTTGTTAAAACCAGTATGCAAAATCACCACACCATATATCATGTAAACCTTTATTTCTTAGTAACATATAAGACACATTGCAGGATTTAAAACGCATTATTAACATTGGCGGTTTTGAGGCAAATCTAACTCAGATTTTCAAAGAGACATTGTTAATAAATAAGATTTATTCGATGTATTAATGATTTTGACTATAAATTAAATACTCATTGAGAAACTTTCCCAATTTCTGAGGGTATTGTAACGTAAGAAGTGACGTAGTTTTCGGTTACAGGCACTGAATCTCCATTATGATAAGATTGTAAAAAAAAAAGCATTTGTTTTTGAGACAGAATATACGTTATTAACTAATCGTGTTTTCTGTATGCGTGTCTCTTGGTTATTAGGAACGTTTCAAGTGTTAGGAATTTTTGATCTGCCCCCTGGTATTGAATTTTGGCGTGTCCTGCTAATAACTGTCGTTTATAGTCCTCTATTGGCCTTCATTCGCCAATATTAAGTAAACGTAGTCGCGTGTCACTATAATGATCAACAATAGAACTATATATACACACACACATACACACCACACACACACACATATATATATATATATATATATATATATATATATATATATGAAGAGAAAAATGGAAGTGAATCTGACGGTATGTAAAATAGTGAACAAATTTTGAAAAAAACACAGGTTCAAATAAATTGAGTGATATTTATTAAGCCAACGCTGCAGTGTTTCAATCTGTTTAGTAGATCTTCTTCGGGCTTTTGTTTATATAAGGAAAAGGAAAATTTATCACAGAATAATAAGGAGACTGTGATAGTGCTTGTGGATCAGTTTGTTT
>CM042141.1:37155693-37158193 GCA_023376005.1 Doryteuthis pealeii
CCATAGACGGTGGGCGTTAGAATGCACCGACTGCACCTCTGCAGAGGGGTAAGACTCCCGCAATTGGGCCACCTGTTGGTCGTGGGTGGTGACCCATGATGCTTAAGGATAGAACCCAGGTGGTTGAGCAGTCTATGAATTG
Organism: Doryteuthis pealeii; assembly: GCA_023376005.1. Taxonomy (NCBI): domain Eukaryota; kingdom Metazoa; phylum Mollusca; class Cephalopoda; order Myopsida; family Loliginidae; genus Doryteuthis; species Doryteuthis pealeii. The sequence goes on from CM042141.1 coordinate 37,155,836, forward strand.
CAATACTCCACTTTGGCCATTTCTTGGGCTAGGCGGACGGTCGGAGAGGCCTCTTCCGATCAATCGGCTGGTCACATCAAGCCCAGCACCTATATGATTTTCCCAACCCTATTGCCCTTATAGCAAGCCCCAAACCTTTTATCATATGGGTGCTAGAAGGCGGTGGCTGAGGGTCTACTTGTCCTGGGAATGACGTTAAACTCTATCTGATGGTGAGGTTCCAGTTATGGAGGTCTGGGGAATGTGGAGCACCCATTGATCACCATTGCTCCCGGGTCCACTCTGACCCGGAGTGTTAGTACCTGTTAGGGTCCTATCTATGGGTTAAATAGAAAAATATGAGTTATATAAACGAAATATTGAAAAATATTTTTTTAAATTGAACAACTATACAAATGATGTAAATATAAACGTACAATATATGCGATTCCCTAACCTCTTGGTATAAAATAACCCCAGACGTGTTGACATGCCGTTAAAATCAGTCAATCGGTTATCAGTAGTGATTGATGTTGCGTAATTTACTAAAATTAGCTTGTTTTTGACACAAGGTCAGTAGTATGATTTTATATAGCCATATTGTGACGTTTCTTACGTATAGTATAGAGCATACCTTTATATCCTTGGTTATATACAGATATACCTATCTTCTTTATTCTTATTTTGTTCTAAGTGGCTGGATCTCATCTTCTGTATATGCTATCTGTATGACTGTTATCTTATCTCCGGATTCTGCTATCTTCTCTGGGCTGATAGATGTTATTTTGTTATTTGCCGATTCCGTGTTGTTCTTTGTTTTCAGTTAACTAACACAAGACTTTGCTTTAATTAGAGCTCTTTATTATTTTATAAGATCCAGATCAACAAACACGCGTCTGAAAATGTAATTTCAATGGACAGATTGCTATTGCAACCATCCTTTTCAGCGCCCAACAAAAATCTAACTTTCCTAAAATCTTTCTCACGTTCGCACTGGGGGTCAAACGCAGGTCAAAATATGTCCGTCATTTTCCTCTTTTTTCCACGACCGTTAGTTTAGATTTAAACTACACTTATCGTGCATAATTAATAGGCTACTTATCAATTATGTAACAAAGTTCGCTCTTCATAAGTAACTATCCCCTTGCCTAACACCATCCGATGCGCTCCTGAAATTACTTTCAATACTGATGCTGATTTTCAATTAAATAAGAAGTCGGCGAAGTAGCCTATGGTCGATATCCGCCGAACAGTGAGGAAGTCTATCACCTTTTCGCTAGCGCTAGACCAAGAAGATTATGCAGAAATGGATCGCACACCTACCGTCAAATCCCAGATGCTGTATTATCGCACAGATCAGATTACCAAGGTGTGCTACTCATCCACTGATTTAGATGGGACCAGTATCGAACCCAGAACCTTGCGATTCCTAAGCGAATTCTCTACCGACCGAACTGATTTTCATAATAATCTTTAAAAATCTTTCTTTTTTCTTTTTAGTATATTTACCAACCCCTCCTCTCTAGCAGGATGTGACACAGGGTCAATTTCCTAAGCGAAGTTTAACAGGTTTGAGTTCAGTTTTCCTTTTCCTAGACTGGTTACCTAGTCGTGGTTAAAGAGCCCAGTCTGCCCTGCTATTTACCCATAGCTGGAGGGAGAATTAGATTCATGCCTTTCCCAAGAGAATTAGCGCAATGTGAAATGCAAACAGCCTCGTCTAAGAATTGAACTCGGGTTGACGAGTCCATTTCCTACGACTTTAACCATTACACCATGGGACTCCTTTTTTCTTTTTAATTATACATCGAAAAAATATTCAGGAGATTCGGATGATATAACATTTGTGTATTTTGTGCTGCTGCTGCTGCTGCTGCTGCTGTTGCTATTGTTTTGGCTTTTGTTTTTGTTTTTGTTTTTTTTTTTCTTGTTTTTTGTTTTTTTTTTTTTTTATATAATTTTTTGTCTCTCTCTTTTTAATTTATAACAGTTAATTCAAGTTTCTTTGCTGTTCAATGACTGTATATTTTGTATCGCTTTTCTTCTTCTTAAAAAAAAAAAGCTTTTACTTTGATAATGATTCAATTGCCTGCAGTCTATCCTTCCTGTTCTCAATGAACGATTTTCGAAAAAAAATTGAGTTGAAAGAGCTCCACCTAGCGGCAATTCTACAGCTATTGTTTATTTTACAACTGCTTCAAGATGAAACGATCCGTATACGCTCACCCCCTTCTCCACTTCTCCACTACTCTCAACTCTCCTCTCCCTCTCTCTCTCTCTCTCTCTCTCTCTCTCTCTTTATCCTTTTCTCTCCCTCTCCGACTCTCTCTCTCCCTCACTCTCTCTCTCTCTCATTTTTCTCTCCCTCTCCGACTCTCT
>CM042141.1:37163193-37170693 GCA_023376005.1 Doryteuthis pealeii
TATATATATATATATATATATATATATATATAATATATATATATGAGGAAGAATGAATAAAGAAAAGAAAGAACAGAATGGATAATAAAAGATGAATTTAATCAATATCACTTACACATGTGTTTCGGTCAGTTCATCTGTGTGAAAATATTCCGCACACAGAGAAGATTTGACCTTCATCAGAGTGAAATTTTATTTTGAATGAATATTTTCACACAGATGAGCTGTCCGAAACACATGTGTAAGTGATATTGATTAAATTCATCTTTTATTATCCATTCTGTTCTTTCTTTTCTTTATTCATTCTTCCTCATATTGTCGGATTCATTTCCAATTTCCATTTTATATATATATAATATATATATATATATATATATATATATATATATATTAGAGAGAGGGGGGGTCAGTCAGACAGACAGACAATCAGACAGACATATAGATACAGATACAGAGAAAGGGGATGAACACAGATATATGGCTAGAAACACACTGAGATACATAGAAACATACTGCTGAGATAGATAGATAGATAGATAGAGGGAGGGAGAGAGTGATAATGGGAATAGAGATACTGATAAACACAAACAGTATTATATACATATATACTAGCAAAAGTACCCGGTCCATGACCGGACTTTTTTTTTAATTGGGAACAGGGAGAAAGAGAAAACGGGAGTAAGAAAGAGAATATGATTTATCAAATTTTTTAAAAAAAGAGAGGAAGATGATTAATCAAATTTTAAAAATCGCTGATAATTCGTATAGTACAATGTTTGTTTATTTTAGGAAATATTTTTCTTTTGTTTACATTTGAAATATATTTTTTTAAATGTATTCCTAAACTTGAGTGTTTTGAAATATATTTTTTTCAAAAACTTTTTGTATATATGACAAAAACTTAAATTTAATTGATTGTTGCGTTAAAGTGAAACAAATAAATTCGTTTGACAAAGGTGCTATGTATCAAACTTCCTTATTCATTTAGGTCTGTCGGCTGGACTGTATAATACGCCGACTGTTGCGTGATTTGGGGTTAATTAATTAATTATATCCCTTAATTAGTAAAAATCAATAACCAAAATTGGCGTGTTTCTTAGTTAGAAGGGTATTAATGTGTATGCAAGATTTCGAATCAGAGTGACCTCTCGTTTTGGACTTATACGTCGACACGTACATACCCAACTTCCTTTTATATATATAGAATATATATATATATATATATATATGTGTGTGTGTGTGTGTGTGTGTGTGTGTGTGTGTGAAATCGCGAATCTTCCTATTAATCCTGAGATTGCTTTGCTCTTCTGATGCCAAAAGGTTATCCTCTCCCGTTAAACATGTTAATTCCTCATTTCCCGATTATTCTGTTATCCAATCAATCACTACCAACTTGATGTAGATCCGCTAAATCTGTAAACTATTTTTTTTGCAAACCCGCAAAATCTGCACCCTCAAGAGTCCCATTCCCCATTACCTCACTCACCGTTTCTAACCTTTGCCGCCACAATTGGCAAAATTACCATAACCGTTACCCATTTATATACAAGTGTGGGAATCGAATTTCAATTTACGGAATGCGACAAATTGACGTGGTTGTCCTTATTTATACCTGGCCGCCATGTCGGTTAGACACTGAAGAAGAAAAAGGAAAGCGCTCACTGTATAACGGTTATCGTCGTATTGGTTGGCTGGTTGTTAGGGTTTTACGGACATGTTTGTTACAACACATTGGTTGATGAAGACGTTTTTTGTTTTATTCATTCTTTATAGATACTCAATTTGTTTTAAGCACATTTTTCTATTTAACCCATAGATAGGACTCTAACAGGTACTACCACTTCCGTATGAAATGGACACGGGGACTTAAGTTCAAATCCTGGACGAGGCTGTTCGCATTTCATGTATCGTTAATACTCCTGTGAAAGGTGTGAATGATTTCTCCCTCCAGCTATGGGGGAATAGTAGGGCAGACTTGACTCTTTAATCTTGTTATGGCAACCAATCTAAAAAAGGAAAACTCTGAATCAAAACCAGAAATGTTCTCTTTTCAATTGAGAGGTCCTACTACTACTACTACTACTACTACTACGCCCTGTCGACTGCACCTCTGCAAAGGAGTAAGATTACCCCAAATGGCGCCACCTGTAGGCCGTGGGTGGCGACTCATGATGCCTAAGGATGGGCCTCAGATGGCTGAGCAGTCCATGACATGCAACACTCCACTTTGATCCTTACTTAGGCTAGACAGGCGGTCGGAGAGTACCCTCCGATCAATCGGCTGGCCACGTCAAGCCCTAGCACCTATATGATTGCCCTAACCCTATTGCCTTTATGGCAAGCCCCAACCCTTTGTATCATATGGGTATTAAAAGGCGGTGGCTGAGGGTCTTCATGTCCAGGTAATGACGTTAAACTCTATCTGATGGTGAGGTTCCAGTTTTGGAGGTCTGGGAAATGTGGAGCACTCCTTGATCACCATTCCTCTTTGGTCCACCCTGACCCGGAGTGGTAGTACCTGTTAGGTTCCCATCTATGGATTTGATAGGAAAATGTGTTTTTAAAAAAAATTGTATTATCCATAAGAATGAATTATTTCAAAACTTTGTCGGCATTAAATGACCCACTGAGGTTGATATGCCGTAAAACAAAACAAACCAAACTACCATATCAGTGCAATATACTAATAATAATATTTGGATAAAATAGGTTTGGTTTCTTTGTTTAATAACATATCAACATTTGTGGGTTATTTAATGCCAAAGCCATCCTTTTATAATAACAGTAGGAGTAATATTTAATACATAGCTGGGAGATGGTGTATTTATACCTTTCACAATGGCATTAGTCTGAAAGTGAACGTAATAGCGCTACTGGAATTTGAACTCACTACGATGTAGCAGTCCAGTACGTTAGCTACTACGCCACGGAGATTCCTTCCGGGATAAAATAGATATTACATTTTCTTCTAATTAACAATTGAAAATACAACAAATCTACTCGAAAAATAAGGTCATTTTAAAGCCCTTAAAATCTATGACCAACATATTCATCCATACATATATAGAAAGGGCAGTTGTGTGGATTTGTATGTCCTGAGGAAACTTCGAAAATAAAACAATTAACGATAAAGTAAATATATATACACATTAAATTTCACCAGGGTTTGGTTTTTGAGCAAAAATAATAGAGATTTGATTATATTCGTGAAGATAATTAAAAAATAAAATTTAAATGATAACAGCATGGATTTTTTTTTCATTTAATATTTTAGATAGTAGACATTAATATTTCTTTTCAGAGTAGCTGGTTCAATGCAAGGTCTATTTTTTTACATAGACTTTTAAATGGGACATCCCACGATGATTCAACTCACGATTCAGTAATAATGGATCTGCGGGACTAACTTAAAAAATCCCCCTCTACCTAGGCGACGCCGGGTAGCCGCTGATAGTTATGTTATAAACAAATATATTAATTCTTTTTATTGTGGTTTGTTTACCTTTGTTTATCAAAATGACTTGATCCGGCATTCAATGACCCGAATAGGGTTGGTATGCCGTAAAACAAAACAACTAACCAATCATTAGGTTATCGGAACCATTTGCTAAGACGGTAAGCGTTATGCTATGAACGCCTCCCCATTTTCATTGAAACAGAGTGTGTTAATTAAAAATCGTTGTCAACCCCCTCCTCACCATCATCATCATCATTATCATCAAGTCATGTCATCACTCCTGGCATGTCCTCAGTATGGTATCCAGAATCCCCACAGAGCTAATCGGTGTATGTTTTTGTTGATCGGGCTACACCGGGGTGTCTACGTGTGGATTTTCATAGGAGAACATCACTTATGAGTTCGTCCATACTTCTCCAGCAGTACTAAGCATGTCTTGTTCATCTTACTTGAGTGGTTTATGTTATAGGAAGTAAGTGGCCGTACAGCTGCTTTTTGTGTGGTGCTGCTTCTAGGATTTGTTCAAGAGAGCACGCAACATCAAGCTTTTCCTCCAATCGTTTCGTAGAAGACCAAGTGGTGCAGTCACACAGTAGTACTGACACGGCTACAGATTGGAAGAATTGTCGCTTTATCTTATCAGAGAGATTAGATTTCCATATTACCAATAACCTGTCTACTGTTTTCTATGTCTTTCCTATGCGTATATTGACATCGCTTTCTGTAGATGAGACATTACTACCTAGGTATGTGAACTGGTCTATAAATTTCAGAAGCTCACCATCCAGTGTGGAAATGTTTCCATCTTGTTTAAAACACATGAAGTCCGCTTTATTTGATTTCTCATAGAGGTCTTCATGTCTTCTCTATACTATGAAGCTGTCATTCGGCTTGTGTGGGTGTATTTGCGAGAAGCACTAAATCATATGCGTAGTCCGCATCTGTAAAAGTTTCTACGGAATATCATCAGCTTCTTGTGTTTTTTAACGTGAAACTTTTTTCTTTCATATTTAGATCTAATGATGTTAGTAGTACGTAGTCTAGGCATATTATAACTAGAAATGGTGCTAATGCATATCCTTGCATGACTCCAGCAACAAAGAAATCTGTATCGCCATCAGGTAACAATTGCTTTTGTGTCTTTGAATAACGTCATTATACCGGTACCAGTTTCTTTTGAGAGACCATATGCTAGAAATACAGAGATGACTTGTCTTACGAATAACCCAACTTACGAGTTTTCGAGTTACGAGCTGTCACTAGGTTGATTTTTTGCTTTGTGTTGAGAGCTAAAATTTGACATACAAGCGAACTTCAGACACGCTTATGTTAATATGTTCACTAAAAACATTTAAGTTTCCAAATTTATTGTGTAAAGAAAAATATCATTTATAAAAAAATAAACATTCAAACATATTACAGTATGTAATTCATTATATTCTATTTTATTATTTTTTATACTATACAGTGCTATTTTTCTTATTAAAAAAAAATAACAAAAATAGGGTTTTTTGTGGGGGTGGTCTGAAACTGATTAATGGCATTTCAGTTTATGGGAAAATTGAGAAACGAGGAAATTGAGTTAAGAGCTGTATGAATTAACCTCGTAAGTCAAGATACCACTACATTTGCTCCATCTTTTCTCTGTGTATGGAGTCAAATACCTTAGAGAATTCTACAAACAAAAGTGTTGTTGTATAATATTCTTTTATTGTAGCTTGCAGCGATTAAAATCTAAATTGTCTGTTTTGTTCAACTACCTATGATGAGTACTGTACACGTGTGTCTGTGTGTGTGTGACTCTGTGTGTCACGAAGTGCTAAAGTTGTTTTGAATTATTAACACGCACATCTGAAGTAAGAATTCTATAATTCTATGTAAATATGCTTTTACACTGCCATGTTCATCCCAGTGAGCTGTGGGGTTCGGTGAGGTTCCTGCCGAAAATCAACATGAGAACGGAACGTAGTTTACATTAATAATTTAAATTTAATCTGTTCTATGTTTCTCAACTTTAGAGAAGAGATTCGAAAACTTCCGCCTCAGATAAAACAAACACGTCTTCCATGTTTGGCTTTATTTGAACAAATGTAAACAACATTGACGCTTTGCAATTAACGGCCTACATACACACCGTTGTAATGTTAGATCCTGCATAAGTATGGATGCCCTAAATGTATTAATAATAGAGATTCGGTCTCTATTTGTCTGTAACCAAAACAACGTCACTGCTTACGTCACATTACACAAAATCCTTAATAAAGAACAACCTTGTATTATGTACACTCAAAATTTGAATATGCCACCTTATGTTTTTTTTTAAACAAGTTCTAATAAATGAATACCCGGTATTATATATTCATGTATAGCTTGTTTTATTTTAACATATATTTAAAGTTATCTGTCGTATAGAGTTTTACGAGAAAATTATTTACAAACATGAAATGTTATTTTTAGTATCAAGAGCTTAACTAAAAGTTTACAAATAAATAATACCTACGATTTTGTGTAGAATTGATGTGTAGATTATTCAAAATATTTATTTAATTAATAATGGAGATTCTCTCTCCATTTTTCTGTAACCAAAACTATGTCACTGCTTACGTCACATTACCCTGAATCGTCAATATAGGATAAAGAACAACCTATGAAATAATTTTTTTAAATTGTATTATTACTTTAAATGGAAAAAATTATTTTGTGAAATTTGTAATCATTTTTTAATTATTTTTTACTCTCGCCTTTTTTCAGTAACAAGGGGTAAACTAAAGTAATTACAAATTGTTACATAATTATTATATTCCTAATACTTATGTACAGTAGTGTAGAAACCAAAATGGCTGTTATAAGTGCAGCCGGCGGCCTTGAAGGATTGAATGACAAGGCTTGACCTCAGTCCTGATCCTCCTCCGGTGGATACCGTGAGAATCGGTGGAGAAGACCCTCTTCCGGTTTTTAGTTAGATCGGCCAAAACCACAACGGTGGTAAGTCGTGTTATGCACGCTGCCGACTCAATCTGCGCAGGTAGTGGTGGGGATTTTAGAATAAAATATCATCTAAGTTAAATCGAAGTATTGTGTTATTATCTAAAAACTACCAATGACACAGGGCTTCTGATAAAGAGAAATCCCCAATGGAAGACCAGACACGAAGTCCCCAAGACGAAGTCCAGACGCTAGAAGAAGAACGTAAGATAGAAAAGATGAACAGAAGAAAAATAGAAGTAAGAAAGTAAAAAGAAGAGTATACAACAAAACGAATAAATATCAACGATTTTGTATAAATTTATGTGTAAAATATTCAAAATGATTATTTAATTAATAATTAATAGATGCACGCAACATTTTATTTGAGCGGGCAGAACTAAATTTCCATTTCAATTGTTTTCTTTTTACTCTTTCAATAAATTTGATGATTTTATCTATGAAACAAACCCTCTGACCATGTGTCACATCCTGCTCATGCGGAGGGTGTTGGTAAATATATACAAAATATTTTTAAAATATCCCATATGATTTTGTACACACACTCATACTCACACCGACTCACTAGAACAATAAACTCAGTTTAAATAACTCATCATCGAAATGTGAAACGGTGGACTGATTTAATGTCCTGGGCGTGGGTGTTTGCACTTAACATATTGTTAATTCCATTGGGAAAAGGGGTTTGTGGTGTAATGGTGCGATGTTTATCGTCGAAGGAAATAACACAGCGACTCGAGTTCAAATTATGAACGAGACTGTTTGCAATTCATGTGGTACTGATTCTCTTGGGAAAGGTAAGGTCAATAACAACAACGCTGACACATTTGCGTGTACCCCGCCTACGTTACACCTTCAATCTTTCCTCACTAAAGTTAAGCTCAATTCATATTACATATCGATAGAACTTTGTAGAGTGGGAGAATGAATTATATATAAAAAAACAAAATGATCGTCATTTTTATACTTTCATATCGATATTTTGTAGCTTCTGTTGTGTGTTTGGTTAGAGGTAATGTTTATGGAAATGTACCATTAAAGAAACAAGCAAAACAGTA
>CM042141.1:37173193-37198193 GCA_023376005.1 Doryteuthis pealeii
TGAAATAGGCTATAAAGCTAAGAATCTAAGTCTTCTGTTATATTCTTTATATATATATATATATATATATATATATATATATATAGTCCACAGACACTGTGTTTCGACATATCACGTCTTCTCGGTGCTGCTAGTATTAGCTGACTACCTACATCCGGGTGATTTTTCATCAGTCATTAACCCTTCGGAAATAAAGTTGTGTAGCGAAGACATTAAGTCAAAGGCGGTTGGTAACTAACAGTTTCTCGTCGATTTTCGAACGAAGTTGATTATTTGCGTTTGTAAACTATCCTTCCCACAATAACTCAGGTGTTTAACCCTGATGATCCATATAACACTATATGAGAAAAATGCGAAACAAATAATTCACTTGGTTTGAAAATCGCATAGGCGAGAAACTATTTTTTACCAAGTTACCAAGCGCCGTTGACTTGATGCCTTTGCTACCCTAACTTAGATACACATGCTCTATCAATGATATTGAGCATTTTTTACATGAATAGTGATCATTCTCAGTAAATGATAATATATATATATATAATATATATATATTATATATATATAAGTTAGGATAGCGCAGACATAATGAACGCTTGGTAAATGCCAGTTTCTCGCCTATGTGATCATCAGACCAAGAGATGGTCTAAATATTGGATAGGCGAGAAACTGTTATATGAGGAGAAGCTGTCTAAGTAGTTTTGACTAACGAGAAGTGAGCCCCTTTGATTTTCCTTCTCCTACATCCGTCGCCATAACAAGGTTAAAGAACCCACTCTGCTCTTCTAGTTACCCATAGCTGGAGGGAGAATAGTTAGATTCATGCATTTCCCAAAGAGTTAGCGCTATGGGAAATACAAACAGCTTCGTACATGATTTGAACTCGTCCCACCGTGTCCCTTTGCTACGACGGTAACCATTACATCGCGCACCTCCACCAAATAATATTATCGTAAATTCTATAGAAATTAAGTTGTGGTTACATATGTAAGAAAAGTGGGCGTTCGTGTGTAATGGTTATCGTCGGCAGAAATGGACACAGCGACCCAAGTTCAAATCTTGGGCGAGGATGTTTCCATTACACATAGCGTTAATTACCTTGGGAAAGGTATGGATCTAACTTATTTCCCTCCAGCTATGGATGAATAGTAAGGCGGACTTGCCTCTTTAAAGGGGAAGCTCTGTGGCACAGTGGCTAATGTGCTGGACTGTGACAAGTAAGCGAGTTCGGTATTATGTTCGCTTTTGGACTACTACACTTGGGAAAGGTATGAACTCCCCCATCTCTCAGCTATGGGGTAGATAGTACAACTACTGTTCTTCTACAAGGATGACTTTGGCATTAAATAACCCACAAACGTTGATATAACGTTAAACAAAGAAACCAAATCAAACTGGGAAGTCACTATGGTGTAGTAGATAACGCACTGAACTTCAGCATCGTAGACAAGTGAGTTCGAACTCATCACGCAATTACGCTCACATTTCGGACTAATAGCCTTGGGAAAGGTATAAACCATCTCATCCCCAGCTATGTGTTAAATAGTACCACTACTGTTCTTCTACAATAATGGCTTTGGTAATAAATAACCCATGAAGGTTGATATGTCACCATAACAAAGAAACACAATCAAAGGCAATTTTCTTTCTTTCTTTCTTTCTGCTGCTTAATCTTTCTTCTTTTTTTCTTTCGTTCTTCTTTCTTTCTTTCACGCTTACTCTTTCTTTTCCTTCATTCTTTCTTTCTTTCTTTCTTTCATTGCTTACTCTTTCTTTTCTTTCTTTTTTTTCTTCTTCTTTCCACAGCTTTCTCTTGCTTTTTTCTTCTTTCTCTCTTTCTTTCCACTGCTTACTCTTTTCTTTCTTTCTTTCTTTCTTTCTTTCTTCTTTCCGCTGCTTACTCTTTTCTTTTTTTTTTCTTTCTTTCTTTCCACTACTTACTCTTTCTTTGTTTTTTTCTTTTTCTTTCTTTCTTTCTTTCTTTCCACTGCTTACTCTTCTTTTTTCTTTCTTTTTTTTCTTTCTTTCTTTCTTTCCACTGCTTACTCTTTCTTTCTTTTTTTTTCTTTCTTTCTTTCTTTCTTTTCTTTTCTTTCTTCTTTTTATTTCTATCTCTTACAAAATTCTTCTCTTTTCTACTGATTATTCTTTCTTTTTCTTTTCTTTCTATCTATTATAACATTTCTTTCTTTCTTTCTTATTTTCTTTCTTTTTTCTTTCTTTCTGTCGCTTACTCTTTCTTTCCTTTCCTTTTTTTCTTTTTATTTCTATCTCCTACAAAATTTCTTTCTTTCTGCTGCATATTCTTTCTTTTCTTTTCTTTTTCTTTTCTTTCTATTTCTTACAACATTTCTTTACTTCTTATTTTTCTTATCTTTCTTTCTTTCTTTCTTTCTTTCTTTCTTTCTTTTTATTGCTTACTCTTGTTTTCTTTCTTTCTTTTTTCTACTGCTTAGTCTTTCTTTTCTTTTTTTTCTTTTTTCTTTTCTTTTCTTTTTTCTTTTCTTTCTATCTCTTATAACATTTCATTCTTTCTCATTTTTCCTTTCTTTTTTCTTTTTTCTTTCTTTCTTTCCTTCTTTTGTTTAATTTTTTCTTTCTTTTTTTACCGCTTAATCTTTTTTTTTCTTTTCTTTTTTCTTTTATATCTATCTCTTACAAAATGTCTTTCTTTCTTTCTTTCTTTCTGGAAAATCAATTCACTAATTCTTTGCGAATTAATTAATCTTAGTCAATGAGTGTCAATTTTTCGACAAATATTTCGTCATTGCCATCGTACATTCCTCCCAAGCGAATTTGAAGCTAAAATGTCTTCTCATCTGACGTTAAAAGGACAAAGATTACATGAATTGATGCAAATGAAACAGCAAGAAAATAGAAAGAAAAAAAAAGCAAATATTTTTTGCATTTGTAATCGAGCTATTTTCATACCAGAGGTGCACTTCAATTTCATAAATGTTTTATTCATTTGTCGAACACTATTTCACAAGACAGTAGCCGGCCCGGCCCGGTCCGCTCCTCTCCGGTCCGCTCCTCTACCCACCGACACACTATTTCCTACTTGTTTACATCCAATAAGCAGAAAAATATTGCCTTCATCTTTAGGTTCAACCAGTTAACCTATACTTTCCATCCCCTATCCCCCCAACAAAAAAGGGGGCGAGGGGGAGGTCAGGAGGTATTGTTAAGCACAAATTTATTCGAATCAATATTCTAAAGAAATTGGTTGAGTCTACACACGTGTTTGCCAGAAAGAAGAGATAATGACAGAAGCGTAGTTTTCCCCGCCAACCAACAATTCAAATGAAAAGAACATTTTTTTGTAAAAGAATTAAAAAAATAAACGTGTAAGAAGAGAAATACGAATTGAATATCAAATACAAAAAAGCGATTCTTTTTTTAAATCACTACAACGAGAACTGAGGTGTAGAATTCTTAATAAATAAATGGGTTATTTCCTAGTTGAGTAACATGACTGACCCAGAAAAAACAGAACCCAAATTATTTATTTTCCCATTAAACTAATCCTAAACCCCAACCCTAACCCTAACCCTAACCGTAAACGCTAACTCTCACCCTTGTTGGACTTAAACTTCAATAAAGATTAAAATTAAAATTAACAGTTTTATTCAAAAATGTGTGGGTTCTGTTTTTTCTGGGTCGCCCTGTGATATTATGTTACTCAACTAGGTGGCGGTAGGATTAGGGTTAGGGTTAAGGTTTAGGGGTAGGGGTAGAGTTAGGGTTGGGGTTTAGGGTTAGTTTAATGGGAAAATAAATAATTTGGGTTCTGTTTTTTTGGGTCATCCTGTAATATCATGTTACTCAACTAGGGGGGTAGGGTTAGGGTTTAGGGTTGGGATTAGGGTTAGGGTTTGGGTTTGTTTAATGGGAAAATAAATAATTTAGGGTTCTGTTTTTTTCTGGGTCACACTGTAATATCATGTTACTCAACTAGGAAATAACCAATAAATGATATTTATTTATTCCCGGGTTTTAGTTGTTGATTCTGCCTCTGTGAAATCTTTTTTCTTTATATTTTTTATATTATTTTTTCTTACCTTTGGGTCTTGTATTTGGCTTTTTATTTCACTTGCTTTATTTGAACATTTCAAAATACAAAAATAAATCAAAATTCGTGACTTTTATTTCAAAACAACTGTTATGGTTGGTTTGTTGGTTAGATTTTATGGTATGTCAACCACTGTTGGATTATTTTATTCCGAAGATATTTTGTTTTATTCATTCTTTTCGGGTATTCAATATTTTTACAAACTCATTTTTTAAACATTTTAATACTCATTTTTTTAAATCAATTTAACCCATAGAAGGGACCCTAACAGGCACTACCACTCCGGATCAGGGTGGACCTGGGAGTAATGACTACACATTCCTCAGAGTTTCAGAATCGGAACTTCACCTCTGTATACAGTTTAACATCATACCGAAGACACCGCCTTCTAGCACATATATAATAAAAAGAGTAGGGGATTTGCCATAAGGGCAATAGGGTCGGGACAATCATATAGATGCTAGGACTTGGCGAGACCTGCAGATTGATTGGAGCAGGCCTCTCCGACTGTCCGTCTAGCCTAAATAAGGACCAAAGTGGAGTGCTGCATGTCATGGACCGCTCAGACACCTGGATTCCGTCCTTAAGCATCACAGGTCACCACCCTATGCCAACAGGTGGAGGTATTTTACACCTCCGCAAAGGTGCTGTTGGTGTACTCGAAAGCCCCAGCTGACAGGGTGGACAACTGTTACATATATATATATATATATATATTATATATATATATATATATATATATACTATATATATATATTGTGTGTGGGGGGGTGATGCCTATTCGACGATACTGGGCTCTTTTATAGAGTTACTAGCTGAAATACATTCATAATAGCCAAATGACGGTCTGTTGAGTTTTTCTTTCATATTGGAGTTGTAACTATTGCTCTGTATATAATCAATTAATAGATTATCATTCATTGAGCTCTGCAAGGGACTTAAAAAAATACATCTATAGGTGTGCATCTGCATAGTCATGCATTGTGGGTATACGGAAGATGAAGAAGATTTCAAATAGAGTTATCCCAAACTAACCTGTGTATTGGATATATATATATATATATATATATATTATATATATATATATATATATAAAGGGGGGGTTCACAAAGTCTTAAAAACAGTTTAAAATTAAACATTTAATTACTCATATTGTACAAAGGATAAAATCTTTAGTAAAAACATATAAAAGTTCCACACTTGAAGATTTATTATGAGCTACTTGTCGCACTTCAAAATGATCGCCATATTTATTGATATATTTTCAACACTATGCAAGACTTTATGGACATCATAATATATATATATATATATATATATATATTATATATATATACTAGACAAAACGTGACCCGTTGGGTCACCCATTAAGCTCTCTCTAGATGATTAGGGGAAAAGAGTAGGATCTGCCAAAATATCATCTGCTTTTCATTTTTAAAAACGAACTAAAATTTATTAAATTGATTATTTAAGGTCAAATTTTTGTCTAATTCGAAAAGTAGTAACATAATGAGCATCAGTATTTTGTGTGCTGATTTTTACAGGCAGTGGGCACTCCCACTCCGTATAACTCGACTACTCACATTAACTCTCCCACCCACGGTAACTCTATATAGAGGGAAAGTGGAAGAGAGGCAGGTCTAATTTAGACAGGGATTGGAATATCTAAGTATAAATATTGTGTTCATAACATTAATAGAAAAAAATCCTTTAGCTGGCGAAGGTTGATAAATTCAACTTTAGTATAATATTATATATATATATATATATATATATATATATATATATATATATATATAGTGTTGTTATCGGTCCAACGGGTGAAAATTAGATATTCTATAAAAAAAGGTTTACAAAAAGTTTTTTTTTTTTAAATTTATTATTATCTTACATATGCGACACGTGTTTCAGATCTTCTGTTATCTTGTTCAGGCATTAATTAACCATATTTTGGCAGAATATGAATATATATGTGTGTGATTTCTGATATTTGATAGGTTGTTTTGTAATTTACTTTTTGTTTATAACGGTTGAACGCTACGTTATTCTTCTCAATACATAATTAAATTGATAGCAATAAGGAGGTGAGAATTGAGGAATGAGCGTACGTGTGGAACGTTACATGGTTTTTTTCAATTTTCGCGCGCAAGCCGCACGCAAGGATTGAGAAGAATAACGTAGCGTTCAACCGTTATTATACAACCGTTATAAACAAAAAGTAAGTTACAAAAACACACACAACCTATCAAATATTAAGAAATCACACATATACATATTCATATTCTGTCAAAATATGGTTAATTAATGCCTGAAGAAGATAACAGAAGATCTGAAATACGTGTCGCATATATAAGATAGTAATACATTTTTTTTAAAACATAATCCTTTTTGCAAACCTTCTTTTTTATAGAATATAATATATATATATATATTATATAATATATGTGTGTGTGTGTGTGTGGTGTGTGTGTGGTGTGTGTGTGTGTGTGTATAAAATCATATTTAGTAAAACTTTGCCGTAAGAAAAAAAAACTGCAAACAATTTGTTAGTAAAACATATACTACAACTTCCCCTGGGAAAAAAAATTCAAAAAAAGAAAAAGTAAAGACTAAGAAAGTCGCTTCAACCAAAAATAATTTATTAGCACGATAACACTAAAAAAAATATAAAAAAAGTATATATATATATATAAGCCGCTAGGATTGTCTAAAGCTAAAATGTAAAGAGTGCTCGATGCTTAAGTAAAGCAAATAGTAATGTTAATCTAATGAGTCAGTTATACCTACAAATAGTTTTCGCTAAGTAGCTCATCAGGGCAAGAATCTATGTTCTTTTGCTACATTACAAATGAACTTAAAAGTGCTCGATAGTTATGACTAGAGCTAAAATTAATATACAAATCCTATTATGAAGCCCTTGCGGTAACAAAAAACCCGGCAAATAATTTGTCAGTAAAAATACACTACAAAACTTCACATGGGAAAAAAATGGAAAAAAGAAAAGATCAAGAAAGTTGCACCAACCAAAATAATCAATTAACACTATAACACTTGGTTAAAAGAAAAATATATAAGCGGTTAGGATTGTCTAAAGCTGAAATGTAAAGAGTGCTCCATACCTAAGTAGAGCAAATAGTAATGTTAATACTAATAAGTCAAATATACCTACTAATAGTTTCGCTTAGTAGCTAATCAGGGCAAGAATATAACTCCAGATTCTTGCCCTGATGAGCTACTAAGCTACGGTATATATATATATATATATATATATATAATATATATATACTAAGGTAGCGTTGACATGGAATCAAACCTTGGTAACTGACCTGGTCCGTAACCAGGTGGACTCCATATCCATGCTACCTCAAATAGAATCGCTCTGTCTATGATATTGAGCACTGCCTGCTTGAGAATATACCACTCGTATTTATTTTCTACAATATATATATATATAATCTGATGACCGAGAAAAATGCGGCGGAAGTGCTCACATTCGAAACTATTGTATAACTTTTTTTCTTTTTTGCAACGTCAAGGTTTTTGTTTTAAACTCATATGACTTTCGTTTCCACTCTTAACAACACGGATTATAAACAAGCTCTGATGACGATTTTCATAAAATCGAAATATTGTTCAATATCAGCGAAGTTATAAAGGTTTCACTTAACAGCATTTTGTGGTGTTTTCATATCTTTTATATATACTCATATATAATATATATATATATATATATTATATATATATATATATATATATATATATGTGTAGTATGTTAAGAAAAATGAAAAAACACAGTTATTAAAGGGTTAAGTGGTGAGTTTATTGGCCGACGCTGCAATGTTCGATCTATTAATTAGATCATCTTCAGGGCATTTGTTGGTATGTGGAGGTGATAAGAAATTATTTATCACAGACTAACGAGAAAAGCGAGTGGTAGTCCTTGTCATTCAGTCTGTTTAAAAAATTTCGAGGTTTGATAAAGGAGACGGTTTTGAAATATGACATCAAATATTCTATTTTATGGCGTGAGTATGGGACGCTGTAAGTGTGTGTATCGAAAGGAAACATTGTGCATTTTTTAGGTATGTGGTTCACTTAACCCATTTAAACCTGTGTTTTTTCATTTTTTCTTAATATACTACATACCGTCGGATTCACTTCCTTTCTTCACACACACACACACACACACACATATATATATATATATATATATATATATATATATATATATATATATATATTCAGACAGGATATCATCTCGTAGACACGTTTTATCAAAAATGATAGACAAGGATTTAGTATTTAGCTATTTATTCAGGTTTTCATTTTGGCGAACGATATGTCGCAACTGGTCGAGTAAAGCTAAGTGCAACTCATCTTATTACGAACTAACTGGGTGCTATCTCACTGGTAATATTGCCCGTTATTCAGTGGACTAGCCCGAGAAGTCACGAGAAATGACGTGAGTACAGGACAATAAAAAATAAGTTTCTGAGTAAGAAGGGTGGGATTTTTGTTAGAGACGAATTGGCCGAGTGAAGTCAAGCGCAACTCATCCTATTCCGAAATGTCTGTGTGCTACTTAATTTACGAACGAGCTGTGGCAGACGACAATACATACACATACACACACACACACACACATACCCACGCACACGCTCGCGCACATACACACACATATGATTGTGTATCTTTATCTACTTTTCCAATATGCGTGTACATTTATGTGTGTGTTTTCTCTCTCTCTCTCTCTCTCTCTCTCTCTCTCTCTCTCTCTCTCTCTCTCTCTCTCTCTCTCTCTCCTCTCTGTGTGCGTATGTGGTTCCTATATCTAATTTCCTCTACGCGTGTGTGTATGCGTGTGTATTTATCTCTGTGTGTGTCTGTGGTATTGTGTATGTGGTTCATTTATCTATTCTATTCTATGTGGATGTATGTGTACGTGTGTGGTTACTGTTTGTCTCTATGTCTCTATGTCTATCTGTGGCTTTGCGTGTGTACTTCCTTTATCTACTTTGCTCTATGTATGTAAGTATGTGTGTGTTTATGTATGTGTGTGTATTTAGCTCTCTATATCTCTGGCTGTGGCTGTGGCTGTGGCTGTGCGTATGTGGATACTTAATCTACTTTCTCCTCTGTGTGTGTGTATGTATGTGTGTGTATTTGTGTATGTGTGTTTTTCTCTGTCTTTGTGACTGTGTGTCTGGTTCCTACATCTATCTTCCTCTATGTATGTGTGTGTATCTCTGTGTGTATCTCTGTGTGTCTGTGCCTGTGGCTCTATGTATATGATTCCTTTCTCTATTTTCCCTCTGTGTATGTATGCACACCCGCATGTGTTTGCGTATGTTTGTGTGAGTGTGTGTGTGTGTGTGTGGTGTGTGTGTGTGTGTTATGTCTCTGTTCCTGTTTGTGTCTGTGTATGTGGCTCTAAGTGTGTGATCCCTTTATCTACTTTCCTTTATGTGTGAGTGCGCGCGTGTGTGTATGTGTTTGTGTGTGTGTGTATGTGTGTGTGTATTTATCTCTGTGTTTCTGTGGTTGTGGCACTGTCTGTGGCTCTGCGTATTTGATTCCTTTATCTACTTTCCTCTATGTGTGTGTGCTCACATGTGTGTGTGTGTGTGTGTTGTGTGTGTTGTGTACATTTATCTTTGTGTCTCTAGGTCTCTGTCCGTGTATGTCTCTGTGTGTGTGTGTGTGTGTGTGTGTGTGTGTGTTGCACGTGTATTTATCTCTATGTCTCTATGTTTCTGTACCCGTGTGTCTGTGTCTTGTGGCTCTGTGTGTGTGATTACTTTATATACTTTTTTCTATGTGTGTGTGCTCGCATGTGTGTGTGCGTGTTAGTGTGTGTGTGTGTGTGTGTGTGTGTGTGTGCCCGTGTATATGTCTGTCTGTCTGTGTCTGTCTGTCTGTCTGTGAGTGCGTCTGTGGAACAGAATGCTCGCAGATTAATAATATTCGGGGGCTCGTCAAAAATGACAGTTTAATTGAACACAGCCTTTTCACTGGTGCATCGTATTTTCTTTTCATGTCACAGTTTCACACACAGTCGCCGCCTTTGCACGCTTCAAGACTCAATTTCCTTTTATTTCCTTTCAAATCTTTTGAGGAACTTTTGAACATTTACCTTTGAAATTCACGCCATCAACCTGCCTCCTTTTGTGTAGATTAGCATATTCCCCCTTACACACACACACATTTACACATACATGCACAGACACATACATACACACACACACACACATATATATATATTTATATATATATAATATATATATATATATATATATATATGTATATCAGAAGAGCTACTAGATGTTGCCCGGCGCGAGGAAATAATATATCTTATTATAATGGAGATTGTGTGTCTTTCTTTCTGTAACCGAAACTATATTACTACTCAAGTCACAATTTCCCTTAGTATTTAATTCACATTTCCATGATTTTATTTTATTTAAACCTCAATTATTAAAAACATTGTTCTATTAATACTGTTAGTCATGTGTACATACTAATAACATGCTATTGCATTTATATATACAACATAATAGCGGTTTACAGTGTGAACGGGATGCCTAATTTGCATATTGATATCGAAAATCGATTTTAATAAATATGGGCTTAATATTTTGATTCTAATATCTGGTTTTATCTTAATGAAATACAAAATGTCTTTTAATATCCCTAAAAAATCCTTTAACAAAAGGAATAACTGTCATTTTATTCTTTAATTCCTAATTTAACTAGATAGTTAAATTAGGAAATTTAGCAATGAAAACGGGAGTGTTAGAATAGTAAATTTTATTTGTTCTATTTTTCGATTATACCTCCTCTGTTTCAAATTTCAACTGCATTCTTATTTAGTTTCATTAGTCTTCTAAATATAATTTTATTACATTAGAATTTAAATACTTGCACCCAGAGGGTGCATATATTAGCTAGTATATATAACTCTCTCCTATATAAGGGATGGAGGACTCTATGGCGGCCTTTACATACATAGAGATATGTGTATTAAAACAATTAAAATCCCCTTCGCATTCTGTAGGTGACGATAGCCTAGCGGTTAAGGTGTCTGACTGACTGTTAGTCAATGTAGGTCCTTGCTGGACGGCCCACATTAACATGTCCATGTGCTGTTTTCCACATGAGAACGTCGCTTATGAGCCCTCAAGTAACTATGAAAATACATTGGACAGTGATTTGTAGTATAAAAAGCATTGGAAATGATTTTAAGTATAAAATGCATTGGAAATTATTTTTAGTATAAAAAGGCATTGGACAATGATTTTGACCATGAAAATGCACTGGAAATTATTCTCACTATAAAAATGTATTGGAAATGATTTTAAGTATAAAAACGAATTGGAAATAATTTTAACTATAAAAATGCATTGGACAATGATTTTTACTATGAAAATGCATTGGAAATTATTCCTACTATAAAAAATGTATTGGAAATACATTGGAAACCAAAATGGCTGTTATAAGTTGCAGCACACGGCCTAAAGGATTGAATGACAAGGCTTGACCTCATCCTGATCCTTCCGGTGGATACCGTGAGAATCGGTGGAGAAGACCCTCTTCCAGTTTAGATTAGAAAGAGATTTTTAGTCAGATCGACCAAAGCCACAACGGTGGTAAGTCGTGTAATGCACGGTGCCGACTCAATCTGCGCAGGTAGTCTGGTGGGGATTTCAGAATAAAATATGATCTAAGTTAAATCGAAGTCTTGTGTTATTATCTAAAAACTACCAATGACACAGGGCTTCTGATAAAGAGAAATCCCCAATGGAAGACCAGACACGAAGTCTCCAAGACGAAGTCCAGACGCTAGAAGAGATGTTAGAAGAGACGTTAGAAGAGACGCTGGAAGAAGAATAATAGAAGTAAGAAAGTAAGGAAAGAGAGTATACAACAACAACTTTCGCATAGATGGACACTTTGATATTTTTTTAAAGTGAAAAATCAACCAACCCTACTACTCAGCCAGCAGGATTCGGTCCTTAAGGATCACTTTTCACCACCCATGGCCAACAGGTGTCCCCATTGGGGGAATTTAACCCTTCTGCAGAGGTGCCGTCAACGTATTCTACGGCCCCAACCGACAACGTGGGCTGTATTTGGTAATAAATTGATTGTACTAATGGATGTAATATTTCAATGAGATTATTTGAAGACGTCTAACTCCCCAAGGGCGATAGTTAACAATTTCGGCTATTTTTGCCTTTAAACGCCAAAGCGGGATTAATTAATAAGTAACGTCCCTCTTTTTGAAATTCGCACCTTGTCTTCATTTAGTTCTCCACGCCCTTCTGTGATTAATGACTCGCTTTGCAGCAACACTATTCATTTTCTATTCTTGGACTACGCGATGATGTTTGATGGCACAGAACAGAAGAATTTGGATTCCCCAGAGACTGAATAGAATCGCTGTAAAACAGACATTAATCAAAGAAGATCTAAATAAAGACAAGGCGCGAATTTTAAAAGGAGACATTACGTCTCTAGGGAATCTGAATTATTCCTTTATTGGCCTACACATGTCAGTGGAAGCAAAGAGTAATGTCACACTGTTAGGTATTCTACTCCTGGGAGTTAGGTGTATAAATGCATACGCATATAGGTGCGCGCTTTCCTGTGTGATTATGTATGCGCATACATATATATATATATATATATATTATCCAGGTTTTAACAGGTTTGAATTCAGAGTTTTCCTTCTCTATACTGGTTACCTAGCCAATGGTAAAGAGCCAAGTTTCCCAACTATTTACCCATAACTGGAAGGAGAGTAGTTGGATGTATACCTTTCCCAAAGGTATTAGTGCTATGTGAAATGCAAGCAGCCTCATCCAGGAATTGAACTCAGGTCGACGAGTACATATATATATATATGAAGTGGTAACGATGTGTTTGAAATGGCGAAGGCCGACAATGTTTAGGGAGATTATGTGCTTAATTAAAGTCATACCTAATTCATTATAATTAAATGAATTAGGCGTGCATATCGGTTTAAATGTAAAGCAAGTCACCCAAAAAGTGCGATATACATATCAGTTTAAAATAAACGAGAGATTCTGGGGAAGCCAGCTAGTGTAGTGGTTAGAATGTCCGCCTGTCAACCTGACAGGTAGGGTTCGAATCGCGCACAAAGCACTGCCCTGTCTATAGCTCTGCTGATGATGCCTAATGGGCTGAAATGTACATACAGAGATCGACTTTTTCTCGATTTGTTTACGCTTTACATTTAAAACGATATGCACACCTAATTCATTTAATTATAATTAGTTAATTAACAAATTAGGTATGACTTTAATTAAGCACATAATCTCCCTAAATATATATATATATATATATATATATATATATATATATGGGGATAGAGTACCCGTACGAGCGTGTATGGACATGTATGTGTTTGTTTGTTTGCTTTGTTTTACGGCATACCAACCCTTATCGGATCATTTAATGTCGAATCAAGTTATTTTGATAAACAAAGGATTCGGATTGCTTCAGAACCTGTGGTTGCTCAAGTATAAACCAAATTAATTATTGAATATAGGCTCATCGCTGCTTAACATCGGTGATATAGCGGAAACGGGGCTTTTAGTGTGACTTAGCCGTAATATGGATATGTGTAGCCTCTGTATATGGATGTGTGTGGTGATATAAGATGAATTGCTAAAAAAATTGCGGACGTCAAGCATATTTCCATATCAGTCTTTGTGTTATATAATGAATAGGCATAGCCTATCATTTTTGTAATGTAGTGTAAAGTTTTAAATTTAACGGTTACAGTGAAATACAGATCGGTTCATATAAATATGATATGACAGTCAGGTTTGACCGCGAGATCATTCGAGTGGTCCTCGTTGATTGGCTTAGAAGGATCACTACCACTAAAGGGTTATTCAATATTCTCAGAGTTCCAGAACGGGAAGTTCACCACTTGATGCAGTTTAATGTCATACCCATGACACTAAAACTTTCAGCCATTGCGGGTCGGGGTTGCCATAATGGTAATATGGCTGGGACAACCATATACGTGCTAGGGTTTGATGCTGCAAGCCGATTGTTCGGGAGGAGTCTCGGACTACCCGTCTATTCTAAGTAAGTGTCAAAATGGAGTGTTGCATGCCATGGACAAGCAGTGTATAGGCCACTAGGATTCCGTCGATAAGCATCACGGACGCCACCACGGCCAACTCGTTAATAATTTTTGATTATTACTACATTTCTTACAATGGCCAAAATGTATTTTATTGCTGTGTGATAAGATTCTCTCTCAAACCGGGTTGGGTAAATACTAGCTTTGGGCGTTCCATCATGATGTAATAGTTAGCAAGCTAGTCTCGTAGATCATTTCCTACTGAATGAATAGGTTGGTCATTTGGTTAGTTGTATTTTACGGCATGTCAAACCTTATTGGGTTATTTTATGCTGAAGACGTTTGTTCTATTTATGCTTGATGGGTACTCCATTTTTTTAAGACTCATTTTTTAAACACGTTTTTCAAGCTGGTTTTTTTTTTTCTTCTATTTAATCCATAGATGGGACCCTAACAGGTACTACCACTCCTGAATGAATAGGAATCTTAACTTCACAGCATCGGTCCATATCTGCAATTTATGCAAAAGTAAATGTCTATCTACGATGTTTCCAGCGAAGATGAAAGATCTGTACTGGTATTCGCCTTCAACGGCATGTGACGGTCAACAGGCAAAGTTGCGTGCTGCTTCATACGTTTTCAAAAGAAAAGGATTGTGTCTAGTTGTGACACCTTTGTCACCTCAACTCGAATGTCAATTTCCTTCTGTGGAACTTTGGTGACCTTTGCAATGGTTGAAACCTCTTCGAGAAAGTCATGGAGTTGCAACGACATCGAACTTATGAACCGGGAGAAATCTTCAAAGAGAACGACAAAGCCACAAAAGACGAAAGTTCTGAATAATCGTCAAAGAAGAAATTGAATTGCATGAAGCAGAAACCATGATTATTCTGTACTAGCAACAATATGCGCTCTCCGGGCGTAAGTATCTAAGTTTTAATGGAATGAAATATATTAGACTAGCAGGACCTATGGATATACCACAGTATGATAATTTAATTATTACAACGTTTGATATGTTTACTTAAGAGCTATTGCTAAATAGTTCAATATGTAAAATTTATAATAATGTTGATTTAATTCTCTCTCTCTCCCCCTCCCCCTCCCTCTCTCTCTCTCTCTCTCTCTCTCTCTCTCTCTCTCTCTCTATCTATCTCTCTCTCTCTCTCTCTTTCCTTCTTTTCATTGTTTGTTTGAAAAAGATTAACTTCCGCGTGTTCATCCCAAAATACACATGTATGTATGTATGTATGTATGTATATATGGTAGAAACAAAGAAAATACAACGATGAATGACAAATAAATATACACACACATTAAATATCACCAGTTTTTGCTTTTTGTGCAAAGATTATGAAAATTTGATTTATATTGACAAAGATATCTAAAGATAAAAAATTATACATAATAATAATGGATATGTAAGACTAATAGTCTAACCATTGCACCACTTTTTTTTTTTTTTTTTTTTTTTTTGTTTTTTTTTTGTATTTTTGCTTCCCCCCACCAAAGTGATGTCGGGTATCCGCTTCTAGTTCTAAATAAGGTTGGCCAACCTGAAAAATAAAATGAAAAATCAGTTTCATCATTTTATAGACATACTTGTTAATAGTTGTTTATGATAATTTTCTTTTTAATCGGAAAACAATCTTGCACCTGTCTCGCTTATAGTAAACAGTTATCAACTAAATTAACTAGCATTGATATGATGGAATTAGCCGGTTCCAAACATGTAGAAAAATCGATATTAACATAATTCTAAACCGATTACTGCAGAAGACTTTGATGTATTTGCAAAAGATCAAAGAGCATTTCGCGCTTGGTGTCTGTCTGACCCCAATATTGGTTCCTTACGAACACAAGGAATGTTTATTTTCAAAGACAGCTCTTGTCATTATTTGAAGCTTATTCAAAATTTCATCTCACTCTTCGGGAGGTTTTGCACTATCCCTAACGTCTTTTATTATGAAAGTTGGCCTTTTGCGTACCATTATCGATCCGTGGGGGTCAACGTTGGACCTTTTGCCGTCTCTCTTTTCGTATGTTCCATCAAAATCGTTGACGTATCGGCGACTTTTGAGCATAACAAATTTCATCCAACCGCTGCCATTGACGCCATCTTTCTATCCGACCTGTCGGCTAGAGATGTAGATTACACCGACAGCACCTCTGCAGGAGGTAAATATACCCCCGAATGGGACCACCTGTTGGCTGCGGGCGGTTACCCGTGATACTTAAGGAGTGAACCCGGGTGGCTGAGCAGTCCATGACATGAAACAAACCACTTTGGCTCTTAGGCTAGACTGGTGGTTAGAGAGGCCCCCACTGATCATTCGGCTGGTCACATAAAGCCCTAGCACCTATATGATTGCTCCGACACTGTTGTCTTTATGGCAAGCTCCTAACCCTTTTATCATTTATGTGCTGGAAGGCGGTGACAGATGGTGTTAGTGTCATGGGTATGACGTTAAACTAAATCTAGTGGCGGGGTTCCATATCTAGAGCTCTAGGGAGTGTGGAATACCCCTTCATTGCCATTACTCCCAGGTCTATTCTGACACGAAGTGGTAGTACCTATTAGGGTCCCATCTATGGATCAGATAGAAAAAATGAGTTTTAAAAATGTGTAAAAAAATTTGAATACCCATCAAGCATGAATAGAATAAAATATCCTTGACATAAAATAACCCAAGAAGAGTTGATATGCCCTAAAATCCAACGAACCAAACCAACCATCTTTCGATTGGAGAGACGAGGGCAGGAAGCATTTAAGATTGTTTACAACTTTTCTTAAATTTGTTGCTAGTTAATATTTTTTGGATTAACACCAAAGAACAGCCATGAGACTAGGAATACCAACTCACTACAGACTTAGATTATGGGAGTAAACCCCGAAAAACAAAGCCGGAGCCGGAGTCCCTAAGGTGGTGTGACGCTTAAATCCAGTGCTACCCAGCAACTCCTGCGACACTACCGGTGCCATGCATTGGCTTCTTACCTTTCATTTGGATCAAAGCGGCAGTGAGGAGAGTGGGGATTTGCTGTCTGGGCAACAGCTCATCCTCCATACCAAACTGCTCAGGCTACGTAGTTCCACACAAAAAATTGGACACTACTCCATCGTCTCTCGTAAACGGAAGGATGCCAACAACAAAATTCAATGTCGTTGTTGTTAAGAGATTTTGCCGTTAGTCAGGAATCATCTTATTGTTTTGTTTTTTTTATTTTTCCGATTATCTTAAAGAATTTTAAGCACTTCTATAAACTCGTGACATAATGGTTATAGGAAATTGACATGAATTCAAATCCTGAACGAGGCTTTTTGTATTTCACATGGTGCTAATCGCCTTGAGAAAGACAGGACGTCAAATCGGTGGTGTAATGGTTAACAAAGCTAATCTCACATATCCATTATTACTGAATAGTATTGTCGGCTATTCAAAAAAAATCCACACTCATTTTTAAACAAGTTTTTAAACTCGTTTTTTTTTATCCATTTAACCCATAGATGGAACCCTAACAGGTATTACCACTCCGGATCAGTTTGGACCATATCAAAAGAAGAAGTTCAGATGTGCTTCGACCAATGGGAAACTTTGAACAAATGAGTCAGATGCCAAGATAACTATTTTGGAGAAAATTAACGTTTATTATTCATTTCCGTCTTTGGTAAATACAGGTATAGTCACGATACTTTTTTAATACAACTCGTACATAGATAGATGGAACCCTAACAGTTATTACCACTCTATAGACAACTATGTAGGGAGCGCGTGGTGTAATGGTTAAAGTCATGGGAAATGGACTCATCGCCACGAGTTCAAATCCTGGACGTGGTAATTGCATTTCACTTAGCGCTAATACCCTTGGGAATGGTATGAATCCTACTCTCCCTCCAACTATGGGTTAATAACAGGGCAGACGGAGTTCTTTAACCATGGCTAGGTAACCAGTCTAGGAGAAGGAAAACTCTGAATTCAAACCTGTTGAACTCCGCTTAAGAAATTGACCTTGTGTCGTATCCTGCTCGTGCGGGGAAGTTGGTAAATATATATAGACAACTATATAGATTTTGTTTCTTTTTAAT
Source organism: Doryteuthis pealeii (assembly GCA_023376005.1). Taxonomy (NCBI): domain Eukaryota; kingdom Metazoa; phylum Mollusca; class Cephalopoda; order Myopsida; family Loliginidae; genus Doryteuthis; species Doryteuthis pealeii. Next base: position 37,191,467 of record CM042141.1, read on the forward strand.
GGTATATCAATCTTTGTGGGTTATTCAATGCCAAAGCCATCTTTGTAGAAGAACAGTAGGTGTACTAAATGTAAAAAGTAAAGTCGTTGGGTTGGCCTTAAGTCGGTATCAGCCAGACAGCGAGGGAGTCTATCCCCTTTTCACTAGCGCTAGACCAAGGAGATTGTTTTTTGGCGTCTGGGGTGGAGCCCCACACCTACCATCAGCTCATAACTTTACCGCACAGATCCCTGTGCTACTCATACGCTGAGTGGACGAGGGCCGGGATCGAACCAGAAACCTTGTGGTTCCTAGTCCGACACATTACCGACTGAGCTAAACCGGCCCATTAAAATATTTATCCCATAGCTGGGGAAATTAGTCCAAAACTCGCTTACTACTATATATATATAATATATATATATATATGTGTGTGTGTGTGTGTGTGTGTGTGTGTGTGTGTGTAATATAGTGAAAAATTTTGAAAAAACAAAGGCCTTTGTTGATATAAAGAAAAGTAAACATTTTATCACGGGATAATGAGATGGCTGTTATCGGTTTGTTTAATATTCGACTTCAAGACCGTTTATCTTATGCGTCTCATAAATTGTCGATTCTATTTCCGGGAACGCTGGCTATCCATTCAAAACTTTGTAAACAAACCATTAACAGCCATCTTATTATTCTGTGATAAGATTTTTTACTTTTCCTTATATCAAAAAAGGCCCTGAAGAAGATCTATTAAACAGATTCAAACACTGCAGCGTTGGCTAAATAAATACCACTCATTTTATTTGAACCTGTGTATTTTCACTATATTACATACTATCGGATTCACTTACATTTTTCTCTTCACACACAACACACAGATATATATATATATATATATATATATATATATATATAAGAGAGTTTTATAATTTGCTTGAAGCATTGTGTATATATTGGTTTGGAGGTTGATTTTGAAGGCTATCACAATGCAGATGTAAAGAAAAAAAAAATAATAACACGGTAACAATGGTGTTGTGTGTTAACCTGTATTTTATTCTGAAAAAATTATTCTTAAAGAATAAAATACAGGTTAACACACAACACCATTGTTACCGTATTATTTTTTTCTTTACATCTGCATTGTGATAGCTTTTTAAATCAACCTCCTAACCAATATATATATATGTATATATATGTATATCTATATCTATATCTATATATATATATATATATATATATATATATATATATACTTAGGTAGATCTGAATAATCCCATATAGATAGATAGATCTAAACAAACTCAGATAGATAGATATGAACAAACTGAGAGAGGGGGGAGAGAGAGAGCGGGGGAGAGAGAGAGCGGGAGAGAGAGGGGGGGGAGAGAGATGTTCATAAAAATCTAAGAACACTGCTGTAGTTTGTCCAATAGAATGAGAGAAACCTGCCCTATAAAAAGCTATCTGCACAATTCAAAAGTCTTGCAGAGGGAGAAAAAAATGTCCAATCAACGTAAAACGAAAAAAGTGTTTTTTGATGTCACGTACACGTGTTGAATTGATACGTGACGCTGAATAGAATTAATTGAAATGCTTTGCACGGTTTGCTTTTTTTTTCTTTTTCTTTTTTTTTTTTTTTTTTTTTTTGCTTTTTTAGTTTTTTGTTTGCTTGTTTGTTTGTTTGTTTTTTTATGTGTTTTGTTGTTTTTCCTTCTTTATTTTTTTTTTTTTTCATGAATGGCTGTATTTATTACGTTAATTATAATTTTGTTGATTACATAGAAAATGCACTACGTCTTTCTGCTTTTATTTTAAATAGAAAGATAATAAACGTGTATTATTTCCCAAACTTTTTCATGTTTACAGTCCTATTTACGATTGCAGTGGTAATGCAGAATAGCGCACAAAAGATATGATTAGATTACGTATAATAAGCATTACATTTGATTACATTCCCCGAAAATACCCGAAACCTTAGAGATTCTAGGTTAGGGTTAGAGTAAGGGTTAGGGTTAGATTTATGGTTAATGTTACAGTTAGGGTTAGGGTTAGACTACTGCTGGAGTTTCCGTAATATAATTCTATTTATACATAAAATACGATTCTAATGGTATTATCTCTTGCGCTCTTCTGATTTGTACGACGATTGCTCAACTAAAATTGACACGCCAATTGATCTTTTATTTATAACATGGATTGATTGACTGATTTTAAAGGCATGTCAACCCGTCTTAAGTTATTTTATGCCAAGAGGTTTAGGAATCGCGTACATTGTACGCTTATGTTAACATAATTTCAAGTTTTTTCTGTCTAATGCAAATAATTTGTACACAGTCGTATGGTTTCAAGTGGGTTAGCTCAGTCGGTAGAGCGTTCGGCTAGAAACTACAAGGTTCTTAGCTCGATACCGACCCTGGCCAACTCAGCGTATGAGTAGCACATGGATCTGTGCGGTAAAGTAAGGAGCTGATGGTAGGTGTGGCGCTGCGCCTCAGACGCAAAAACAATCTCCTTGGTCTAGCGCTAATGAAAAGGGGATAGATTCCCTCGCTGATAGGCTGATACCGACTTTAGGCCACCCCGACGACTTTTTACTAATAATTATTTCAAGAGATTATTTCTTTTAAAGAACTGTCATTTGTTTGTACTGTGGCAGCTTTTGGGATATAATGCGTGCTGAAATCCACCACTTAAACTTATAGACTAAGCGAGGTCACGTGGTTTAAACCCCAGCCAATCATCAGACCGAATACTTGGTTAGTTAACTATTTAATCGCTGATAATGATAGCCGTTCGTTTGCACGTTATTCGACATTGATGAACGGGCCTGAGGAGGGACTTAGCTGAACGCAAGGATTTTACAAAACACTAAGGGATACCAAGGAACAACCAAATGATCATACCCAACACTAAAGGACATCAAGGAGCAACCAAAGCTTTCTTCACCAAGGATCGCGCGCTGCTTGACACAATGGATATCCCCTGAGAAGTGCTCTTGTTTAAAGCCACAAAATGGCCACAAGAATTGTGTTAATTTTCACCTTTAGTTGGCTAAATTCCAAGCAAATAAGGCAATTAGAGTAACCTCCCTTGACTTTCACTTTGAAACAAGCCAGTAGCCATTTTCAAAGTCTCCGTGCGAAATAAACAAATCTTAGAAACTTTTTCGAAAACAATACAACTGCATGCTTTAACACAAAAATATCATAACATGTGTTCTTAATAACAATTAAGTTCATTTCAGATAATGCGCACTCACAATTTTATGCTAGGAATTTAGCATAAATAACATGTACAGAGTTATATTGTTTCAGGTAATTATAGATTATCCTTAGGGCGTTCCATCTTGGTTTAATCATTACCAGGATAGTCTCACAGATCACATTACTACTGAATAGCGAGTTCGATCATATCTGGATGCCCCATACTTGTGACCTTTTGTCATATCCCACCCGTGGCGAATGTATTGGGTAAATACAAACTACAACTGATCCTTAGTAAACAATTACATCTTCAAGTAACTATTCTTAATACAAATCATTTGCACACAGTTGTATGGTTTCAAATATTGCTATATATTGCTAATAATCATATGGTTCCAAGTAAATGATTCTATTTAGTAATAATCATTTGCTTGCGTACAGTTATAATGTTTTAAGAAACATTTATATGGTTTCAATAAACTAATTGTAATCTTTTGCACACAATTATAGCTTCAAGTAACTATCCTTAATATAAATAATTTGAACGTAGTTATATGTTTTGAAGTATTCCTAATACTAATAATTATATGGTTTCAAGTAATTGTTTGTATTTGATAATAGTCATTTGTATGCACGCAGATATATTATTTCAAGTGACTAAATGATAATCCTCGGTCATCGTGTCAAGTAAATATGCCTAATACAAATAATTTTACAATTATATGGTATAAGAATAGGATGTGTGATTCTTATAATACGTTAGAAGGCTCAGAGTAACCTTCCAATGTAGGTACATATATATAAAATAATCCGGACAAAGAGTTACATATAATGACAAATACAGACTTTACTGCCTGAACACATGGACGAACGACATACATACATAAACTACAATGAGAGAATACACAAAAAATACAGAAATTTCTAAAGAAGTAAGAAAACAGTTAATGAAGAAATAAGTGAGTCATTTACTGATAGTTGGGGTCAATGCCCCCCTTAATGGACAGAGACACCACGCGTCTAGCCTATGTTTAGTGGTTGCTAGACCAAGAAAAAGAGAGTGAGAATTCCCGTGCCCCCACTTAATGGACAGAGACACCAAGCGTCTAGCCTATGTTTAGTGGATGCTAGACCAAGAAAAAGAGAGTGAGGATTTCTGTGCTGCTGTTTAAATACCCAGCCACCTAGTGACTAAACCCTCGCAGTAAGGGAGATAACCCTTTTTGGACACAAGTCCATCTCAGCAGGGTCAATCGCTACAATGGTATCCAGTTTTCTTATCAAATACTAATAACTATATGGCTTCAAGTAACTAAGAATAATCTTTAGTAAGCAATTATAGTTTTAAGTAATTATTATTAATACAAATAATTTACAGTTATATGGCATCATATATTCATATCAAATACGAATAATCTTGAAACAGATTTATTTGACCCCCAGATTTGGCCTCCGCATTTGGCATCCCACATTGAATCGATCTTAAATGGTGTAAATTAATTGTCTTAAGAATAGTTAGTTAAAGCTATAATTGTATCATCATCATCATCATCATCATCATTATGTCGCGCTAGTAGCACGGATATCCATGGCAATCTCCCGCCAACAACATTTATTCCCCTCGGAAGGTCCTATGCGCAGCATCCAGTATCCGCGCAGAGTTGGTCAATATGGGTCTTTGCTGGACGGTCCACTGTGACGTACCCATGTGCTTGTTTCCACAGGAGAACTTAACTTATGAGTTCGTCCTTGTTTCCACAACAGTGTCCAGCATGCCCCGTTTGTTTCACTCGGATGGTTTGTGTGATAGGGGGAAGTGACCGTACAGCTGCTTTCTTGTGGGATGTTGTTTCCACGTTGTTTACAAATGAGCGCGGCCGGTAGAGCGTTCGGCTAGAAACTACAAAGTTCTTAGTTCGATACCGGCCCTCGCCAACTCAGCATATAAGTAGCACAGGAATCTGTGCGGTAAAGTAAGGAGCTGATGGTAGGTGTGGCGCTCCACCTCAGACAAAAATAATCTCATTGTTCTAGCGCTAGTGAAAGGGGGATAGACTCCCTCGCTGATCCCCGTACAAGTTATTGAGAAATTCTTCTTCTTCTTCTTCAGCAGCAGCAGCAGCAGCAGCAGCATTTTAATTTTAAAAAGATATAAAGTATTTGTAGTGTGTGTGTGTGTGTGTGTGTGTGTGTGTGTGTGTGTGAAAAAGTCACACAGCTCTAGTATATATATATATATATATATATATATATATATATATATATCTTCTTCATCCTCATGATCATCATCATCAGCAGCAGCAGCATTTTAATTTAAAAAGATATATAGTATTAAAAATGCGATAGCCAAGACATCTTCCCTAAACAGACAAGATCTCCTGAAATACAAATCACACCAAACTAACGACCGAATTCCCATGGTATTTCACCACGGCCAACACATGCACAAACTCACTAAACAATATAAAACACTACAAACAGACCCTACCATAAAATACCCCTTCAACAAACCACCCATTAACGCCAAAAAGCAACTACCTAATCTACGAAACATCCTCACTGCATCTAAAAATACATCTACACAACACCACAACAAAAGGCAACCTAAAATGTAACAAAACGAGATGCCAAATATGCACGCATCTCAATACTGAAGCTAAAATCCAAATACCACATACCAACACCACAATCCAACCCCCACAACTCACCTGCGACAATGCAAATGTCATATACTATATATACTGCACAAAATGCAAAAGCAGCGGCTATGTCGGGGAAACATCCACTCCCTTCAGACAAATACAAATCTACCATAAAACTTAAATCTCCACACAGTAAAATCGCTCATCACTTTAACACCCCACACCACAATTTAGATAACCTTAAATGTATCTTAATTCAACAAGGCTTCCCCACCACACAAGCTAGAAAACTAGCTGAATTAAAATGGGTCATCAGACTAGACACTCACCGGAATGGCTTGAATACAGACACCGGCACTTTAAATGGATACTCATATTTTCAAAACACCCCATACCACCAACCCCATGACCCCCATCAGACGACCACACACAGAGTACAAACTCATTAATCACCAACGAACCAATCAGCATCAAGCACCAGCGCACCATTCCAACTTACCGGACAAGCAGTCAGAAGATCACTACCACGATTCACGGCCAGGAAGAAGGGGTGTCACTGTCCTGAAAATTTACCACTACGTCTAAATAAAAGAAACTAAAAAAAACTACAGAGTTTTCTGATATTTATTCCGTGACTAACATATTATGGTAACAACATTAGCATAATATAGTACGTTAATGTTTCACACCTATGCCAAAACATGGTATATGTATTTCCAACAACGGATACAGATACAAAAATACATCTCAAATATATATATATATATATATATATATATATATATATATATATATGTTCATGTGTGTGTGCGTGGGTTTTGTGTGTGTGTGTGTGTGTGTGATAAAGTCGCACAGCTCTAGCATATATATATATATATATATATATATATATATATATATATATATATATAT
>CM042141.1:37200693-37263802 GCA_023376005.1 Doryteuthis pealeii
GGAACCTTCTCGGACTCTGAAACCTTCTTGTAATCGGGAGCCATCACGGAACTTTGAACCTAACCCTTTATTCAGTCCACGGGGGATATCCTGTTCTCATTCCACTAGATGGGGTACAGGCGTTAAGCTGTGTTAATTATTATTCTATGTTACTGCTGCCCCTGACCAGGATTGAATATACAGTTTAGAGATAACTGTCACTTAGAACTGTCTTAATCTAACTCCTTTATCCACTAGGCTGTGTGTCCCATTGGACAATCCAGTGTGAATTTTTTTTCAATTGCAAAAGTTACAATTTATTTTGTAAAAACGGATTTTAAGTAGCGTCTTGGCAGGCATCTTGATTGAAATTGACCGAAAAAATTGTTTTAAATATATCAAAAATAAATTACATGTGTAATATTATTTTGCTTTTTTTACTAATGCTTATTATGTTACTACTTGTCGACTTAGACATGAATTGGACCTTAAATAATCAGTTTAATACATTTTAATTCGTTTTTAAAATGAAAAGCAGACGATATTTTGGCAGACCCTACTCTTTTCCCAAACCCTAACCATCTAGCTAGAGCTTAATGGGTGACCCAACGGGTCACGTTTTGTTTAGTATATATATATATATATATATATATATATATGTGTGTGTGTGTGTGTGTGTGTGTGTGTGTGTGTGTGTGTGTGTGTGTGTGTGTGTGTCAATGACAAGTGCAGCAATAAAATAAAAATCGGAAAACAAAGTAACCTACATACCCTTAACCCTCACCCCCAAAAAATAACTCTTGTTTTCTTTCATAACAAGAATTTAACCTTGGATAGAAATCCGTAAAAGCAAAAGAAAACAAGATCTTAACTCAAAAGTATTTGCCTCAAGTCACGTCTTAATATAACAACGTATTGTATCGCGAGATTTGCGCTGCTTATAAGAGGTTATATTGGGGGGGGGCATTTTTGGATGCTATGATTTGTTTTTTTTTTTTGCTTTTTTATCTTTTTTGTTGTTGCTTTTTTGTTTTTGTTTTTTTTTTTTTTCTCTTGGACTGATTTATACGGAAATTTCTTGGTTTAATATTACAAAAATAGATCCGATGCACCAGTGAAAAATACAAGCTTGAGAAATCTAAATTTATTGCCATGGATTTATGTTCGGCTTAGGCAAGCAAAATAACGATGTAAGTTGTAGATAACGGGAGAGTCGGGAGAAATAAGAGAGACAGACAGATAGTGAGAGAGAGAGAGAAAGGAGAGAGAGAGAAAGGGAGAGAGAGAAAGAGAGAACGAAGGAAAGAAAGAAAGAGAAAAAGAGGCAAGCAAAATAACGATGTAAGTTGGAGATAAGTGGAAAGTCGGGAGAAATGAGATAGACAGAGAGAGAGAGAGACAGAGAGAGAGGCAAGATAATTTAACGATGTAAGTTTGAGATAACTGAAGAGTCGGGGAAAATGAGAGAGACAGAGAGAGAGAGAGAGAGAGTGAAAGAAAGAAAAAGAAAGAAAGAAAGAAAGAAAGAAAGAAAGAAAAAAGAAAGAGAAAGAGAGAGAGGCAAGCAAAATAACGATGTAAGACGAAGATAAGGGGAGGGTCGGGAGAAATGAGAGAGAGAGGGGGAGGGAGAAAGAGAGAGAGTGGAAGAGAAAAAGAGAGAGAGGGGGAGAGGAAGATAAGGGAGAGACAGGGGGAGAGAGAAGCAAGCAAAATAACGATATAAGTTGGAAATAACGGGAGAGTCGGGAGAAATGAGAGAGCGAGAGAGAGAGAGAGAGAGAAAGAAAGAAAGAAAGACAGAGAGAAAGAAACAGAAAGAGGGGGGGCAAATAAAATATCGATGTAAGTTAGAGATAACCGCAGAGTCGAGAGAGAGAGAGAGAGAGAGAAGAGAGAGAGAGAGAGAGAACGAGACAGACAGAGACAAGGAAAAATAATTTCAAATACAGTAAATGATTGGATGAACTTATTTTAGCTTTGATTTAAAAAAAAAAAAGAATTTGCAACGAAATTGCTTTGGTAGGAAGATGAGGCAGACCCAATGTTTTCAAAACTATCTATGAATTTGATACATCCAAATTGCTATTATTTATCAATCATATCATTATATAATGCTGGAGAAATTTTGAATTATTGTCAGGATTATTAGAAATTATTTTTATGCATTTCAAAATATTCATTTATGAATTTTTATCGAAGATTTCTTAATAGTTTAATTGGACCATATGACCTTTAGGCACCCCTTTTGCGATCTCGATTCGTGGAGACATTTTTCCATTTACACCGTCAAAATCCGCTTAATTGTTAACAGACTATTTTTAGAGTTTTTTTTTTTAATTATAAAACTAACCCCTAACCCTAACAAATAACAAATAACCGGATTTTGACGGTGTAAATGAAAAAAGTGTCCCCACGAATCGAGATCGCCGAGGTGGTGCCTAAAGGACATATGATCCGATTAATTTTTTTTAAATATTTTTGGATTTTTTACCATTTCAAGATAACGCTTTTTAAAATGTTAACTTTCTGGCTATATTTTTCTTAAAAACTCAATGTTGTGAATTACAAAAACAAGGAACTAATTTGATCATTAGATTTTGAATTAAATTTTCTTATTTTTTCATTCAAAAAAAGGACCCACCTCCTGAATTTAGTTTGTATACATTATTTCTCTTCTGAATCGTAATCCAAAATAATCACATAATTGTTTATCTTTTTAAGAAAAAAAACTACCGTAACTTTCGCCCCGAAAGTTACCGTAGTTTTTATTATTTCCGTTTTAATTTAGTACTACAAATCTATAAGGCATTGTTTTTGTTCATAAATTGATATTGATTAATTCAATATTTAAAAGAAATGTGTGTGTGTATATGGAATTATGAAAATCTTACAGATTGTTTCAATTTTATCTCATCTCTTCCATCAAGTAAAATAATATTTTCAATGTTTGCAATTTCACTGATTTATAAACTTTAAATTCAATATGTTGAAATATTATTTAACTCGCCTCAAGGGATTAGATAACATTCAAAATGTTTGTCAAATTATTTACGAGTTCATATATAAGACAAATATAATATTTAAGCTCTATTTTACTTTGCATATAAATAATAATATTTTACTTAATATTTTATTAAAAAAAACAAACAAACACACTGATGATTGATATATATATATATATATATATATATATGAGGAAGAAGGAATAAAGAAAAGAAAGATTAGAATGGATAATAAAAGATGAATTTAATCAATATCACTTACTAATTTTATTTTGAATGAAAAAATTCGTTGGGGAAAAACGGAGAATTTTTAGAAATGTTCGAAGAGAATTTTTTTTTAAATCACTTTTGGAACGCTGAAATAGACCGTTAGAATTTGGATATTCATTCAAAATAAAATTTCACTCTGATGAAGGTCGAATCTTCACTGTGTGCGGAATATTTTCACACAGATGAACTGACCGAAACACATGTGTAAGTGATATTGATTAAATTCATCTTTTATTATCCATTCTAATCTTTCTTTTCTTTATTCATTCTTCCTCATAATGTCGTATTCATTTCCAATTTCCATTTTTACATATATATATATATATATGTGTGTGTGTGTGTGTGTGTGTGTGTGTGTGTGTGTTTATATATTTTTTTAACTTCGGTAATTTTCGGGCCGTTTTTATTATTTCCGTTTTAATTTAACACTACACATCTATAAGGCGTTGTTTTTGTTTATAAATTAAAATTAATTAATTAAATATTTAAAAGAAAAAATAGATAAACAAATTGAAGACACCAGGATGCATCTAATTACTCGTCTCTACAAACACCGTTCTTAGGCCTCTGTTCTTAACACATGGACTAATGTCGATGACGTCAGAGATGTGTAGACTTTCAATGAACCGGTCTGTATTTAAAGAGGTCTTGGGTAGACTACCTCGCTGTCTGGCTGATACCGACAATAGACCACTCCGCCTACTTTACTTTACTACTATACTTTTTGTAGTTGAAATAAGAAAAATCTTTTTAAAAAGATGGAAATTTCACTTACCCCGTGGCCCCATAAATAATGGCGCCCGAGAGTGATTCTTTTTATATAGAGACCGGAAGTAGGAGGCATTGTGGGAGTGGGATGGATAACTATAAAATCGAATGTCTTGCAGAAGAATTTTGATTTGGTGAAGGCGGGCTCGTGTGAGCATTACGGAATTGCAAGAAAGTGATATTGAACGGAGAGTGTAGAGATGTGAAAGAACGTGGTCGAGTTTGACAATCCAAGTCGATTGAATTACACTTTCTTGAATTTCGAGTCGTAATCATTTTAACCCTATGAAAAAATATGTTGGGGTGACAAGACTTTCAAACCACCCTGTATAACTCACACGATTATAATTTCAAATAAAGTGACAACAGATAGCCAATTTTGTATTGAGAGACAAACTTGAGAAATCTAAATTTATTGCCATGGATTTAGATTCGGTTTTGGCAAACAAAATATCGATCTATGTCACAAATAACGGCAGGAAAAAGACAATGAATCACCACCCTCAAAAAAAAGCAAGAAAAGAAAAAAGAACAGAAGTAAAAATTACATAGGGTTTTCAATTCGATTTTTAATCAACTTAGTCGGTCGAACGAATAAGGTTAAGAGGAGTAAACAAAATGTTTTCCCCAAGAACAATTCATTCCAAAACATTTAATTATATACGTTAATTAGTTCAGTGATATTTTGCCAGATTGCTACACGAGGTCGTCGATTTGTTTGTTTGATATTTCTAACCACTTCTACAGGGGTTGGGGGATAAGGTGATATTGAGGGTGATGAAGCTGGTTGTTTGGTTGGATTTTATGGCTTGTCAACACTTAATGGATTATTTTATGTCGAATACGCTTTGTTATATTCATTCTTGATGGGTACTCACTTTTTTAAAACTCCATTTCTTTTTAAACATTTATTCAAACTCATGTTTTTCTATTTAACCAATAGATTAGACCCTATCAGATACTACCACTCCCTGTTGTTTTTCTTTACGTTTGTTTGTTTTTTTAGCAATTCTATTGATTTTTATCGGGTGGAATTACTAGACTCATGCCCTTAGGGTTTTTCTAACACTAGTGAAAAGGGGATAAACTCCCTCGCTGTCGGCCTGATACTGCTAATAGGCCACTCCACCTACTTTACTATATTTATTTATCAACGATATAAAACGCAAACAGGATCGGTAATTTGATCTCGGAAATTGACCCCTTCCCAAATATTTACCCAAAACCTCCACGATGAGCAAAATGCAACACACAGTCAATTCTTTTTAGCGGAGTACAGCTGGTTTGAATTTAATGTTTTCCTTCTCCATGGCCGTTCGCCATACCAATGTTAAAGAGCCCGATTTGCCCTACTATTTGCACATAGATAACGAAATGGGTAGAAAAGTTGGATTCGTGCTTTTTCCAAGGATATTAGCGAGAAGGGAAATGCAAACAGCCTCGTCCAGGATTTGAACTCAGATAACCGTGTGTTGTGAGGTTTTAAGGGGTCAAATAAGAACAAAACGACGGGTAACAAATGTAGAAAAATGTATTAACAGAAAGTAGACAAATACAATAGAGAGATGTGGAAATTATGTCCAACGAACAGAGTTATTGGCATACTCGCATTGGCTTACTGCTAAGCCACAATTATCCCTGTTACTTATAGTAACCTGTCGGCGCATTCCATTAGTCTTATAGGGTGTATCACCTATAACACTGTGTCCATTTCCTAATATAATAAGAAAGCCTCCTTGATATACAGCACTCGACTCTTGGTTATTTTAAATCAGATTTTCTAAAAAATATTATTTACATAGTTTAGTCAAGCTGATCCTAGTCAGCATCGAACTCACTACAATAGGATTGCCGGGAGCTGTTCGCTAGCTACAATTCCTCGGTGAGGTACCTTTCTTAAACCAGTGTCAATCTAATAGATTTTCTAAAAAATATTATTAACATAGCTTAGTTTAGTCCAGCTCTTGACACACGGTGAGCATCGAACTCACTACAATAGGACTTGTTAGCTGGGAGTTGTTCACTAGTTACTATTCCTCATTGAGGTATCTTTATTTCAATCAAAATGTCGATCTAATATATAATTGGGAGGTGCAGTGATAGAAGCCAGACGCTGATCTTGTCTCTCCATATATGGCAAGATATTATCTTTATATATAAGTCATGGCCGGGTCTCTATAACAACAAGCCAGAGTTCCTATTGATTATAGTTGAGGAAAGAAAAAAAAACTTTGTTATTAATCAAACGTTTTAATCACTCGTTTATTTCGATCCACTGGTTCGTATGAAGGAACCTCCTTATTATAATTCAGACATGTCGAATGTTAAGCTATTAATCTATATGGGAAGTGAAATCTATTTAGCCACTTCCTTTCCCGCCAACGGTAAGCAAACAGAAGTGGAGTCATTGGAAATACAAATACCGATTATGTACTAAATATTTCTATAATTTTTGTTATTTCATACTTCGTTCAAATATATATATATATATATATATATATATATATATATATATATATATATATAGAGAGAGAGAGAAGAGAGAGAGAGAGAGAGAGAGAGATATGAATAAATAAAAGGCATAGCTTTTTTTAATTATCATTGGAACAATTATTGCCACCGTTCGGTTTCTTGTTCTGTGGCAGTCTTCAGGCAACGAAATTGTTTTTGAAAATGATACAAATGATGTAAAAATGGTTAAGTGTGTGCGTTTTTTTTAACTGTATTTGCGTGTTCTAATATCACCGTACATTGGATTTCTACCACTTCTTCAAGTATAATAGTGCGAACCATACACATTGATATAAATATATTAACTTATTTATATATACTCCCACTTGGTTGATTTCTTAAAATATGTGATTTTAATTGAGATTTCACCGTCTGGCGCATAGCTAACCCTCAATTTGTTTACAATATTTAGAGGACTCTCGTGAAATGATTTCCGCTTAGGAATGTATCAATTAATTATTTTCTTAAAGTTGACAGCCGCTAATGGCCGTATGGGTAAGAGACTTGGAAGACAAAAATTCAGTCAGGTCTCGATCCCGGCTAAAGGTAGTGTTAAAAGTATAGCCACACTGATGAGCGGTGAAACCTCGAAACAAGTGTCTGTGGATTATATATATATATATATATATATATATATATATATATATATATATAAAAGGATTTTTAAGAAAGAAAATTAATGGAAAAGCATGGAAAATGTATTTAAAAGTAATTGAAAATTCAAATAAACTAAGATTAACGGGTTTTCTTAACTACTTCTTTGGGATCCTGTTTCGAATGTATAATGTATCTAGTTTTGTTTGTTGGGTTTCCAGTTTTCAATTTGATTTAAGTTATGTTAATTTTTCATAATACATACATATGCATGAAGCCAACGGCACTTGGTTTGAAAATCGCAGAAGCAAGTAACTGTCACTTACCAAGCGCTGTTGATTTCCTGTCTTCACTACCCTAACTTAGAAATATATGCTCTATCAATGATATCAAAGAATCTTTACTCTTGGATATAGCAAACTATATTATCAATATTAATTAGTATTATATATATTTGTGTGTATATGTTTGTGTGTCAAAAGTATCCTGAAGATCATTCTCGGTGAAACCTGGGTAGTTAACTTCTGTCATTAATGCGGTTTCATAAACAGGCTTTGCAAGTATGTGTTGAGTACGTTTCTGTATCTATTACCCTGGCTATTTGGTTGCCTTTTTTACTGTCTAAATAGATCGGGGTTTTTTTCTTTTCTTTTTTTCCTTCCTTTTTTTTTTTTTTGTTCCGTTGAGTCTTTTCCCTTATGTTGCATAAATGTTGGTCGTCCTATCAATTATGAACAGTCGCTGTAGAGAAAATAATTTAAATTCAAATCTAGACGGTTGAAGATTTTGAACCTCAGTTTTGACCCCTCTCCTGTTTGCCAGTGCAAGCGTGAGATAATATAGTCAGTCTCTTGCGAGCCACCGACTGATGAAGACACAATGGCGGGCAGTTGCTTAGACTCACTACATGTGGTTAAGTGATCCAGACTTAAATCAAATAAAATGTGAATTCATTAAAAGAAATATCTTGAGTTGATCACTAAGAACAAACCGATAACTATGGCATCTCGGCAACCTCTTAAGAAAAAGACAGACTGGCCAGATAGCAAATAGTCGACCGTTAGACAGATAGACCGATAGATTAACCAACCATTGATTAAGAGCTACACAGAAATACAGAAGAAGCTGCTACCCAGAATCGTAAGAAGAAATGCCAGCCCAAGCTACAGACGAAATATATGCTACAAGAAAAGTTAAGTATAGATTATGATTATAAGATTAAGTATGAAAAATGCAACCATGGGTATTTCTCATGCGATAGATACCGTCTATGTCAAGGCGGACATACCCAGACAAGTATACGTATGTTAAGACGGCTATACAACATACTTATATACTAAGTAATGAGATGGTATGTAACACTTAAACTTCTAAAGATATATATATATATATATATATTATATATATATATATATATATATATGTGTGTGTGTGAGTGTGTGTGTGTGTGTGTGTGTGTGTATTTGGGCAGCATTTTTTCATTTATACATATAGAATTAAACAAAAGACACATCTCCTGTTTAACAATTTTATTTTTGGTCTTTTCGAGTTTTCTGGCCAACTTTTTAATGTTTGGGTGGAATTCGTGGATAAGTCCACCAAAGTTCAAGTCCCAAGTACTTTCGGCACTTCGAAAGTACTCAGGACTTGAACTTTGGTGGACTTATCCACGAATTCCACCCAAACATTAAAAAGTTGGCCAGAAAACTCGAAAAGATCAAAAATAAAATTGTTAAACAGGAGATGTGTCTTTTGTTTAATTCTACACACACACACACATATATATATATATATATATATATATATATATATATATAAATGAAGTGTTAATTCAATTATCGCTCTCCTACATAAGGAATGGAGCACTATATACCAGTTAGATATGCCGAGGCCGAACTAACAATAAAATATCAGCATATAAAGTTATTTTAGGTTTTATCAAAGTCGTTTTGGTGAGGCAGAGATGCTGATAGGTATGCGTCCTGCATCCCTGGCGCATAAAAAATCTAAAAGGGCGCAGTAAAATTGTATCCATGCATTCCAGTATCTTTTTTTTCTTCCCTCACCATTTCAAGCTAACTGCAAATACGTTTCAATATTTTCTTAGAAATGAATTACATGGGATAGGGTAGAGAATAGGGGTTAGACAGCTTTAGTTGTTTCCCTAGTTCATAAATAAATTTTTAAAAATTATACAATTTATTAAGAAACTTTAGTTGGGACCCATACATTTTCCCAGGGACTCATTCAAAGCAAATATGTGCGTCCCAGGACTCACTAAATCAAAAAGCTATCAGCATCACTGGTGAGGGATGTTGCTGCGACACTGTATTGAGGATGTTTTTGCATTAGTCATGCATGAGGTTTGGTTTGTGTGTGACTCCCCACATATAATCTGGCCTGGTGGGAGACCCGGAAAATAAATACTACTGATTGTGTTTTTGTTGTAAGAGAAGATATGTTTCCCCTATAAGAAGTACTCATCAAACGTAACACATGAATAATACGGACTATACAGTCGAGTTGTCGAGTTCGAGTAAAGCTAGTTCCGATAGAGAATTAATTAATTTTTGTGGAAAAGTTACGTGTTGGACTCTGTTTTATTATATCTTTTGTACTAATGATAATAAACCTATGTTAAGCTTTCTTCCAGATTTCAATGTTGTTTTTTGATAACTCAGACACAACAGTTTTTAAACACAAGGTTTTTCGTGATAAGAAAAGAATCTCCCAACAAAGTTATATAAAAAAGCAACTGATATTGCGAATAGATATTTTACTTGGATATTTATATCACATTAAGTTGGAAAGGTTTAAGCAAATTCGGGAGTGGTGAGGTCAATATCCTCGTCTCACAGTAAATTCGATTCTTTTTGGCAGTTTTACAGATCAAAATTGGTCTAACCCAGGGGTCACCAAACTTTTTTCACTGTGGGCCAGATAACTAACGGAATAGCGTGCGAGGGTATCATAACCATTTTTTTCGATAAAATACAGTGAATACCCAAAAAAGATAAAAAGCATATTTTTAACAATACACAAAATACAATATACACAAATATAAAGACGACAAACATATATATTTAATAATACACAAAATAAAAAATACTCAAAAAATAAAGACACTAAACATATTTATTTACCAATACGTAAAATACAAAATACACAAAAATAAAACAACATATATATTTACTAATGCACGAAAAACAAAATACACAAAAAATGAAGACAATATATATATATTTACCGATACACAAAATACGCAAAAAATAAAGACAATATATATATATATATATATATATATATATATATATATATATATATATATATATATATATATATTTACCAATACACAAAATACGCAAAAAATAAAGACAATATATATATATATATTACCAATGCACAAAATACACAAAAAATAAAGACAATAATATATATATATATATATATATATATATATATATATATATATATATATATATATATATATTTACCAATGCACAAAATACGCAAAAAATAAAGACAATATATATATATATTTACCAATGCAAAATACACAAAAAATAAGACAATATATATATATATATATATATATATATATATATATATATATATATATAATATATTTACCAATGCACAAAATACGCAAAAAATAAAGACAACATATATATATATATATATATATATATATATTTACCAATGCACAAAATACGCAAAAAATAAAGACAACAAACATATATATTTACCAAAACACAAAATAGACAAAAATAAAGACACTAAACATATTTATTTATCATTACCCAAAATACTAAATACACAAAAAATAAAGACACTAAACATTTATTTACCAATACACAAAATACACAAATAATAAAGACAACAAACAAATATATTTAGCAATACACAAAACACAAAATAAATACAAAAATCCTATTTATTTACTTATAAACAAAATACAAAACACGAAAAATAAAGATGCCAAAGATATTTTTTACCAATACACAAAATACAAAATACACAAAATATACAAAAATAAAAACAGGAAACATATTTATTTACTAATACACAAAATACAAAAAAAATGGAGACAACATATAATTATCAAAAGATTTCAAAGAAGGTGACGTTTACCCAGTGCGCATATATCTGAATGTCACAAACTAAGATGTAAAAAAGGTTTGTGAGATTTGTGAAACTGGAGTTTAGCATTTATTATATCATCCAACATTTTTACTTTCACTTTTCTTACTTTTTTCTACATTCTGTTGTAAGTTTATCTACAATCTGGGTTATTTCGGTGCTACTTTGATATGCGATCCACGTACCAACGTGATCTACAAAGTCAAATGTTATTTAAGTATGTGATCTAAATATATCATTCGATTATCATGGCTTGGACAAAACATGATATTTTTATACATTTATTTAAAAAAAATAGAATCAACGAATTTGAAAATAATTTATTAAATTTATAGGCAAATTAAATATACATAAGCCAAAAATAGATAATAAATAATTATATCATTTATTATGAAAATAAATTAAAATGAAGCAAATTAGGGTTAGGGTTAAGTATTTATTGGATCATTTCCGTCCACTAAGGACGATGGCGTAGTGTCCAAAATAAAAAGTAAAAATTTGTATTTGCATCTGCAGGCCAATTCTTGAATGACAGTCTTTGGTGCACTGAATGCACACAAACTGTGATATTTTCTGGGGCTGCTGGCTTTTCTCTCTCTTTCTGGCTCTCTTTTCTGTCGAGGCTACTCTCCTCTCTGCCTCACCCCTCTCCGTGCCTTGCTTAACGTTGAGGCGCCAGGCCGCTCTATTTTTTGCATCTACCTCCCACGTGTTTGTGTCAATGGGAAGTTGATGCAAAAAAATAGAGCGGCTTGGCGCCTCAACCTTAAGCAAAGCATGGAGAGGGGTGAGGTATATCGTATATCAAATCAATTTTATCACACGTAGATCGCATACCAAAGTAGCACCGTTATTCTATTTTAGCTTATTTGTAGTACAGTGTAGTGGACCGGAGGAAAGGATATCATAGGCCAGATTTGGTTTGTGGGCTGTACTTTGGCCACCAATCGTCTAACTCAACAAGAAAATAAACGGCGCCTTTCGTAAAGCCTTGCTTAACAAATTAGTCTCACGAGCTATTGATGTATATTCATTCTTCTCTTTCGTTTTCATGTTTTATCGAGTTATATCGGGTTTCCCTTTTTTTATCGGGGTTGCATGTTTCTCTGCGTACCATCTTAATTCTTATTTAACCAGAAACACGAAGATATATTTTGTGTACACACATTCTTATTTCTCGATACCGTCTTAACACCACGCGACGGGAGCATCAGAAGTACAGACGCAGAATACGTCTGTCCAACAAGGCTGTTGGCTTCAACTCTGACTAATTGTAATTTTACCTTCCCAAACTCATCCAAGCACGTGACTGTTTAAGTCTATGAGAGACCCGCTTCAGGTGAGTCCGGGGTCAAGACCTATCAATTATTTTCCTGTGTACGGTTAAGTCTAAAGAAGACTTCCTTGCAAAAATGTTAGGCTATGCCTATTCATTATGTGATACTATTATTAATTACATTCTTGCTATTATAATAATCTTGTGCCAGATCTTTTATTTTTTAAATCTAGAATTTTAATGCAAAGATGAACGCTATTACTTTTATTGGATTGTATCATTATGTTCTATAGGATTAGCTTCTCCTCTCTATACTATAAAATAATGGTTGTGTCTGTCTGATAAATAGCTATTAGATATAAGAGTTAGTTAATATGTATCTATATATCTATATATGTATGTATGTATGTATCTATCTATCTATCTATGTATATATGGAGAATTCATGTGGATGATGGCTGGACCAGTTTTGAAAGTGAAAGAATTGAGCATAAAAACTTCAAGCGTCAACTTCGAAAGGGATACACCTGTCATATTGGAGAGAACATGGAGGGTTGGAAATGTCATACATACGGTCGAATTCTGCTTTCTAAGGCTGGATATGTCAATCATATGAAATCTCATTAGGGACAATTCATGCAAACTCCAGGAACAACCAATGTGTCTTGTGCAATATGTAACAAAGTCTGTAAGGCTTCTGGTCTTAAGAGACATATGATGGTGCATAAGCATAAAATTTTATCATCTGATACAACGGGAAGGACGTCCTTCCTATGTCATATTTGCATCAAACTTTGTGGATCTGCAGCGGGTTTGATGAGTCATTTGAGGGTTCATAAGAGGAAAGGTTCTGGTGGTGGGGTTATAGGATTGTGAGGGACAGCAGTGATCTGTTAAGATTATGCTATTGCTATGTATGTATATATATTAGCGAATAAATATACTATTACGAAGCCATTGATTTGCGTCTTATTCACTTTACATATCTCTTACCTCTCTTTCTGTGTGAGTAAATTTGCCGCCTTACTCACGCCACAAAACATTATATGTACAAGTTGGGGCAAAAGTAATGTTTTTTTTCTAATAATTCTTCGGCTCTTATAAACTTTAATATGCAGCTCGTGGAAAATTTTAAAGAATTCGAATATTCTCGAAATTTTCATACGAATTCCCCCAAAATACTTTTCGAATTCAAATTATTTTTAAATTACTAAATCATTTACAAATACAACAAACGGGATTTTAAATCTAGATAATTTTATAAAAAACACTAAAAAAAATTGAAGAAAAAAAAAGTCACTTGAATTCATATGAAAATAGTGTCGGAAAATTAATGAGAAAATTGTATGAAAATAGTTTCTGTTTTAGATACGCTTATAAATAACTACTGTTCGCTTCTTCATGCGAAGGAAATCATATTCAAGCTAATCAAATCTTCGATATATGTCTTTAAAAAGAATCATCAACTTTTTAAACAAAGGCAAATGGCGTCTATTGTTTAAAATCCACTGAATAACGCAAATCGATAAATCATTTGAATTGCACCTGGATATATTGATTTCGCTGGAAAATTGCAGATGTGAATTTCTAAGCAAAAATCTATTCTATGTTCGTCCTCGATTTAGAGTTGAAGAAAGTTAATTAGTGAGGAAATATTTCTTAAGGCAATATGTCTAGTTGTACTCAAGGCAATAAGATGAAAACTCTTTCACCCATTGGTATGAAAAATTTTTTATGACGTTCATTAAGGTGGCTTACTTTAAAAAAAAAAAAAAAAAAAAAAAAGGCCCTACTTTTTGTCTGAATTTTTGTGATGAGACTTGATAATTTGTATTATTTGGATTTTCGGGTACTTTTCTTCGGGTAGTGTCGCATGAGTTGATGGGTAGTACTGGATTTCAGCATCACACCACCTTAGAGACTCCGGCTCCTGATTTGTTTTCGGGTTTTACTTCCCTAGCCTTTCCTTGAAAGGCAGAGGTTTTGTGTCGGACTTTTCCTTGACTTAGATGGGTTGCTGACCAAGGCTAAGGAGCCCTTTCTAACCCATTTGGGGATTTATGCAAGTAGTAGTACCCCAATTCTACTACTATCGGTGTTCCTGAAAAATGAAATGAGATTAGGGATACGGTATACGGTATATTTTGCATTTGTGTATCAGATAAGCAACAATACCTTCAGGTCAGTTTTTTTTTGTTGGGGTACGGGTAAGTCCCCTAGAGGCGGCAAGACGGGTCTAATGTTCGCCGTGTTTATACACTCATATACACATGTATATGTGAAACACGCTTATTAATGTACAAGGTTATACAAGCATTGTTGCATTATCTAAGTTACGACAAAAATAATGACAGGAAAAAGACAATGAATTAAAAAAGAACAAAAGAAAAAGACAAAACAAGCTGGAAGAAACATCAATTACAGTCTGAAATCGTCTCATTTCTGGAAAGAATAAAATGAAAGATAACAGAACCCGAATCCATTAATATCGTAATGAATCCTTGTTATATACACTACCTAGGAATATTAATGGTTATGTCCCAATCCTCATAAATAGTGTAATGGTTATCGTCTTAGGAAATGGACAAACCGACACGATTTCGAATCTTGAACAAGACTGGCTGCATTTCACATAGCGCTACTACCCTTGGGAAAGGTATGAATCCAACTCTTCTCCATCAAGCTATTGGTGAATAGTAGGGTAGAATGAACTCTTTAACCTTGGTTTGGCAAGGAGACGGAAAATTCCGAATTCAAACCTGTCAAACTCCATCTAAGAATTGACCTTGTGTCACATCTACTCATGTGGAGGGGTTGGGTAAATACATACCCAGGACAGCTTTTTTTAATAGGGTGGGGTCTTATGCCTTTGCAGGGGATACAGTCGACCGCCCTAGTGTAATCGTTATCGTCATACTTAATTGACGTGGCGACACGAGTTCAAATTCAAGAAGAGACTGTTTGTATTTCACATAGCGCTTATACCCTTTGGAAAGATATTCATCCAACTATTCTCCCTCCAACTATGGGTAAATAGTAGGGCAGACTGGACTCTTTAACCTTTGAATGACAACCAGTCTAGGGGAAAGAAAACTCTGAATTCAAACCTATTATTAAACTTCTGTTAAGAATTGAGCTTGTGCCACATCCTGCTTTTGCGGAGGCGTTAGTAAATACATATAGTCAGCCTATTCTAAGCCCCACCGACAAAATTTTGGTGCTGGGAAATTTTGCAAACACCTCTTGTATAAAATAGAAAGAAGGCTGGTCATTTTGGTTCACGGCATATCAACTCTTTTCTTGTCTTTTAATGCCGAATCAAGTCATTTTTATAAACAAACGACCCAGGTTGCTTACAGTACCTGTCGGTGCTTAAGTGGTCATCCAATTAAGTATTGAACAGGCTCATTGCTGCTTAACTTCGCTGATCTAACTATATGATTGATTGGTTGAGTGTTTCATCTTACGTCGTATCAACCCTCTTTCGGGTCATTTAATGCACAATCTTGTCATTTTTATAAACAAAGTACGGGTTGCTTACAGTGCCTGCTGTTGCTTAAGTGGTCATCCAATCAAGTATTGAACAGGCTTATTGCTACTTAACTTCACTAATATATGCGAATGATTAGTTGGGTGTTTCGTTTTATGGAATGTCAACTTTATTTCGTGTTATTTTATGACGAATCATAATAAACGTGTTATCTTATGACGAATCTAATAAAAAAGGACTTGGGTTGCTTACAATACTTGCTGTTACTGAAGTAGTCACCCCATTAAATACTGAACCGGCTCATTGCTGCTTAACTTCCCTGATCTAACGGTAACCGACACCTTCAATGTAACTTGACCGTAGTTGGTTCATTTAATGCCGAATAAAGTTAGTTTGATATCACCTTGCTTAGAGTACCTGCTGTTGCTTAAATGGTTACCTATCTAACTATTGAACAGTCTCAATGCTGCTTAACCTCGCTGATCTATCGGTAACCGGCACTTTCAACGTGATTTTCAACTGTAATTGGGTCATTTAATGCCGATTCAATTTTGATATCAGCTTGCTTATAGTACCTGTTGTTGCTTAAATGGTTACCCGTCTAACTATTGAACAGGCTTATCGCTGCTTAACCTCGCTAATCTAGCGGTAACCGGCACTTTCAACGTGATTTGACTGTAATTGGATCATTTAATGCCGAATCAATTTTGATATCAGCTTGCTTAGAGTACCTGCTGCTGCTTAAATGGTTACCCATATAACTATTGAACAGGCTCATCGCTGCTTTACCTCGCTGATCTAGCGGTAACCGGCAGTTTCAACGTGATTTGACTGTAATTGGGTCATTTAATGCCGAATCAATTTTGATATCAGCTTGCTTAGAGTACCTGCTGTTGCTTAAATGGTCACAGAATTAAGTATTGGACAAGCTCATTGCTGCTTAACTCCAGTGATCTAGCGGGAACCAATGTTTTCATCATGAGTTAACCGTAATCAAATAGAGGGAAGAAGCCGTTGATAAACGATCTTCTGCAAATGTCACTGCATTCAGACATTATTTGAGTTTAACTTCGAAGTGGGAATTAACTTTCATTTAAAGTTGTAAATAATTAACCAAGCCTGATTGAAAAATCCGAATCTTCATTATGGAAATCCAAACTTCGTTAGAAATTGATTATAATTAGAAACCGTCAGTAGAAGAATTGAGATGAGAATTGTCTATTGATTCAAGACGAAAGTAGTTAATGTAAAAACCTACTCTACTAAGATTTATAAGAATCTTATGTGGTTTTAACTTCCACGGCTATGACCACGTCATGTAATACGTGACGAGGCCTCGGAGAAGCCTCAGAACGCAGGTGAATATACACAAAAACTTCCGACAAAAAGTACATAACAAAATACAGACTTTATTGTCTGAGCACATTTAACAATACAAATACCGAACAGCTAGGACGAAAGTCCAAAGGGAGTTAAAAGTTCAACGAAGAGATGAAAATCCCACCTCGGGAGGTTATCAATTGCTTTGTACAGGGGTCACGTGGTAAAGATGTCCCCATGAAGACATGGCAGTACAAATAGGCACGCGTGTTCGCGGCTATAATATGGCGGGTGAGCCTAACACCTCTACGAGGATAGAGTGTAATAGAAGCCGTTGAATGAATACGTATAAGCCTATAGTTTTTTTGGCTGGGAGAGACACCCAAATCCAAACGGACAGAGACACAACTAGTGCATGTCTGAAAATCCCAGATGAGAGAGAGAGAGAGAGAGAGAGAGAGAGAGAGAGAGAGAGAGAGTTTTCCTGGGCTGTTTAAATATCCATGGTTGTAACACTTTCTAGTGGCGAACCCTGGTGGCAAGGGAGGGTAACCCTTTTCCAGTCTCAATTCATTCCAACAAGGGAAGACAATCGCTATATATTCATCAGTAGTAGTAGTAGTAGTAGTAGTAGCTGTATCAATACTATTGTACAGTTGCACCACTTGGACTTTTTAAAACTCATTAAATTTAACACATAGATGGGACCCTAAACGGTACTACCACTCCTGGACAGAGTGGAGCTGGGAGTAATGGCAATGAAGTGGTACTCCACGTTAGAAGAAGCATGATCTCGGTTCTAAAAGATAGAAGAAATAGCCTGAAGAAAGATCTAGATGGGAACTACAGAAGGATACTGAGGAGGCGCGTGGTGTAATGGATATTGTCGTATTTTTGTATAAATCTATCTTATTTAAAATAACAAAGGGTCATGTGCTGTATATTAAGAAGGTGTTCGTAGCGTGACGATAGGAAATGGACTCGGTGAAACGAGCTCAAATCCTGGGCGAGGCCGTTTGCATTTCACATAGCACTTTATACTCATGGGAAAGGTATGCATCCACCTAATCTTCTTTCAGCTATGGGTAAATAGCTAGGTGGGCTTGTTTTTTTAAACTTGGTTAAACCAGCCTAGAAGAAGGAAAACTCTTAATTTAAAACTATTAAACCCCGCTTAAGAAATTTACTATTTGTCGCATTCTGTTTGTGTGGAGAGGGTGGTTAAAATTTAGAAAAGGATGCTGTGTGTTGTTTTAAACAAATACTGAAAGCAGCACCCTACAAAAATACATGGGGTGTCAGCACGAAGAAGAGACTGAATCCACATAAAAGCAACACGTATTTTTGTCAGAGTCGGTCAACCAGCCAAAGCGTAAAGACTAGCCAGAATCCCCGTTGAAATAATTCGCTACCCCTTCCCTCTCAACCCCAGTCAGTGTTTACTCGGAGTGCCGATGATGATGAGAATAAACTATATTTGCTACAGCCTGTCGTCCGACACCTTTTTCTCACAACGAGGGTTTTTTAGACGATGTCGGCCATTTACTCTGATTCTGTGATTTTTTCATAGATATATTTGAAAATGTCAATATAGACGACGTTTTGTCCTTCCTAGAAGAAATAAACTTACACCAAAAAATATAACAATAAACTTGAACTTTACCCAATGAATTTGTCCCTTAAAGTGATTCCCGATCCATTTAGCAACAGACAACTGCAAGCAACCTGCTCTCAAAATCAAGAAAAACGCATAACAATGAATTTGACCATGCCCCACAATTTACCACTTGACATAAAATAACCTTGGATGGATTGACGTGCCGCTGAAATCAATCAATCTTATTCTGTTTCCATCCACAAACGATGATCTAAGAAATAACATGTTCAAGCAAATCAGATGCTGGTTTAAGCCACAAAGTTACGAGTGCAAAAATACCAGCTACGCATTCTTATAGTAAAACCATTTTCAATGCATTCTCTAGTGAAAACATTTCCAATTCATTTCTATATATTCTATATTCATTATCTATATCAATTGTTAAATAGGATTGTTTTTGAAATCGTTTTATTGTAAGAATTATTGGAAATAGATTTACTATAGACATGCATTGAAAATAGTTTTAGAATAGGAATGTATTGGAAGTGGTTTTACTATAGGAAAGTGTGTGACTATAGGAATTTATTGAAAAGGATTTTTTTACTATAGTAACGCATTGGAAATGGTTTTACAATGAGAATGTATTGGAAATTGATTTACTATTGGAATGCACTGGAAATGGTTTTACTATAGAAATTTATCGGAAATGGTTTAACTAGAGGAATTCATTGGAAATGGTTTAACTAGAGGAATTCATTGGAAATGGTTTAACTAGAGGAATTCATTGGTAATGCTTTAACTAGAGGAATGCATTGGTAATGGTTTTACTATAGGAATGCATTGGAAATGGTTTAACTATAGGAATGCATTGGAAATGGTTTAACTATAGGAATTCATTCGTAATGGTTTTACTATAGGAATACATTGGAAATGGTTTAACTATAGGAATACATTGGAAATGGTTTTACTATAGGAATGCATTGGAAATGGTTTAACTATAGGAATTCATTGGAAATGGCTTTACAATAGGAATACATTGGAAATGCTTTTAGTATAGGAATTCATTGGAAAGGATTTTACAATTGAAATGCATTGGAAATTGTTTTTGAATAGGAATGCATTGAAAATGATTTTACAGTAAAGATAATTCCACCAAGAATTCCAATCGAAATGTGAAAGTGTTTTGTCACGTAGGGAGTTTGTCCGGACCTGTCATTTAATATTTACAAAGTTGAGTCATATAGTAATCATCACTTTTCTTCGGGTTGGCTGTACTGAGTTCTTATTTTTAAAAGAAAAAATAAGTGCGGATAAGGATTTACTTATCTTTCTACATTGAACTTGCAAGAATGATATTTTTTTAATTAAGGTAAATACTCGTTCTTTCATAATTCATAGATTCGGGCGATGAGGGAACAAAATGTAAATAAGTGCGAAGATAAACAAAATTTAGTTGACGTTCTTAACTGACACTCGAAAGATAAGAAAGCTTCGAGGAAGAAAAAGAGTTCAGCTCAAGATAAGAAATTACTTTTGAGTTTGATCAAAGCGGAAAGTTGAAATGGAAAAGTTGACCCTCAATGTGCCGCGGGAAAGACGGAATTGAACGCGTCTGGAATTAGTATATATATATAAGTAAAAATGGGAAATATGAACAAATTGGCTCTCAACGCCCCGAAGAACATTAATACTGAAGGAAATACTTTTTTAGTGATTGAAACATAATATATGAGTGATTTGACACGAAAGTTAATTGCAATGTTTTAAAGCCCAATCTCCAAAAAGGTCCTGTACAAGATGTGCAACACCGTTCCGTTGGGTGGCGCAACTACGATATTTTTGTAATGGAATATTCCATATTCATTCTCACCCATGTGGCCTGACTATATAATTATAGTGTGCACGGCATTATGCTGAGCTGGCTTCGAGGATTAGTAGCGTACCTCACTATTCCTTGTCCGTCTTATTGTATCTCTCTGCAATAAAACCCTCTATCTTAAATCTACGAACGTGTTGATTGGTCCTTCCACTCGACTACAACCATGTCTGATTGTATCCCTTTTAAGGGCACAACGGATATCCATGCGGGTAGATCTCCAAAATGCAGGACTAGGGTGATTCGACACAAAAGTTCATCTCAATGCTTTAAAGCCAAATCTCCACCATGACATGCAACACTCCACTTTAGCCCTCACTTAGATTTGACGGGCGGTCAGAGAGGGCCCCCTCCGATCAATCGATTTGTCTAGTACCGATATGATTGTCCCAACCCTATTGCCCTTATAGCAAGCCCCAACACTTTTTATCATAAATGTGCTAGAAGGTGGTGGCTGAGTGTCTTCATCTCCAGGTATGACGTTAAATATCTTATGGTAAGGTTCCAATTCCGGAGCGCTGGGGAATGTAGAGTACTCCTTCACCATTACTCCCAGGTCCACTCTGCTACAGATTGGTAGTACCTGTTATGGTCCCATCTATGGGTTAAATAGAAAAAAATGATTTTTTTAAAAGTGTGTATGAAAAAGAGTTTTAAAAAATTGTGTACCTATCAATAATGAATAAAAATAAAATGTATTCGACATAAAATAACCCAACAAGAGTTGACATGCCGTAAAATCCAAACAACCAGCTCAGCTAACCTCTAACAAGACTCTGTACAAGATGTGAAACACCATTCCGCTGGGTGGTGCAGCTAAAATATATATGCTGGTCATGTGCTACGGATGTTCGAAGAAGCCCCTGCACAAAAATCCCTGAAATTTGCTGTAAAAGGGTCAAATAAATACCAATTATAAATGGGCCGCGACTGCACAAACTTACTACTGTAGGATATTCCAAACAGTGGCAGAATACAGTAAATGTTTTGAAGTCCATTTCAGTTTAAAGATTTAAAAATATATCTTATTATAATGGAGATTATGGATTTGTCTGTCTGTAACCGAAACTATATTACTATACAAGTCACAATTCCTTTCGTTATTTACATCATATTCTCCTTGATTTTATTTTTATTTAAACCTCAATTATTAATAAAATTGTTTTACATTACTTACACTGTTGACCATATCTACATACTAATAACATGCAAGTATATTTATATATACAACAAAATAGAGGTTTACAGTGTGAATGGGAAGGCTAATTTGCATATTGATATTAAAAATGCAATTTTAATAAATATATGCTTAGTATTATTGATTTCTAATTCTTTGGTTTTATCTTATTGAATATGAGCAAAAATCTCTTCAATAAATCTTAAAAGAAATCCCTTAACAAGAAGAAATAACTGTAATATTATTCTTTACTTCCTATTTTAACTAAACAGTTTAATTAGGAAAATTTACCAATGAAAGACGGGAGTAACGGAAAATGATGGAAAAGTTAGTTTCAAAGTTGTTCTATTTTTCAATCATACCCCCTCTGTTCAAAATCTTTTTATCTACATTCTTATTCAGTTTCATTAGCCTTTCTAATTTAATATGATATTTTATTATAAAATTTAACTAAAATACTTGCACCCGCAGGGTGCATATATTTGCTAGTATATATAAATACCGTTGGGGTAAGATAAAATGAATACTTATCAACCTTTCTCTTCTAAAAGACACTTAGAGGCGTTAGTAGATGGAGAATCCGGTCTCAATGTAAATAAATTATATAGCATGGTACCTTGATTCACGAGTTTGATTCGTTCCGCTCGTAACTCAGTTTTGTCGTATATCAAATTAATTTTGACCATTGAAATGAACTGAAATGGCATTAATCCGTTCTAGCCCTACAAGGCTTCTTAAATGAAAAAATTGCACTGTATTGTATAAAATATAATAAAAATAGAATGTAATGAATTATATGCTGTAACTCGAAATTGGGAAAACTCAAACTTGGGGCACTCGTAAGTACCACTATATATATATTATATATATATATATATATATATATATATTATATATATATATATGTGTGTGTGTGTGTGTGTGTGTGTGTGTTTTGTATGTGTGTGTGTGTGTGTGTGTGTGTGTGTATGTGTGTGTGTATGTGTGTGTGTGGCAGAGGTTAACTACCTAGGTTTCACCGCGAAGGATGTTAAGGATACTTTTGACGCACACACACACATACACATACACATATACACACACAACCACATATATATATATATATATATATATATATATATATATATATATATAACTAATATTGATATTATAATTTCCTATATTTCTGAATAAAGAGATTTCCATATCATTGTGAGAGCATGTATATCCAAGATAGGGTACCTAAATGAAATTAACGGCGCTTGATACCTAACAGTTCCCCGCTTTTGCGTTTTTCAAACCAAGCGCTGTTGACTTCAGGTCTTCGCTACACCAAATGCTTTATCTCTCTCTCTCTCTCTCTCTATATATATATATATATATAATATTATATATATATATATATATGTGTGTGTGTGTGTGTGTGTGTGTATATTTGAGATATTTTTTGTATCGGTATCCATTTTTGGGAAGTACAAAAATCAAGTTTGGGCATTAGTCTGAAGCATTAATGTGCTATATTATAATAATGTAGTTATCATAATATATTCATCTGTGAATAAATATCAGAAAACTTGGGTATTTTTCTTTTTTTTTTTATTTAGTATATATATATATATATATATATATATATATATATATATATATAGATATAGATATAGATATATATAGATATATATAAGACAAATAGCCTTGTCCAAGATTTGAACGCTCCACGTCCATTATTAAAATAAATTATGAATATATATATATACATATATATATGTGTGTGTATATATGTGTGTGTGTGTGTGTGTGTGTGTGTGTGTGTGTGTGTGTGTGTGTACAGTTAATTAAACATTAAATGAATTTCTTCGAATCAAATTTCACTAGTTAATTATAGTAAGAATTTTGAAATCAGAATTTTGTTTTCTTTCTTGACAGACTCATCCATCATTTTGTAATTGAAGTATTTCGTTGACGAAAATGTAAACACTACTTACAATCGATGTAAAACAAGTTTTAAGTTCGCCAAATTATTTTTAAGACGAACCTCATGATATTATCTTTCTATTAAAACCAGAAATATTGGAGTCCCTGTGGCGTTATGGCCAACGTGCTGGACTGCGACATCGCAGTAAGTAAGTTCGAACACCAGTCGCACTATTACATTAACTTATGGAAGGTATGAAATCCCTCAGCTGTGGATTAAATAATGCCACTTCTGCTCCTATAAAAGGATGGTTTTGGCACTAATATAGGGGAAAATAGGGAGTAATTATCTGCCCTTGGCAGTAAAGGTCTAATCAACGCATTATTGTTGATTGGGGGCCAATTTGACTCCTTTTTGAATTATAGTGCTGAGCATCCCTGCATCAAGACGTTTTATCAAGTTACTCCAAGATGGATCTCAGCAGATAAGTCTTGCCGCAAAGCCATTAGGTTTGCAACCCTTGTAGTATTTTTATATATAGTCGACGGGGCGGCCTAAAGTCGGTATTAGCCAGTCAGCGAGGGAGTCTATCTCCTTTTCAATAGCGCTAGACCAAGGAGATTGTTTTTAGCATCTGAGGTGGAGCGCCACACCTACCATCAGCTCCTTACTTTACCGCACAGATCCCTGTGTAAACTCATACGCTGAGTTGGTGAGGACCGGTATCGAACTAGGAAACTTGTGGTTTCTAGCCGAACGCTCTACCGACTGAGCTAACCCGGCCCCTTCATTTTTATATATATATTTGTGCAATTATATTGTTTTTTTTAGTTCTTTTCATCCGAATTGACAACCTAACATTTAATGTGGGGCCCAGTAAAAAAGGACTATATCAAATAACTCCCGAAGATTGACATTTCATTAAACAAAGAAACCTATTACCCATTGCTGGGACAGAACAGATGAATCCATGCCTTAGGACATTAGTGCAAAGCGAAACGCAAAAAGCCTTGTTCGGGATTTGAACTTGGATCGCCGATTCCATTTCCAGCGACGTCAGTTCTGTGGGGCTGCATTTCCATTTATTTTCTAAAATCTTAAACTATTTGTGGCTAAACTTGCAAATTGGTCGGAAAATTAGCACGGAAAGTTTTTTGGTGGTCCCAGTTTAACTATTGTCTATGAATTAACTTTTTGCGAATTGGGTTAGGGTTCGGGGCAATCATATAGGTGCTAGGGCTTGGCGTGACCAGCCGATTAATCGGAGGGGGCCTCTCCGACCACCCGTCTAGCATAAGTAAGGGTCCAAGTGGAGTGCTGTAGGTCATGGACTGCTAATCCACCAAGACTCCGTCCTTAAGCCTCACGGGTCGCCACCCATGGCCAACAGGTGGCGCCATTTGGGGAAGTCTTACCCCTCTGCAGAGGTGTATTCTAACGCCCCACCGACAGGGTGGTTTTCCAGGGGTAATCACTTGTAAAATAATAATAGTTTCATCTTAAGCGTAGTAAATGCCCATAATTATCGGCCAAAACCACCAAAAATAAGAGAGGCTAACGAAGAAAGAAAGGGCGTGGAAAATGCGCAATGAAAATATAACGAGGAAGGTGAGTGGGGGGAATGATACGACCAAAGTTAAGTCGATAATAAGTAAAAAAAATAAAAAAAATAAAAAAAGAAATATTTACAAATGGGCTAAAATGGGTTTGACATGAAATGTATAAGTCCAAAAGAAAATCGATGGAGTGGTAACACACTGACTCTCCGGCAATTAAAATGTTCCAAGCGCAACGGTCAGTAAAAAGGGTCATGCTGACAAGTCTTCTGGAACATGAAAGCACCCATCACTATTGATTTCCTTGAAAAGGGTGCAGCCGTAAACAGTGCTTCCTATTCACAACTGCTTAGGCCAAATTTCAGCTTATTTATTGAATGTCCCTCTTCTGGTAGATGAAAGGACCCATCACTATTGATTTCCTTGAATAAGGTGCAACTGCAAACAGTGCTTCCTATTGACAGATCCTATTTCCTTAGGAAAAATTTACCTTGTTTATTGAATAACACTTGTATTTTGGTGACGGGAACCGGGTTAAACCCAGCTAAAATTTCATCTCCAAGAATGATTAAAATGTCTGTCAATCTTTCTGATATCTGTAACGTCAAATCGCGCACTTTCTCCGTATTCGGAATGACAAGGTCACGTGTCATCCGGCAGAATGCGTAATGTTGCTTGTGATTGGTCACTTTTTATCAAATAGGTGAGAGGAACAAACACTAAGGAAGCATAAAAATGCAACAAAAAAATGATTCGGCCTACTAAATAATTGATCACTTGTTTAAAAACCGTTCAATTTCCTTCGATAATCAAATATTCCAACTCAAATTTCCAAATTCGCCAAATATTACAGTGCTTATTAGTAAAGGACAAACCAATCAGCTCATTAAAAAAAAATAACCAACCAACAAAAACATAATTAAATGAGTAGTTATGTTATGTTAATTGCAATAATGTCTGATTCTTCTTGCAAAATATCCTGCTTAAAACTCACAAAACGAAGGGGTTTAAATAATTATGAAAAGTACTAAATACATAAATAGATAGATAGATAGAGTATGAAAATACATAGATAGATAGATAGATAGATAGATAGATAGATAGATGATGAAAATACATAGATAGATAGATAGATAGGTAGGTAGGTAGGTAGATTATGGAAACACGTAGATAGATAGATAGATAGATAGATAGATAGATAGATAGATAGATAGATTATGAAAATACATAGATATATTGATAGGTTATGAAAATTGATAGATAAATATTTAGGTTAGGAAAAGACATAGATAGATAGATAGATAGATAGATAGATAATGTAATTAACTTAGTACTATTGAATTGGGAAATTTTGACTGGAATATTTTATTATCGAAGGAAATTGAACAGTTTTAAACAAGTGATCAATTATTTAGTAGGCCGAATCATTTTTTTTTTTTTGTTCGTTCATCTCACTTCTTTGAAAAAAAGTGACCAATCACTAGCAACATTATGCATTCTGCCGTATGACACGTGACCTTGTCATTCCGAATACGGAGAAAGAGCGCGATTTGACGTCATAGATATCAGAAGGAATGACAGACATTTTAATTATTCTTGAAGATGAATTTCCGGTCTTGTATTTTCATCTCTGCTTTGTTTTTATTTTTGCCTTTGTTGGGGTTTTTTTTATGGAAGCGGGAAATCCTGTTAATTTTGATGGCTGCAATTAATGTCTGAAATAGAAACTTGACTTGAATTTTTTTTTAAATCATCTCATTTTCAATCGGAAATAAATCCATTTTTCGTGATTGCTCGGTATTTGAACCAAACAAGACGTGACTGCATTTTCTTCTCCTTAGAAAAATATGGCAAATATGTTCATGTTATATTAGCTGCCATCGTAATTTTTCGATTACATGTTCAGGAAAAATGTTAGAAATGTTGCTCTATACTCTGCGACGTGATCTTTTAGCTTTCATTGGTCCCTTGACAAATATGGTGAACATGTTCGTGTTATGTTCGCATCAGGATCTTCAAAGATGATAAATTTTAAAGATCTTCCAGGTTATATTTTTAAACCGAAAACTGAAACCTTTGGGTTTTCTGCTTTAATTCTAAAGGGAATTACAGTAAATGTATTTTAAAAAAAACGGAATAATTTTACGGAATAATCTTTTTGTTGGCATCCCACCGTCTGCTAAAAACGATGGCGTTGTGTTCAATTTTCTTTTTAACTGCATCTACGTGCGTAGCTGAACAGGCCAATTTTTGAATGGCAATCTCTGGTGCAGTGACTGCAAACAAACTGTTGCTGTTGTCTCTCCTTCCTTCTTGCTCTCTTTTTTGTACCGGCTTCTTTCCTCTCTTTTTCTCTCCTTTTCATCCCTTGTTTGTCAAGGATGCGCTATGCCGCTCGGTTTTCTACACCAACCTCCCCTGTGTTGGAGTCGATGTGGCATGTTTTCATGTCCTTCTTGCAGACGTCTTTAAAGCGTAGGCGTGGTCTCCCTACCGGTCGGGTGACTTCTACTAATTTGCCATACTAGGATGGAAGTAAAACAAAATTCATGCCTGGTTTTCAGAATTTCTCATTATATTTACTAAAATCTACAGACAGAGATGAAAGGACAAATAATAATAATAAGCAAATGCAGCACACTAGCACATAATTAACACAAGACTAAGCAAGACTGAGTTGGGAAGTGTTGTAGGTGACTCACCTATGACACGAACATGGACTTACCCAAAGGGTATATATTTAACAGAGTAAAAAGCTACTCAAGGGAGAAGTACCAGAAACATGTTCTTCGTGTAAGCTGTAACAAGGAAACCCTTCCATTTTACGTTGATAAATATTGCTGAATACAATCTGTTCCCTACATTTAATACCCGTGTTGAGTTATCATTTATTGACCCTTAAACAGGTCATAACAGGACTGTTATTCACTAGGAATTATGCAAGAGATTGAAATTCGATAAGGCTGACAATGGTATATGCACAAACCAGAATCTTTCATAGTGTTATATATTGATGAGTACCATCATTTTCTGACGGTTAGTGTAGAAACAGATTTTGAATTCTGGGGTTGTTGAATTCAAATCTGAGCCGTTAGGTGATTGATCTTCCGTAACCTCGATCTTACCTAACGCCTTCCTGTTACGAAAATGGTGGAAACAGCAGGCTTGGTTAGTTTCAAACGTCCTAATGTAAGCATGGACTCGGCTTCGCTCCTGCGCGGTTGAAAATCCTAGATATAGTCTGGTCCTGAAATTAATAAAAAATGTGATCACTAGAGCTAATGACAACCTTGGCCTAATTAGACCAGTCAACAACAAACCAGCATCCTGAAGGATCAGAACAAGTTAGAAGAAATAGAGGAAATAGAAGAAGTCATGAAGATAGCTACAGACTACAGACTACAGAAGATAATAAGAAATACCAGCCAGCTACTACAGAATGTAAATAGAAAATTGTTAGCGAGATATAACCACAAATAGAAGATTAGATATGAAGGCAAACCCACGGATACCTCTCATAAAAAGAATAGAGAACCAAAAACAGATCCATCTTTCCATGATATATTTACCTAGCAGACAGAAGGTGTATATAACACTAGAAAACGAAGCGCATACATTAAAGAAAAACATGCTTATTAAGATCTCTAAGGTTTCGACTTTCTGTGTCAATTCTAAAGCGATTAACAGTGACTGTATTTTAAAACAAGGGCAGTCTTACAGAATAATGCGAATGATAAAACAGAATTTATGCTTTGTTATCTTTTTCAAAATTTATCATCATATTTACAAAAATCCGGAATAAATAATTACGAACTCATAAGTGACGTTCTCCTGTGGTCACTTACTCATGGAAACACCGGAGTGGACCGACAGCAACATTTTACATCGATCAGTTCTGTACGGATACTGGGTGTCGTGAGAAGGAATTGCCAGAAGCGATGGCCGATGGGGGCGAGTGGTGACAGAGAATCATGGGAATCCGTACTGTCAGCGGGACATGATGATGAATCCTTCACTTCTTCCTAAATAGAGGCATGAATATCATCATGGACAGTTGTTACTATGAAATGTCAAATAGAATCCTTCACTCCTTACTAAGTAGAAGCATCAATATCATCACGGACAGCTGTAAGTACTGAAAGGTTAATTAGAATCCTTCACTCCTCCCTAAATAAAAGCATCAATATCATCATGGACAATAGTTAATTATGAAATGCTAATGAGAATCCCTCACTCCTTCCTAAATAGAAGCATCTATATCATCAGGGACGGCTTTCAACTCTGAAATGCTAATTAGAATCCCTCACTCCTTCCTAAATAGAAGCATCAATATCATCATAGACATGTATCAACGCTGAAATGCTATTTAAATTTATTCACTCTTTCTTAAAAAGAAGCATCAATATTATCATGGACAACCGTTACAAAGGGAATCCAAGAAATTCGCGGATCGTCTACTTAGATCTTAATGTGAAATAGAACACAATATGTGAATATATAGAAATCTTTTTTCACGAATATATATATATATATATATATATATATATATATGTGTGTGTGTGTGTGTGTGTGTGTGTGTGTATGTGTATATATATGTGTTTATATATATATATATATATATATGTGTGTGTGTTATATATATATGTGTATATATATGTGTATATATATATATATTGTGTGTGTGTGTTGTATATATATATATATATATATATATATATATATATAATTCTACATTAAATAACAAACGACGCATTATCAGTGTTTTTTTCTGTTATCTAGTTGTTAACTTTAAACAGCGAACCAACTGTATTGATTGGTTGCCAATATTCAACCCAGTTAATAGACCACTTTCATTGGCTGATCTGTGTCCTTGAGTAGTGGCACTTGAAGCCAACGTTAATGCCCATAATTATCGGCCCAAACCGCCGAAAATAAGAGGGGCTAACGAAGAAAGAAAAGGCGAGGAAAATGCGCAAAGGAAAATATAACGAGGAAGGCGAGCGGGGAGAATGATTCAACCGAAGTTAAGTCGATAATTTGACATCTATTTTAATCAAGGAAGATATTTAGATCGGATTTTAAAATGGCAAGAAAACAATTTTGTTGATAGCAAAGATGGCCACGATGTTCTCCAAGGGAGATAATCAAGAGGTTCTGTTGGCAGCAGTTAAACATTCGTTTTAAGATCATTTAGTTTGTAGAGACAAGTGAAGCAGAAGTTTCCTCTAAGTTCGTTTTTCTTCTTTCTTTATCTTTTTCTTCTTTTGTTATATATATATATATATATATATATATATATATATAATATATATATATAAAGAAAATTTGAAAAAACAAGTGTTCCGAAAATAGGATGAATTTAATTATCGATGTTTAAACATTTCGGTTTCATTAAACCTTCATCAGGATGTATCTTGGGGTGAAGAAAATGATGAATGTTTTTTATATATGACAGGAGATGAAAATCGTTTTAGTTGTGTAACTGTATTTGATCAGCGTTATTTTTTTGAAAGGCAAGTCGCGTTCCACACACGCGAAGATGTCATGACGCGTGACGCAACTCGAAGAAACGCAAAAGACGAGAAAAAGTATTAATGGACTGATTTTTTAAGAGAACAAAGGGAGCAATATATATATGTGTTAACATTTTGGAAGTTTTTGTGAGTAATAATTTAATTACATAAATACTTTGTCTTCTTAACAGCAACGAAAATTAATATGAAAACCAAAATAATTTCTATAATAAAATTCTAATAAACATTTAAAATACTTTAGTAAAAAAAAAAAAAGATGCACGGACCATACATATGATTATTTTCACTTCTACTAGTCCATCTACTATTCTTGTGATAACACACACACACACACACACACACGCACATATATATTATATATATATATATATATATATATATATATTATATATATATACATACACACACACACTTATGCTCAAAAATACATATTCATTTCATTCATTTTTTTATTGGCATTGTAGTTTCGGAAGACTATATAGTTCTTGTGTCCATTAAGTTACAGTGCCTCCTGTGACTGTGTGGTCCAATGTTTGAAAAACATTCTCGACCACAGATTTCGCATTTAAAGGCTGTCCCTGAAGATGTTGATGCGCCGGTGCTTTGTTGCCGCTGCTTTCTTTTGGACCTTCTGGCTTCATGGTGTTGCGCCAGTCACAAATACATATACTCTAAATAAAAAAGGATGCAAAGACCATACATACGTTTGTTCTTACTTCTACTAGTTCATCTATTTTTTATATCAAACACACACACACACACACACACACACACACGTGCTCACAAATACATATACCGTATTTGACGGCATATATGACGCACGGGCATATAAAACGCACCCCCATTTCAGGAAAAAAATGTTTAGTGTGTTTAAGCTTATATTGTTGAAACGTGGCGAACGGGTTGGGTAAATACCTACATGTAGTCACATTTGCATAACATTTACACATTTTGCATGAGGAGGCGCGCGGTGTAATGGTTACCGTCGTAGGATATTGACCTGATGTGACGAGTCCAAATCATGGACGAGGTTGTTTGCATTTCACATAGTCCTAATACTTTTGGGATATGTATGCATCCAAATACTCCCCCTCCAGTTATGGGTAAATAGTGGGGCATACATGGCTCTTTCACTTCGGTTAGGAAGCGAGTCTAGGAGAAGGAAAACTCTGAATGTTAACCTGTTAAATACCGCTTAAGAAATTGGCCTTGTGTCACATCCTACTCGTGCAGAGGTATTGGTAAATATGTATGCATACTTAAATTTGGTTTCAAGGGATACATCAAGTAAAATGTCTGAGAATTTCTGCTTCAAATTCGAACATAAACTTCTTTTTTATTTACCGTATTTGACGGCATATAAGACGCACCTCCATTTCAGCCGGTCAGATTCTGGAAAAAAAAAAGTTTTTAGTATATTTAAGCATATATTGTTGAAAACAGTCTAGCTGTGCATTACACAAGCAGAAACATAGCTGTATAAAAGCAATTTGGCAGGACATGCAAGCAATAAGCACACACAAGACATCTCAGTAGCTGGAAATAATAATAATAATAATAATAATAATAATAATAATAATAATAATAGAATTAATAGGGATACGCCTACGGGAGGTCTCAAACTTCACCTACGATGTATAAGACGCAGGGCAATTTTTTTAGCCAAGATTTTGGAAAACACACCCCAACATAGAAATACTTATACTCACCCACACGGCCAGGATTTGAAGTGTTCTGGGTATGACGTTAAACAGCATCTCGTGGTGAAGTTTCAATTCTAGAGCTCTCTGGAGTATCCCATCATCACCACTATTCCCAGATCCATCCTGACCCGGCGTGGTAGGGTCCAATTTATGGGTTAAATAGAAAAAAGCATGAATTTAGAAAATGTTTTTTAAAAAATTGAGTTTAAAAAAAATCGAATACCCATCAATAATGCCATCGACTTCGGCATGAAATAGCCCAACAATGCCGTAAAATCTAACAACCAACACACACACACACACACACACACACACATGCTCACAAATATATATACTCTAAATATGCTACATACACACATGCATAGGCACATCTGACTCCACACAGATATATATATATATAATATATATATATATATATATATATATATCCCGAATTCAATCCTATATATTCAATATATATATATCCCGAATTCAAATCCTATTATTTCAAATAATATATATATATATATATATATATATATATATATAATATATATATATATATCCCGAATTCAAATCCTATATATTCAATAATATATATATATATAATATATATATATATATGGTAGGTGTGGCGCTTCCAAAAACAATCTTCCTTCATTAAGCGCTAGTGAAAAAGGGATAGACGCCCTCGCTGATTGGCTGATGCCGATTTTAGACCACCCCGACGACTTTACTTTACTTTACTTATATATATATATATATATATATATATATATATATATATAAGTGAACAAACAATGTGTTTGAAATGGCGACAATATTAATTTGAGAAAAAAAATTAGGATTTAACTAAGTTTTCACGTTCAAAATAGCGAACATGTGAACATGAATGGGAAGCATATATATATATATATATATATATATATATATATATATATATATATATATATATATAGAAAAAGAAAAACGATCGTCATGGCGCCTCCTCGCTAAACAAGGGACGAAAAAGAGTGAAAAAGAGAGTAAAGATGCCGCCACAGAAAAGAGAGCCAGAAGGAAGGAGAGACAACAGCAACTCTAGCAAGCATCACTGTTTGTTTTCAGTCACTGCACCAGAGATTGCCATTCAAAATTGGTATGTTCAGTCACTCACGCAGATGCAGTAAAAAAAATTGTGGACACTACTACATCGTCTTTAGCAGACAGGAGGATGCCAACAACAATATATACAAGTATAAATATATATATATAATATATATATATAATATATATATATATATATATATATGAGGACGCGTAGAAGCATATGCATTATGTAAATAATTTTTTTTCTTAAAAAGAAAGGAAAGGGTACCCTAGTTTTGATTTAAAATCAGAAATAAATTTCTTCTTTTCGCTCAATACTCCTCAGAGAAAATTACATTGAAAGATGGTAAAAAAAAAGTGTGGTTGAAGACAACGAATAAGACAAGAAGCAGTGAGAACAAGGAAAAAGTTTGTTCTTTTTTTAACTCTCAGAAAGAGAATTCGCAAAATATCCGAAACTTAAAACTCACGTGGGGGGTTCGGAAATTACGGGTGCCCCGTTCGATAAACTGAGGCTTGAAATGCCGAAAAGGAGTAGCTGCTGTGATTGTTTTTGCACGCACAGGATGGGTTGAGTGCGAGAAATGAAGAGCGACTCAAGGATTTGAAGTTGTAGTTCGCTATTGGAACTACAAAGGACTGAGAACATCGCAGGATGATGCAATGTTCTCAGTCCTTTGTAGTTCCAATAGCGAACTACAACTTCAAATCCTTGAGTCGCTCTTCATTTCTCGCACTCAACCCATCCTGTGCGTGCAAAAACAATCACAACAGCTACTCCTTTTCGGCATTTCAAGCCTCAGTTTATCGAACGGGGGCACCCGTAATTTCCGAACCCCCCCACGTGAGTTTTAAGTTTCGGATATTTTGCGAATTCTCTTTCTGAGAGTTAAAAAAAGAACAAACTTTTTCCTTGTTCTCACTGCTTCTTGTCTTATTCGTTGTCTTCAACCACACTTTTTTTTTACCATCTTTCAATGTAATTTTCTCTGAGGAGTATTGAGCGAAAAGAAGAAATTTATTTCTGATTTTAAATCAAAACTAGGGTACCCTTTTCCTTTCTTTTTAAGAAAAAAAAATTATTTTACATAATGCATATGCTTCTACGCGTCCTCATTAAATTTTGTACTACAAATAAACTTTATATATATATATATATATATTCCCTTTCAAAACAAGACATGAATTGTAAGCATATATATATATATGCATATATATATATGTGTGTGTGTGTGTGTGTAGGTACGTAGTGGTAAGTTTAATTAAGTATATATATAGTATATATATATTATATATATATATATATATATATATATATAATATATATATACAACTTAACTAAGTTTCATATAATTAACTAAGTCTTCACTTTCAAAATAGCGAACAAGACAACACGAATTGGAATAATATATATGTGCATATATATATATATATGTGTGTGTGTGTGTGTGTGTGTGTGTGTGTGTGTGTGTGTGTGTAGGTGAATGTCATGAATTATATATTTAGATATATTTTCATTTAAATATATTTGTGTATGTACATATGTATGTATCAATTTAAGAACAAAAAACAATTAGGTTTTAACTAAGTCTTCACTCTCAAAATAGCGAACAAGTCAACATACGTTACAATCTGATCCAAGTTCACCGTATTTTTTTATTATTATTATGACTTAAACTTGAAGGCAATGTAAATTGCAAAACATAACAGAAAATAATACGAAACTTCAGAAAGTTTAATGTTATTTTACTATGAAGAAGAAAATAAATAACTAAAAACGTTGCGATTTTAATTGAACGTTTGTCTCTAAAATACTTGAGCGCTGAAAGTAGATGAGTTGATAGTCAAACGAATGATTTTATTGTGTTGCAATTGCATTTAAATCTATTTATTCATTCATATAGTTTTCTATTCTGGAAAAAGAAAATGATTCAATAAGTTTCGATGATGACACACAAACACTTTATATTCGATGGGAACTTCAGCGAACTTTGACTTTCGATCTTCGGTGCGAGTTTCAAAGTGATTCGTTCAGGCATTGAGGATCCAAACTTAGACACAGTGGCGAAGGGATTTGAAAAAAAACATATATATATATATATAGTATTAAGATGTATATAGAAATAACCTACTCAAGTTTCACCATAAAGGATCCTCAGGGTTAAATGAATTAGTCAAGATATTGATTAATTACAGGCAATGGCCAGCGATTAATATCTTGATT
The DNA here is from genome assembly GCA_023376005.1 of Doryteuthis pealeii. Classification (NCBI taxonomy): domain Eukaryota; kingdom Metazoa; phylum Mollusca; class Cephalopoda; order Myopsida; family Loliginidae; genus Doryteuthis; species Doryteuthis pealeii. Next base: position 37,236,673 of record CM042141.1, read on the forward strand.
AATTCATTGCAGATCTCTGAAGATCCTTTATGGTGAAACTTGAGTAGGTTCTTTCTATATAGACCGTAATACTAAATCCGCTTTACTAACGTATTGAGCACATTATATTCGTTATAACACTGACTCATTCGGTTAATACTTGTATCGACCGTCAATATTGCGTCATCTTCTTATTATATATATATATATATATAATATATATATATATATATATATATATATATATATATATGGGGGGGCGTGCGTGTGTGTGTGTTTGTGTGTGTGTGTGTGTTTATAATAATACACTATGCGTTATTTATCACTCTCTGTGTCTACCATACTAATGAAGAGTATATATATATATATATATATATATATATATATAGAGAGAGAGAGAGAGAGAGAGAGAGAGAGAGAGTGAAAACCATCTACTGGTTGAATTTTCTTCAATCGCTTTTTTATATATACATATGTATTTGTGGTGAAGGAACCTGGCTAATGAGGATTTCATAAGATTTGGGAATGGTTTGTTTTAAGTTAGATCTGAATGACTAGTTGCATAAGTATTTGTTTATATAGGTACTAGTGACACCCACATTTTAATTCCAGGTCGGGTAATTAAGTTTCATATGAAGTCCAAATGGTTTATAGCTTATTAATTTGTTTATCCATTTATCTTGTAGCTTATTACTGATAACTGATTTTATTTTGAGGTATTTTTTAATTACATATTCTATATTGAGATCTTTTTCAATTCTTTCTGTGATGATGAATTAAGCATCTCTCTTAAAGTCGTGACCGTTTGAACGAAAGTGTCATTCTACAGGTATTAATTTACTGTGATTCATAGATTTGATTCTGTGTCTATAGTTGTTTAGTCTAAAATAAAATGATAATTCTGACTTTCTAACATATTGTTTTTGGCAGCGTGTGCAATCCAGTTGATAAATCATATTTTTGCTTCTGCAATTTGTGGTAGATTTTAAAAGTATTTTCAGTTGTTAAGCTAATGAATGAGTCGGTTGATTTTTGGTGTTTGCAAGATAGGCTGTCCTTGATATTACATGGTTGGCAATATTTAATGGATTTAATTGCAGGCTTCTTATTAATTGATTTATCATTTAGTATGTTGTGGCTTCCTATCATTTCCCTGGGATAATTTGGTTTGGTGGCATTATGACTATCGTCACGGAAAATTGAATGAGCGAATGTAATTAAAACTAGTAATTGGTGTTTACCTTGCACTCATTACACGACGTGAGGAGACCACGCGTATGAGAGATGATTTCATTTGGGATCTTCAAAATCTCACTGTATAACCATACTGTATGCTCTAGTAGGTGCAAACATATATTCATACAATGATTTTTATGAATCCGTAAAGAGAGCTCAATGTATAATAATCAATAAATTAAATTATATACAGAGCAATATTTAACTTAAGAAAAACTTAACAAACTGTCATCCCGTAATAATTTATTTCAACCAGAAACTCAAAAATTTTTAAAATGTAAAAAAATTCTTAAATATATATATACAAGGTGTGTCAAAAAAGTATCAAGATTTTTTGTACTTTTTGAAACACCTTGTATTCTGAAAAAAAATAACGTTCCATTCATTCTTCATTTCTATCTTGCTAAACACAGCTTTAAACTTGGTACTTTTTTGATACGCCTTGTATTCTGAAAAAATTCATGAATGGAACATTTTTTCCAGAATACAAGGTGTGTTAAAAAGTACAAAAAATCTTGATACTTTTTTGACACACCTTGTATATACTAGCAAGAGTATGCATCCTCCGGTGAGAGAGAGAGAAAGAGAGAGAGAGAAAAAAAGAGAGAGAGAGGGGGAGTTCTATGAAGAGATGGGTGAAGGTGGAAGGCATTCGTATGAGAAACCCACATATCTAAATTATCTACTTCTTACTTATTTGCTTGAGTAACACGAGTAGCTGGCTGGTACCTTAGTCTGTTTCTTGCATACCTGGGACATTCTTCTAACTGGTCTGATTCTGTAAGTCTGTATCTTGTTATCGGTTATCTTTATTTCTTAGTTCTGGTTCTGAAGATTCTGGTCTGACTTTAAGATGCTGGTTCGCAAATACTGCCAATTAGCATAGACAGCACGAGGCTTATATTTTAAGTGATCACTTTTCTTTATTTAGAACCAGACTTCTCAACCGCGACTGGAGAGAAGCGGGTACGATCTTTACATCATAGTATCAGGGGCCGGGCTAGCTCAGTCGGTAGAGCGTTCGGCTAGAAACCACAATGTTCCTAGATCGATACCGGTCCTCGCCAACTCAGCGTATGAGTAGCACAGGGTTCTGTGCGGTAAAGTAGGGAGCTGATAGTTGGTGTGGCGCTCCACCTCAGACGCCAAAACAATCTCCTTGGTCGAGCGCTATTGAAAAGGGGATAGACTCCATCGCTGACTGGCTGATACCGACTTTAGGCCGCCCCGATGACTTTACTTACTTTATTTACTTATCTCCCGCTTAACTGCTTACTAACTAAGCTAAACTCAGCTACATATTACATATGTAACTTATTTTAATACATTTTAAACTATTGAATTAATCCAAAAATTACTAAGTTAACGTTTGCTACACACTCAAAATATATATATTTACCAACCCCTCCACACGAGCAGGATGCGACACAAGGTCAATTTCTTAAGCGGAGTTCAACAGGTTTGAATTCAGAGTTTTCCTTCTGCTAGACCGGTTGCCTAATCAAGGTTAAAGAGCCCAGTCTACCCTACTATTTATCCATAGCTGGAGGGATTGTAGGATTCATACCTTTCCCAAGGGTATTATCGCAAAGGGAAATGCAATTACCACATCCAGGATTTGAACTCGGGGCGACGAGTCCATTTCCCATGACTTTAACCATTACACCACGCGCTTCCTACTAACAAAACATAATATCTTATTATAATGGAGATTGTGTATTTTTGTCTGTAACTGAACCTATATCACTACTCAAGTCCTTTTATTTGCGTCATAATCTCCATGATTTTATTTATATTTAAACCTCAATTATTAATAAAATTGTTGTACTGTATTAATACAGTTGGGCTTATCTATACTTATCTAATAACTAATTGTATTTGTATATACAACAAAATAGTGGTTTACAGTGTGAACGGGAAGGCTAATTGATATTTAAAATTTGATTTTAATAAATGTGTGCTTGGTTTTATCTTAATGAATCTGATAGAAAATATCGGCGATAAATCTTAAAAGAAATCAATTAACAAGAAGAAATAACTGTAATTTTATTCTTTACTTCCTATCTTAACTAAATAGTTAAATTAGGAAAATTTAGCAATGAAAAACGGGAGTTTTAGTTATTCTATTTTTCGATTATACGCTGCTCTGTTTCAAATGTTTTTATCTGCATTCTTATTTAGTTTCATTAGCCTTTCTGATTTAACAAAATATTTTTTTACATTAAAACTTAAATGCATGCAACCGGAGGGTGCATATATTTACTAGTCTTATAAACATTTTGAAACACTTTTAAAAGTTTCATCATTAATGGAGGTTTCTGAATTCACTGATAAAGGAATTAATAAAATGTTGCCATTTAAACTTCAATGGAAAACATTTATTCAATAAAAACATTGTGTTGGAGTTTTTTGTATATAGTTATTTACTAAGCTTAGCTTAGATGTGGCACAGGGCCAGAAATATGGGGCGCATAGTTAGAATCGAACTCACTAACAATGGTCTGCGAATCTAGACTGTATATAAGGCGTGCATCAATGGGTCACTTCTATTTATAGACTCGCCTATAAGCACGTGACCTGTGAAAGATTCCTATTGTCCAATCACTGGCAGTACTGCTGCTGCTGTTGTTGTATTTATACTAGCTGATTCTTAACCTTAGCTCATTGCCACCTGGACATCTTGGACGTCGGAACGTGGTATTGTATCGCGGGACTTATTCACTTACTAAAGGAAACAGTACCACAGGACTTATTGACTTACTTACTTATTTACTACATCTGGAACCAAGGATGGCAGCCAGATACTCAACACATTGATGCATATGTGTCTTTAAGACCAGTTAAGGGAATATATATATTAAAAAAGATTCTGGAAATTATGTGTATGTTTGCTGTTTTCTTAAAGAGTTCTGTCAAGAGATTATTTTTAGGTATTGTAATTTTAAAGAGACAGATTTCTGTCCGTTTGACAATTGATTTTTGGTTTGGAGGAAAAGGCTCTAAAAGTAGTTTTGACTAACAAGAAGAGGGCTCTTTTCGTTTGAATTTAGAGTTTTCCTTCTTCTAGACCGGTTGCCATGACAAGGTTAAAGAGCCCAATTTGCCCTACTATTTACCCAAAGCTGAAAAGAGAATAGTTGGATTTGTACCTTTCCCAAGAACATTAAATACACTGTGCAGAAAAATTACTAGCATAATGTTCAGTTTTATAGAAAACATACAGAAATAATCTTGTTTCGGAATGACGAAATGAATTGGGTGGTCGTCGGATTTTTCCCGCCAAATATTTTGGAAGTACGGAAGACCGGAAGCATAATAATTTGTTTACAGTAACATCACTAAACCTGATTGAAAATAAATTTACCAAAAACCAAGGAATTATTACACATCAATCAAGGAATTCTGAATCGTTTCTTTCAAACACGCTGCTTTGAAACTATTGGGAACAATCGCATCTAAAATGTATTGTACCCTATAACATATACATAAATAAATAAATAAATGAATAAATAAATAAATAAATATATATATATATATATATATATATATATATATATTGGCTAATTCAGTAGAGCGTCGGTCTAGGAACCACAAGTTTCCGGGTTTGCTACCAGCCCTCGCCAACTCAGCATATGAGTAGTATAGGGGTCTGTGCGGTGAAGCGAGGAGATGGTGGTAAGTGTGCCGCCCGCCTCGGACACCAAAAACAATATCCTTGATCTAGCCCTTGTAAAAATAAGATAGACTCCACGCTGTCTGGCTGATACCGACTTTATGCCACCCGACAACTTTACTATCTATATATATATATATATATATATATATATATATCTTATTATAATGGAGATTGTGTGTTTTTCTGTCTGTAACCGAAACTATATTACTAATCCAGTAACAATTAACATAGTTATTTGCATCAAATTCTTCATGATTTTATTTATATTTAAACCTCAATTGTTAATAAAATTGCTTCACCTCTTTATTAGTGTTGTCCATATCTACATACTAATAACATGCTATTGTATTTATATATACAAAAAATAGCGGTTTGCAGTGTGAACGGGAAGGCTAATTTGCATATTGATATTAAAAATGTGATTTTATTAAATATGTGCTTAGTATTATTGATTTCTAACTGTTTGGTTTTATTTTAATGAATATAAGCAAAAATCTCTCCAATGAATCTTAAATGAAATCCATTAACAAGAAAAAATAAGCTTAATTTTATTCTTTATTTCCTAATTTAACTAAATAGTTAAATAAGTAAAATTCAGCAATGAAAGACGGCAGTGATGGAAGAGTAAGTTTCATTTCTATTTTTCTATTATACCCCCACTCTGTTTCAAATCTTTTTATCTGCATTCTTATTAGACTTTCTAATTTAATACGATATTTCATTACATTAAAACTTAAATACTTGCACCCGGAGGGTGCATATATTTGCTAGTATATATAATTAGTCATCCACAGAAACATGTTTCGGCGTTTCACGCCTCTTCAGTGGGGCTGAATACAACAACTATCCTTGGCTAGGGTCGAACTCCGACTAACTGTTTGCCAGCCTGCATTCTTATCCCCTCGACCACTGACAGCTGCTGTAGCGGGATTGGTGTTTAAACTATTAAATACATAGGTGTGTTTATATATTTTACGATCACAGAGAGATCTAATTTGTGAGCAAACGATTATTGCTTATATGCTTAGTAGTGAAAGTTAATTTAAATCACCCCTTAGAGAGCTCATACCAAATTTATGGGAGCATATATATATATATATACATATATATATATATATATATATATATATATATATATGAAGTGGACAAACAATGTATTTGAAAATGGCGATAGACGACAATTTTGGGGGAGATTATGTGCTCAATTAAAGTCATACCTAATTTATTAATTAATTAATTAATTATAAGTAAATGAATTAGGCATGCATATCGGTTTAAATGTAAAGCGTAAACAAATCCAGAAAAAGTCAATCTCTGTAGGTACATTTCAGCCCATTAGGCCTCATCAGCAGAGCTATAGACAGGGCAGTGCTTTGTGTGTGATTCGAACCCTACCTGTCAGGCGGATTCTCTAACCATATATATATATATATATATATATATATATATATATATATATATATATATATATAAGGTCTGATCGTACTTGGGAAATAGAACCAGAAAGGACGCGGCCTTCCAATGTTTGGTATTGACTCTCCACCACCAGCAAACACCGACATCACCGCCACCGCCAATTCCTCTCCGAATCTACTACGTACATTCCCAGCGTTAACATGATTGCTAACAAAATCGCCAGGGGCAATATTGACTCTGTTGATAAACAAGGCCGCCAAAAATGACTCATCAATGACTGTTGTTTGGATAGACCATTTGCTTGATAGAAGATTGCAAATCAATCAATACACACACAAACACGAGCACAGTGTTACGCATAGGCGAGGAGATGTTTCCCTTCATTTACTAAAACTAAACTCTGTGTATGTGCCGCATTATCAAGTCAGTGCCGAAAATCTGTGCATGTTGTCTCTCATCTGTACAAGTGCACTGGACTGTAGCCATTTGTAAATAGCCTCGCCGCTCAGTAAACATGTCATGACACTAGATTAATATATATTAACTGGCATCAATTTCTTGCTATATATAGAAAAACACGGTTTGTTTGGGGTTTTTTTTCACCTATAGAAGGTGCGCTAGATATTTGAGAAAACAATTTCAATAGGCTGTAAATAGAAGATGACCTTACTATATGTTGAGCAGCATACGTCAAAATACGCTGTTTGCGTTTCGCTTCGTTCTTATGCCCTTGGGAAAGCCATGAATATGTTTGGTTTTATTTTTGTTTTTTGTTGTTGTTTTTTTTTTTTTTTTTGGGGGGGGGGGTCCTATAGAAGGTGCGCTAGATATTTGAGAACACAATTTCAATAGGCTGTAAATAGAAGATGACCTAACTATATGTTGAGCGGCATACGTCAAAATACGCTGTTTGCGTTTCGCTTCGTTCTTATGCCCTTGGGAACATATGTTTGTTCTCCTCCCAGCTATGGATAAATAGCAGGGCCGACAGGATTCTTTAGCCCGGGTAAGGCAACCAGTCTAAGATCGGTGACCATTTACTAACAGACTGTAAGGTATTTGAGGCTTATGTGACAGACAGCAATCTGAAGCCTATGAGACAAACTAAACAATATGACGTTTATGTGCTAGACTAAGCAACCTAATGCTTGTGTGTCAGACAAATCAACGAGACATAGGTACCAGACTAACCAGCCTGAGTCCTATGTGACAGACTACGCAAACTGAGGCCTATGTCCTAAACTAATCAACCTGAGGCCTATGTGCCAGACTAAACAACCTGAGGCCTATGCCCTAAACTTATCAACCTGAGGCCTATGTGCCAGACTAAACAACCTGAGGCCTATGTCCTAAAACTAATCAACCTGAGGCCTATGTGCCAGACTAACCAGCCTGAGTCCTATGTGACAGACTACGCAAACTGAGGCCTAGGTCCTAAAATAATCAACCTGAGGCCTATGTGCCAGACTAAACAACCTGAGGCCTATGCCCTAAACTACTCAACCTGAGGCCTATGTGCCAGACTAAACAACCTGAGGCCTATGTCCTAAACTAATCAACCTGAGGCCTATGTGCTAGACTAAACAACCTGAGGCCTATGTGACAGACTACGCAAACTGAGGTCCAAATGCTAGACTAAACCATCTGAGACCTACGTGCCAGAATAAGCAACCTGAGGCATATGAGCAAGACTAAGCAATATGAGGCCTATATACCAGATTAAACAGCCTGAGGCCTATATACCAGACTATACAACCTGAGGCCTATGTGTCAGACTAAGCAACCTGAGGCCTATGTGACAGACTACGCAAACTGAGGTCCAAATGCTAGACTAAGCCATCTGAGACCTATGTGCCAGAATAAGCAACCTGGGGCATATGAGCAAGACTAAGCAATATGAGGCCTATACACCAGATTAAACAGCCTGAGGCCTATATACCAGAACTATACAACCTGAGGCCTATGTCTCAGACTAAGCAACCTCAGACCTGTGAAAGTCTAAGCAATCTGAGGTATGTACCAGACTAAGCAACTTGAGACCAATGCGAAAGACTAAACAATCTGAGACCTACGTGCCAGACTAAGCAATATGCAAGACTAAGTACTAGGCTACGTAATCGGAAGTCTATGTGCCAAAGTAAGCAAATCTTAGTAAATAAGAGAAAATAACCACCCATTAAATCATAAAAATAGCTTACCTGAAGCATTAACGTCTTAATCTCTTTAACAAATAATCCTCTTCAGACCTTACACCCTTATCTATGTTTGAATATTTTGTGTATGTATGGTGTGCTCCAATTGCCCACTTGAATTTATAGACTAGCCCAAGTCACGTGGTTTATCACTTCGCCAATCACCAAACATAGTGCGTGGCTGATACACTACTTAAACCCCCGCACTGGCCATAATTATAATTGCACTCATTGAGGAGGAACTTACAATACTTGTTATTACCAGACGATTACCAATACTCAGGACTCTTTACCAAGGATCCAATTCCACTGGACAAGCGCTCTGGCTTAAGGTCTACAGGATGGCCCAACAGATTGTAGCACCTTTCCACTTTTTAAAATAGTTTTCTAAGTTTTCTTTCGAGATTGCCATCAGCTGCCTTTGCACATTATCATTCTTTCCATCCACTGTGATTTTTGCTTTTTTATGAATTCTTTACAATATAAATGTAATCTAATAGATGAATTATAATTTTGCTTCTGCAATTGGATTTGTTTGGTTTTGTTTTGTTTTACGGCATATCAACCTAAGTGAGTCATTTAATGCCGATAATGTTTTGAAATAAATCAATGGATAATACAATTTTTTTATAAATACATTTTTCTATTTAACCCATAGATGGGACCCTAACAGGTACTACCACTCCGGGTCAGAGTGGACCAGGGAGCAATGGTGATGAAGAGGTGCTCCACATTCCCCAAACCTCCAAAACTGGAACCTTACCATCAAATAGAGTTTAATGTCATTCCCAGGACATGCAGACCCGCAGCCACCGCCTTCTCGCGCCCATATGATAAAAAGGGGTTGGGGCTTGCCATAAGGGCAATAGGGTTGGGGAAAATCATATAGGTGCTAGAATTGGATTTGTGCTGATTTTTTAAAGATTTCGTTTGCTAGTGAATGAGTTGGTTGATTTGAGGTGTTTTCAGCATAGATTGTTCTTTATATTATACAGTTAGCAAAATTTAGTTGATTTTATAATCCCAAGGTTCCTGGTTCGATACCGGCCCTTGCCAACTCAGCATACGAGTAGCACAAAGATCTGTGCGGTAAAGTGGGGAGCTGATGGTAAGTGTGGCGCTCCGCCTCAGATGCTAAAATAATCTCCTTGGTCTAGCGCTAGTGAAAAGGGGATAGACTCCCTCGCTGTCTGGCTGATACCGACATTAGGCGGCCCTGACGACTTACTGTTGTATTGTCCTCGCCCGGAAAACGAAGCTTCCGGCAGAGGGACAAAGATAAAGATAAAATATATATTTAAAAAGAAAGAGAAAGCAGAAGAGAGGGTTTCCGGTCAAGGAAGCAAGGAGAAGATAAATAAATATATAACAAATGCCCGTTATCAGATCAAAGGATAAAGATGCGGAGGCGTATCTATCAATATGAAGACGAGGAGATTCGAGCCGACAGACAGAGACGCCAGCCAGCAGCCAAAAGGACACTTCACGTCTCCCGTCAGCAAACCCCCGTCGGGCACTCATTGTGAACATTGCGCTCTTCGCCAGCCGCCGGCATTTTCATTGCGAAGCTCTGTGCCTTTACCACCCACAAACCGAAGGAAATAAAGAAGGGTCCTCTCTTTGTACATACTTATCTGTTGTTTATTGAAGTCCAGTAGTCGGTAGTAACTGACTACTACATACTTCGCTACGTGACCATATATACCCGCAACGACTACTTACTTACACGATTTAGAGTAGCGAAGAAGCCGCTACGTAACATTACTATAGTGGGCTTATCATTAATTATTTTATTATTTAATACTAGCAAGAAATGCGCCCTCCAGGCGTAAGTATTCAAGTTTTAATATAATGAAATATATTGAATTAGAAAGGCGAAATTATATAAGAACACATATTAAAAGATTATACTTATTTTAATTATATTTTAATTGGTTTCTATATATACTTATTCATAGAATTGATTTTAAAACGCTGGAGAATAAAACAATAACATTAGAGACAAGTAGTCATTTAATTAAACACAATTTTGTTAAAACCGGTATGCAAATTAACCACAACATATATTATGTAAACCTTTATTTCTTGGTGATATAGAAGACACACTGGGGGTTTTAAAGGCACTAATAACATTGGCTGTTTTGAGGCAAATCCAACTCAGAGAGACATTGTTAATAAGTAAGTTTTATTCTATGTATTAATGATTTTGCCTATAAATTAAATACTCATTGATTAACGCAATTTATGAGGGTATTGTGGCGTAAGCAGTGACGTAGTTTCGGTTACAGAGAGACACCGAATCTTCATTACATATAGATGTTGTAGCTTTCTGTTATTTCTCTGGGGTTATTTGGGGGACGATAGGCCAGTATGCCCGATTCTTGAAATATATATTTTAAGTTGACGAGTTTATTTCAAAGTGTCCCAACGGTCCTTGATTATTTGAGGTAGTGGTGGGGGAGTGGTATTAAATGCTGTTACGAGCGGAATGCGATTTAGCTTCTCTTTTGGTTTTCGTTTTGGGCTGTCACCGAAAACAGGTAACTTTCAGTTTAGACTAATTGGGATTCAGTTATATGTAAGAAAAATGCTAGAAAGCTACTGAGCTTGTCCCAATGTTTTATTATACACACACACACACACACACACACACACACATATATATATATATGTGTGTGTGTGTGTGTGTATTTAATAACCCATCCTCTTGAGTAGGATGTGACACAAGGTCAATTGTGAAAAAGCAGAGTTTAGTAGGTTTAAATTTAGTTTTACATCTTCTAGACTGGTTTTCTAACCAAGGTTAAAGAGCCCAGTTTTTCCTATTATTTACCCATAGCTGGAGGAAGAATATATGAATTTATACCTTTCCCAGTGCGACTAGCCCAATATGAAATGCAAACAGACTTGGTCTGGATTTGAACTAGGGTCTCCGAGTTCATTTCAGCAACGATAACCATTGCACCACTGACCTCCAGCTTGTATACAGGCATATACGACAAATGACTTACACATTCTTATATGATAGGAAGCCCCTTTTAGTGAAAAGGGGATAGACTCCCCGGCTGATACCGACTTTAGGCCATCCCAAATGACTTTTTATTATCTGCACAACATTTTGAACGAAATACCTGATGAAGGCACATCAGATGAAACATTGCACAGATAATTGTTGTGGGGTTTTAAGGGGTCAAATAAGAACAAAATGGCGGGTAACAAATGTAGGAAAATGTATTAACAAAAGAGTAGACAATTACAGTACAGAGAAGTGGGAATTATGTCTGACAAATAGAGTTATGAGCTGACTCGCATTGGCTTACTCCCTAAGCCATAATTGTCCCTGTTACTTATAGTAACCGTCGGCGCATTCCATTAGTCTATAGGGTATATCACCTATAACACTAACCAAGGTTAAAGAGCCCAGTTTTTCCTATTATTTACCCATAGCTGGAGGAAGAATATATGAAGTTATACCTTTCCCAGGGCGACTAGCCCAATATGAAATGCAAACAGACTTGGTCTGGATTTGAACTAGGGTCTCCGAGTTCATTTCAGCAACGATAACCATCGCACCACGGTGCCTCCAACTTGTATACAGGCATATACAACAAATGACTTACACATTCTTATATGATAGGAATAATGGTGGTCGATGCTCAGAAACTTTAGGATTTGACTTCGATCAAAATTCCCGGATGTACAACTGTGTTAAAGGTGGCGTGTTTTATCTCCTAGAAAATGAGATTTCCGCTTTCGACTACAAAAGCTCGACGTCCGCCCCCACACCCGCCTTGACCTTTTAAAGATTGATATCTAACACTCTGGGGTCCCTGGTCAATAACTTATTTAGTCACAACTTCAAATAAAACAGTTCTGCTTTGTCATTTCTTCCTGTTGGGAAGAAATTAAAGTACAGGATGAGGCAAGTGAACAAAGGGAAATGGTAATGGTAGCTCAATCAATAACCACTTTTTTTTCTTTTAAACATAAGAGCATAGTTGTTGAATTCTTTTAGTAGTTGTTGGAAAGGTGAAATGTCGAGTAACTTGATATAAAGGTAGGTATTTACCCAACCTGTTTGCCACCGATAGGATGTGACACAAGGTCAAAAGCATAGGGCGTCCATTGAGAATGAAACTCACAATTCATTAGTGATGATTGTTGTAAGTCAGAAAGAGATAGTAAATATATTCTATGAATAAAGTCCACAAAATGCTTTGAATTTTGTTGAGTTTTTATAAATTTAAATGAACAAAAATCCAAATCATTTTATGGACATTATCTATCATAATATATATATATATATATATATATATATGTGTGTGTGTGTGTGTGTGTGTGTGTGTGTGTGTGTGTGTGTGTGTGTTGTATTAAAGCTGAGGGAATCAACTTTCGTTTCCTAAAGTAGTTTTTATTATTTAGTTTAATAACACGAAAATTATACTAAATTATTCCTTACATTTAGGATTGAATTATGTTTGAAAAAAATCTGTTTTGATACTAATTAGTCGGAATTTGCAATTAAGTCAAGAACTGACTAATCTCTTACTTTGCTTTCTACCTATCACTCTCTTCTCCTCTATGTATCTCTTGATTACCTCCTCGTTATATAATGCTAGTTTCTTTGGGAGAAAGAGAGTCGGGAGAATTTGAAATGTATTTTTATGTTAAATTTCGCAAGCAGCAGCGCTAGCTTAAATTAGGTCAAACATTCCCTTTATTAGAAAGCTTACAAAATGATTTTAATGCTTTGTCCGACCATTTTTTTTTTTTGTTTTTTTTTAATTTATTCGCTTTGCAAATTCACTTTTCCCTAATCTCACTTATCTACCCAGAGCTAAATAGGTGACACAACGGGTCACGTTTAGTCTAGTATATATATATATATATATATATATATATATATATATATATATATATATAGATATATATGTGTGTGTGTGTGTGTGTGTTATATATACATATGTGTGTGTGTGTGTGCGTGTGTGTGTGAAGAAAAGGAAGTGAATCCGACGGTATGTAGTATATTAAGAAAAATTGTTTAAATGAGTTGAGTGGTAAGTTTATTGGCCGACGCTGCAGTATTTCGATCTATTATTTAGATCATCTTCAGGGGATTTGTTGGTATATGGAAGGTGGTAAAAAATTTTTATCACAGAATAACGAGAAAAGCGAGTTATAGTCCTTGTTTAAAATTTGAAAAAAAAGAACGTTGAAAAAAATGGACGGTTTGAAATATGACGTCAAATATTCTTTTTTGCGGTGTGAGTATTTTATATATATATACGAGTGTGTGTGTGTGTGTGTGTGTGTGTGTGTGTGTGTGTGTGCGTGAGTGCGCGCACGTGTGTGTGTGTGTGTATCCATTATGTCCAGAAATTTTCTATATTGAGCTACAATTATAATTAAGCACAAAAAATGATATATCAGCGATCAGCCGTAAGTTGACATCTTCTTTGTTGGAAGAGAGAAAGACTAAAAGGTTCTAGTGAGTTTAAGACGTTATTCTTAACGTTGAATTTTTCAGTAAAAAAACAACATAAAGCAAATGACTGAAACTTACTCTTGTTCATCTGGATGGTTAATGTAAGTATTATATTCCTAAATAATTTGTTTTCTTTCCACATTACCACAGAAATTTTCTTTATTGAACTTATTCTACACAAGCACCCAAGTGAGCACTGATTCTTTACACCTCCCGGCCACACTTTGAACTGTTGCCAGCTGTGACGATCCGAAACTTGTAAACCTTTCAACTTATCAGTCAACGCAGGGGGGCGTCATTCAAAGGCAACAAAAATCGATGTTCTTTCAACTTACCAATGATTCTAGTCCTGTTTGACCGCCTTCTTTGATATCTGATATCATTGCGTGTAGAATCCTTACCATTATAGGATAACATCCTATATTTTACATCCAAATAAGGAAAAACACACAAACACATTTCCTTTCCCAAACTTAAGGAAAAGAGATTACAACAAACACACAAAAACAATTCTTTTCCTAAACTTAAGGAAAAGAGATTACAACAAACACACAAAAACAATTCTTTTCCCAAACTTAAGGAAAAGAGATTAAAACAAACACACAAAAACAATTATTTCCTAAACTTAAGGAAAAGAGATTAAACAAACACACAAACAATTCTTTTCCTAAACTTAAGGAAAAGAGATTAAAACAAACACACAAAAACAATTCTTTTCCCCAACTTAAGGAAAAGAGATTAAAACAAATGTTTATACATTAGTCAGAGTTCGATTGGCCGATCGGGATTTTCTTTAACTACGTCCGCGCGTTAGCGCCAAAAAAACTTGATTATCATCGGAGCCTATTTGTTAGCTATTTAAGAGACAAAAATAATCAACATTCACACAGATTCCATTTAGCTGCCAAATAGATCCGACGCCGCTCCGAGATGACAACAAGTTCTTCTCAAATCGAGAAAAACAGAATTAACCCGGCAAAACGAGTCAACTTGTTGCTACTAAAATCTTCAACCTTCTGAGTCACTGCTGACTGCTACAATCATCATCATCAGCCACAGCAATTAACATTACCTATCCATTTCTCAGGTCGTATTCACAAAACTATATTTTTCATTTTGTCTACTTCTGATCGAACTTTGACGAATTTACATATACATTTTACATTGAACATTACACACTTCTTATTAAACTTCTCTAAATTCTATATACGAATTTTCCCACATTCTTTTGAACATTCACATATTTGTTGATTATTGCGAATTTATTCACCAAATAAATTTATTTGTTATTTATAAATACATGCTTCGTTTTTATCATTTCTCCGTGTTGTATACTCTTCTTTTTACTTTCTTACTTCTATTATTCTTGTCATCTTTGATGTCTTACGTTCTTCTCCTTGCGTCTCTTCTAACGTCTCTCCTAGCGTCTGGACTTTGTCTTGGTGGTCGGTCGCACTTAATTCATTTCTTCTTCTAGATCAGTCTTGTTACCAAGACATTCATCAACCATAAAACCATGTTATTTTCGTAAGCTTTTATTTACTTAACTAAACATTTAATGTAACAAAACATAGCGCGCGTATACAGGTGAGTCCCAGCTAAGCAGACATATCTTATCTGCCTGACGTCCAAGCTGAAACTGAGGACCCAACCAGGTCCCACGTAACTTCACGTATTTCACGGGCTTTCTGTAATATTCCATGGAAAGTCCCGCCCGTGATATGAAAAGGGGCCATCCCTTTAGAAATACAGGGGATTGACAATAATCTTATGCAACCGCATAGATGTAACATCCGTATTTTCTGCCTAAACTGTGTCTAATTATTTTATCGTCATTTCTTATATGATTGAACACGTCTCGTAACCCTCTACAAAGTGGTTCGTAATTCTTAATACAATTTGTTGTTGTCACTACAACGTAGCAACCCTGACCTCTATACCATATAAGAAAGAATGGATTGAGAGTTTTGAGGATAAAATGCGGGATTAGAAATTACTAGCAGGATATGTGGATTACTTAATTATTACAACATTTGATATGTTTACTTAAGAGCTATTACAAATAGTTCAAAATGTAATAAGTACATAATCTTGATTAAACTCTCTCTCTCTCTCTCTCTCTCTCTCTCTCTCTCTCTCTCTCTCTCTCTTCTCTCTCTCTCCACGCTTCCTGAGAAACTACTAAATATAACGAGGGTAATCAAGATATACATAGAGAGCGTGAAAGGGAAAGGCAGAATGTCAAGTAGATTCGAGTCAGTTTCTGACTTAATTGCAAATTACAACTAATCAAAACCAATCAAAATGGAATTTTTTAAAACATAACTCAATCCTAAAACTAAGGAATATTTTAGTATAACTTTCGTGTAATTAAACTAAACAGTAAAAAAGCCTCTCTCTCTCTCTCTCTCTCTCTCTCTCTCTCTTCTCTCTCTCTCTCTCTCTCTCTCCACGCTTCTTGAGAAACTAATAAATATAACGAGAAGTAACCAACATATACATAGAGAGCGTGAAAGGGACAGGCAGAATGTCAAGTAAGATTCGAGTTAGTTTCTGACTTAATTGCAAATTACGACTAATCAAAACCAATTAAACTGGATTTTTCCAAACATAACTCAAACCTAAAACTAAGGAATATTTTAGTATAACTTTCGTGTCATTAAACTAAACAGTAAAAAAAAGCATTTAGGAGACAATGATTGATTCGCTCAGCTTTAGTATAATGATATATATATATATATTATATATATATATATATATATATATATATATATATATATATATCTTACATATTACTACTAGGTGAGTTAAAGGTTTTGCAATATTTGCATACATGCTAGTAAGTACCACGTATATTACATGACTGAGGGCACCTTACGAGATATAATGGTTAGCAAGCTAGATTCACAGACCATTGTTAGTGAGTTCGATCTCATTGGGCG
Source organism: Doryteuthis pealeii (assembly GCA_023376005.1). NCBI lineage: Eukaryota > Metazoa > Mollusca > Cephalopoda > Myopsida > Loliginidae > Doryteuthis > Doryteuthis pealeii. The sequence continues at coordinate 37,253,599 of CM042141.1, forward strand.
TCCCATACTTCTGGCCTTGTGTCACATCTAAGCTAAGCTTAGTAATTAAGTATATCACGGGACTGAAGCAGTTCAAGCGGTAGTAGATGCCCACTGTGGTCGGTAGTATCATGTTAGATGGTACTCTGACACGTTTTGCGTTATTTCACTGCGTGGGTGATTTGAAAGCCGCACATATGTGGAATGATTTTTGTGGGGATAAATAAAGTGATAAAGGTTTAAAAGATAAACATCGATGATGTTGGTTAGTTGTTTGTTCTGTTTTCCGGTCAAGCCAGGGCTCCAGTGAGCTTGACCGCTGGACCTACAGAGTAAATTAATATCGTTGATCCCAGGGGGGAAACCCCCCAGGCAAAAACTGCCCCCTCGATTTAAAGGAGCAGGGTTGAGTTTATTGCCCGTGTGCGAGAGGCGCCCCCCTTAAAGGGGAATGCCGACGCGATCAACGTATTTTTGCACCCGCACACCATGAGCTTCGGTTCGTGGGTGATCCACATTAATAGGGCCTTGTGCCTAACCCGTACCGTGGGGTACGTGGTAAATAACTGGTTAGTGTTTTTGTCGTACAGCATATCAATACTTTTTGGGTCGTTTAATGCGAATTAAGTCATTTTGATTAAGGTTGCTTACGGTACCTTCTGTTGCTTAATGGTCACCATTTAAGTATTGAATAGGCATCGCTGCTTAACTTCGGTGATCATGCGGGAACTGATGCTTTCAGTGTGTCTTGACCGTAAGTAAAAAGTTAAAGTCGTCGGGCGGCCTAATGTTCAGTCAGTCATGCAGCGGGGAGTCTATCTCGTTTTCACTAGCGCTAGACCAAGGAGATTATTTTAGCGTCTGATGTGGAGCGCCACACCTACCATCAGCTCTTTACTTTACCGCACAGATCCCTGTGCTACTCATACGCTGAGTTGGCGAGGGCGGGTATCGAACTAGGAAACTTGTGGTTTCTAGCCGAACACTCTACCGACTGAGCTAACCCGGCCCCTTAATTGGGTCATTTAATGCCGAAACATATCTTTTTGATATCAGCTTGCTTACAGCACATGCTGTTGCTTAAATAGTCACTCGTGTAAGTATCGAAAGGGGTCGTCGCTGCTGAGCTTCTATCATCGAGCGGGAATCGGTTATTTATTGCCGAATCAAGCAATTTTGCCATCAAGTTGCTTACAGCACGTGCTGTTGCTTAAATGGTCCCCGATCTAAGTATTGAACAGGTTCGTGGCTGCTTAACTTTGATTATCTAGCGGGAACCGGGTGTTTTGAAAAGTGACTTGACTGGATGCTGCTGCTGCTGCTACTGAAGATGATGATGATGATGATGATGATGATGATGATGATGATGATGACGAAGGGGTGAAAAGTGCAATGATGATCATAATCAGATAAAAAAAGAAAAAAAAACAAGTAGAAATGACTTCGATTATTATTACAACGATAATGACAGTCTGTACGTAAGAGGAAAGTAAAAAAAAAATTGTTTTCCCGATATTGACTTAGTGTAACCAAATTATACTTATCTCAGTACGAGAGTCGACTAAATCAGTTCAGCCAGTCCTCTTAGTTTTGCAATCTCCTTGGACATCTATAAAACTACAACAGTAGAGAAAGAGAGAATGGGGAAGGGTGTGAGAGAGAGAAAGTGAGTGAGAGAGAGAGAGAGAGAGAGAGTGAGAGAGAAATAATAATAACACCGCACCCTGGGTTATCGTACTTACATAACTCCGTGAAACGGACATGTTGTTCCTGGATGTTATGAGTTATTTCTTATTTGCTTATGTTGCAAAAGTATAGAAAATCTTGTCCCTTCAAACATTGCCTTCGTTGGTTAGTTGGTTAGTTGGGTTTGACGGCATGCCAACTCGTATTGGGTCATTTTATGCCGAAGACATTTTGTTTTATACATTCTTGATGGGTACTTTAATTTTTTCTTTAAACTCAATTTTTTAAACATTTTTAACTCATTTTTTCTATTTAGCCCATAGATGGAACCCGAACAGTTACTACCACTCCGGGTCAGAGTGGACTTGGGAGTAATGGTGATTTCGTTATTTAGTTGCTTATTTGGGTTTTAAGGCACTTCAACACCAGTCACACTATTACGTTCACTTTCAGACAATTAGCCCTGAGAAAGTAAGACCACCCTCATTAACCAGCTATGGGTTAAATAGTACCACTATTGTTCTTCTACAAGGATGGCTTTGGCATTAAATAGCCCACAAAGGTTGATATGCCATTGTAGCCTTTGTCGGGATGGAGTTGAGAGTGGAAAAAAGTTATCTTTCCTTGCCGCCAGGGTTCGCCACTAGGGGCGTCAGTATCTGGCTATTTAAACTCAGCCCGGGAAACTCTCTCTCTCTCTCTCTCTCTCTCTCTCTCTCTCTCTCTCTCTCTCTCTCTCTCTCTCTCTCTCTTATCTGGCATCCACAAAGATGCAATAGACAAGTTGTGTCTCTGTCCATTAAGGATTGGGCGGGCTTGTCCTTCAACTATGAGCTTGTACCTGTGTATGTACGCAGCCCTTTCTACACCCTAGGGCTCCACTGAAGTTACACGCACCAGTTGTACCGTGTACCTATTGCACGATATATATTCTATACAGTAAGTGAGTCTTCTATTCTCCATTTAGCAGCCTCACGATTATCTACAAAGACGCTTTCCCTTAGGACCTTCGTCTTAGCTGTTTTGTATATGTATTGTTGTTAAATGTGCTCAGACAATAAAGTCTATATTTGTTATATGTACCTCTTTGTTGGAAGTTGCTGTGTATATTCACTCACGTTAGGAAGCTTATCTGAGGCCTGTTAACGTATTATAAGTAGTGGGCTTAGCTACTAAAGCTAAAACTACATTTAATTCTTATACCATTAAACAAAGAAACCAATCCATCTATCTCGCTCTCTATCAATTTATCTCTGTTCATTTATCTGTATGCTTTTCTATCACTTTAGGTCTAATACCTTTGGGAAAGGTATGAACATCCTCATCCATCCATATATATATATATATATATATATATATATATAAGTAATTAAAGCGGTCGAAACAGATTTCTGTCAGCAATTATAAACATCATTTGTTTTTTCAAAAATGTTAAATTCATACTGTCGGATTAATTTCCATCTATTTTCATTTATAAGTAAGTAAAGTCGTCGGGGTGGCCTAAAGTCGAATGCTGAAGACATTTTGTTTTATTGATTCTTGATGGGTTCTCAAATTTTTCGTTAAACTCATATAACAAACATCCAAAAATCTTATTTCCTTCACCGGGGCAAGGGTCTAGTTTGTTGTTATTCACTCAACATCCGCGTACCTCATATGTTAGAGGCGTACTATTATCATTGACAGGTTTATTTTGCAGGGATTGTACGATGCGGACCGTTGGCCGAGCAGTAAAGTCACAGACTTTGCCTGCTGGACTACCGGTTTCGATTTCTGTCGGAGGGAAATCGTTAGTATACATCGCTGATGAGACTTAATAAAGTTGAAACAGACTGTACGATGTTCTAGCATCGCATATTCGTTTGCCAAATTCATTTGTCATGGTTATTTTCTATAATTATCGAATTTTATACGATATACGCATTGTAATTGCCTTCAAGAAATAATATATATATATATATATATATATATTATATATATATAAACGGTATGTATGTATGTATGTATGTCCGAAGGAAACTACTAAAATAAAACAATTAACGACAAAGTAAATATACATACTCATTAACTATCAACGATTCCTGCATTTTGTGCAAAAATATTAAGATTTGATTTATATTTGAAGATAAATAAAAATTGAAATATACATAAAAATAGCATTGAAATTCTACTTAAAAATGTTCAGCATTTGTAAATCTCAAAAATAAACAAATCAATACACCAGAGTTTTTTTTAAACCCTCCACTTCTACTCAGACGACGCTTTGGTAGCCGTTTTTAGTTATAAAATGAGATACCCATGCAAAACTATCTTTGCTGTGAAGTGTGAGATATGAAACTTTGCTTTTATTTGGTGTCTTGTTTAAATGTAAAACACCTGATCATTATATGTTGATTCTACGACAAAATAGACTACAAAATACTAATTAATATTGAAGCTCTCGAGTATAATTATTAATGACGTGTACATCTGTATATAACTTCCTAATTGAGTTTTTATATGAACAGACAGATGAACACGATTTATAGATTAGACAAATTTAATATAAACAGCATAAAGGATCGTGTCAGTCTTAAGAAAATTTCTGGAGAGCTTCATTTTTTTAAAACTATTTATCAATATATTATTACGGCTTCGTTTTGAAAATTATTATTACCAAAATGTACTTTTAGAATAGGATAGGGGGAGTCCCCGTGGCGTAGTGGCTAGCATACTGGACTGTGACATCTTAGTAAGGGTGTTCGAACTATAATCGTGCTATTATGGTCCCTTTCGGACGAATATCCTTGCAAAAGGCATGAACCTACTCATCCCTCTTCTACGGGTTAAATAGTACGAGTACTGTTCTCAGTCGGTAGAGCGTTCGGTAAGAAACCACAAGGTTCCTAGTTCGATAGCGACTCTCGCTAACTCAGCGAATGAGTAGCACAGGGATCTGTGTGGTAAAGTAAGGAGGTGATTGTAGGTGTGGCGCTCCACCTCAGATGTAAAAACAATCTCCTTGGTCTAGTGCTAGTGAAAAGGGGATAAACTCCCTCGCTGATTGACTAATAGCGACTTTAGGCCACCCGGACGACCTTACTGTTCTTCTACAAGGGTGAATATCGCATTAAATAACGCAGAAAGGTTAATATGCCATTAAACCAAAAAAAAACAAATGAATCTTCTCTCTCTCTCTCTCTCTCTCTCTCTCTCTCTCTCTCTCTCTCTCTCTATCTCTCTCTCTCTCTCTTCTTTGGGGGAGGGGAGTCCCCGTGGCATAGTGGCTAACATACTTACTATGATGTCACTCATAGTAAGCGATTTGGAACTCCAATCGTGCTATTACGTTCGATTTAGGTTGAATATCCTTGGGTAAGGTATGAACCCACTAATTCCTCTGTTATAGGTTAAATATTATCACAACTGTTCTTCTCTAAGGAGAATAGTGAGTTCGATCCGTGCTTGTAACCTTGTGTCACATTCTATTCGTTGCGAACGTGCGGTTAAATACCTAAGGCGTCCCAACGTGGTGTAATGGTTAGCAAAATCGTCTTGCGGATCCATTGCTATAGAATAGCGAGTTCGATCCGTACTTGTAACCTTTTGACACAATTTACCTATTGCGAACGTGTTGGGTAAATACCTACATTATGTAAATGATTTTTGAATATCCCTAAATAAAATTCATGTATAAATTCACTTATTATCTCATACAATCAGCAAATATCATTTTAATAATTTTTGAATGTACTGTACACCATGATACGAACACATCCTCAATTAAACTTAACAGAGTTCCATCCATGGATTAAATAGAAGAAACTGAGATTTTTTAAAAATGTGTTTTTTAAAAAAAGTACCCATCAAAAACGAATAAAATGAAACGTCTTCGGCACAAAATAACCCAACAATTATTGACATGCCGTAGAATCCAACCAACCAACCAACCAACCAACCAAAAGTAACAAATCATCATCATCATCATCATCATCATCATCATCATTTGACGAAAAGAAAGTTATTACTGAATATAGGTTTGCTTAGTAATAATTCAATTAGATTCCGACGAGTAATAATTTGGTTATATTTCTACGAATAATAATTTAATTAAATTTATTAAAAAAAACTCTTTGAATGATTGCTTTATTAGATTAGTTTCAATCAGATGTTTATTACAAATATTGTTATAATCGAGTCTCCGCCAATTGTTTGACGGGTAACATAAAAGAAATGAAACAGATTATCGTAAATATCGGACATGTATCAATCTGAAAAATAAATTTTAAATCAATATTAGAAAAGTTTTTCATTTTAACTCTTAACATCCTGTTGAGAATTTTCTAAATTCACAGCACCATTTCTCTAAGGATTTATCAATAAATGGCTAAAAATGGCCTTTTCATTTAAAGTTACCTGTTATTTCCCATAAATCAAAGACTGCTGAATATATTTAATATTACATTTTTAAAAAAGGCTATTGTTTGGTCCAGATTAGGAAAAGGAATGTGACTTCCGGCCGGGTGGAATAAGGTGATATAGGATGTTAAAAGTTACATAATAATGATAATCTCTCCCTTGTGTCCTTTTTCATGTTATTTCCTTTGCGTCTTTGTTTTTAGTCTTCCTCTTTCAAATTCTCAACCCGTTTCCTCTCCATCCACTTTTTATTATTTCCATCTCTTTTTAAGTCTCCTTCATACTCCCTATAAAAGTTATTACTCTGACTCATATCCTGGATCATTGCTGATAATTAATTGCCGATTGAACAGTCTAAACGAGCCTAAAATGTGTTCAAAAACGCACATTCCTTTTCATGTTTCATGTGATTGATAGACGGACGTTTATTATTGTATTGAGTATTATTGAGTTTTTCACACCTGCCGTAACCGGTGGTTCACTGGAGGCTGAGTGACAGCAAGTCTTTTCATGTCTCCAGGACTCATCTGAGTATTCTAGATCATCTTAACAGTGCTGTTGTTTGGATAGTCCCGATTCTTCCTCTGAGTTCCAATTCACCCAAATTCTTTTCCGGAGCTTTGGGGACCGTTCCAAGGGCTCCAATTACTATTAGTACGACCTTCACCTCCATGTTCCACGTTTTGTCAAGTTCTCTGCTAGGTCCAAGTAAGTATAGTAGTAGTAATAGTAGTTTGAGGTTGGAGTTTGAGTTTGTTTAACGGCAATATCAAACCTCTGTGGGTCATTTAATGCCAAAAAGGTTATTTTGGATTCAGAACTTAAGGTTAGTGGTCTTCTATGAGATAATGGAAGTAATAGTAGTATAGATTGCAGAAAAAAAATTGATTAAGTCCCTTATTGACAGATAACACTGGTTAATAGGAATGTTTATAGTTAGAAATAATTTCTAGACTATAAAGCAAAAGTATTAAATATACATAATCACGAGGTTGAAAAAGAGCTTGAGATAACAGGAGATCCGAGGAAGAATAGAGACTATCCGGACCACGGCACTTTTAAGATCAGCAAGAATATGTAGACGATTCCTAGAGACCTGATTGGTTTGGTTGGTTTGGTTGATTGGTGTTTAATGGCAAATCAACACTTGTGAGTTATTTAATGCCCGGTCTTGTGACATGATATATATATATATATATATATAATAATATATATATATATATATATATATATTATATATATCTTGTCAATGCGCAGCAATCCGCATAGTTGGTCAATGTAAGGTCCTTGGTGGGCGGCCTACATTAGCATGTCCATAGTTTTGGCTTCCACAGCGAGAACGTATCGTTATGAGCTCGTCCTTGCTTCTCCAGTAGTGCCCAGAATGTCTCTGTCCGTCTCACTCGGATGGTTTGTGAGATGGGGGGCAGGTGGTCATACAGCTGCTTCCTTGTGGGGTACTGTTTCCACGATTTGTTCAGAGACCACACGCAGCAGTCTTGTGCAATTCCCATCTAGCTTATTCTCAGGGCGCCTCGTTACGGTCCAAGTGGTGCAGCCATACAGCAGTACTGATATAACCACGGCCTGAAAGAATTGTCGGTTTAACTCACGTTCGTGTGGGTGTGGGTGTGGGTGTGATTTGTTTAACTTCATGCGTATTAACAAATTAGTAAAAATAATTACCATTAACTTCATGTGTATTGATAAATACTGGTTGTTGATTCTCAGCCACCACCTTCTAGCACCTATATGATAAAAAGGGGTGGGTGTTTGTCATAAGAAAAATTGGAATAATACTGTCGGGACAATCATGTACGTACTAGAGCTTGACCAGCCTATTAATCTAATGGGGCCATTACGACTGCCTGTATAGCCCAAGTAAAGGCCGAACTGGAGTGGTGCTTGTCACGGGAAACAGACGGCTTGCAGACAACTCAGCCACCACAAGGCATTACGGGTCGTCAGCCATGGCCAGAATGTGGGGTGCTGTTTCCACGATTTGTTCAAGACCGCACACAGCATTCTTGTGCAACTCACAAGTGTTGATTTGCCATTCACACCAGATAAAAAAAGAGATGTTACCCCTCTGTAGAGGTGCAGTCATCGTATTCTACAATATCAGTCGACTACAATCTCTTCAGTGAGATAAGAGCAGTCGCAATGGAGCCACCTTTCGGCCGTGAGTGATGACTAGTAATGCATGAAGACAGTGTTGTAATGGCTGAGCTGTCTGTAACCCGGGAACTAAGTGGCCCGCTGACAGGCTTCATTCCACTTCGGTCCTTACTTGGGCTAAACGGGCGGTCGGAGTGGCCCCATCGGATTAATCAGCAGGTCATGCCAGGTCCTAACTATTTGTCACCGAAATAATATATAATGATCAGGTGTTGTTTTTCTTTTATTTAAACAAGACTACAACTAAAAGCGAGTATGGTAAATCACACTTCAAGTAAAAATCATTTTGCATGTCAAAATCAGCATAAAAAATCGTACCTAATTCTATTATCATTATTTTCATTCTATTCGAGATTTTCACACCAGATAAAAAAAGAGATGTTACCCCTCTGCTGAGGTGCAGTCGGTGTATTGTTCTGTCCCAGCCGACAGTGTAAAATTATTATTAGGAATAGTTACTTTAAAAGCATATAACTATTGTAAAAAAAAAAGACTGACTTCGGCATTAAATATATCCCAACAAAGGTTGACATGCGTTAAATCAAGCAACCAGACTTTAGCAATGTTAAAGAAAAAAACAGCATTGGTAAAAACTGTTTTAATTTCATTTCCGTTGCCCTTGAGTAAAGTTAGTTTTTTACAAAGCTTTGCTTAGTTGTGGCACAAAGACGGATGTATGGGGCACTCATGAGTTGGTTGGTTCGGTTTTACAGTATGTCAATCCATTTGGTCATTTTTATGGCGAAGGCGTATTTGTCTTGTTCACTTTTGTTGGGTATTAAACACATTTTTTTAAAGCTCATGTTTTTCTACTCGGGAGTAATGGTTATGATGGGGGTACTCCACAATTACCCAGAGTTCTAGAATTGGAACTTCGCCATCAGATAGAGTTAATGTCATACCCAGGAATATTACGCTCGCACTGTTTTCTAGCACATATGATAAAAAAGGGGGTGAGGCTTGTTATTAAAGGCAATAGGGTTGGGACAATCACTTAAGTGCTAGGGCATTGACTAGCTGATAAGATCAGAGAGGGCTTCTCCAACCCATGTCAAGCCTAAGTTGAGTGCTTGCATGTCAGGCTGCTCAGCCACCGAATTCAGTCCTTAACCGTCACAGGTCGCTCCCCACGGTCAACATGTGGTCCATTGGTGGAGGGGTCTCTCCCTCAGCAGGGTGCAGTTGATGTATTCTAAAGTCCCAACCAACACGGCTGACAGATAATGTGTTGAGGTAAAAGTAAAAATGATTCCCAATTGCTGACTTCATTTTTAATAAATGGGTTCGATGTTTTATTAGTACCATTTTTCTATGGACTTATTTTATTTATTTATTTTTTTTTTTTTTTTTTTGAATGAGTGTCGTTTTGTTTATTCATTTTGATGGGTAGTCTAGAATTGGAACTTCCATAAGATAGATTTAAACGGTCATAACACAGGCATTAAGCCCGTCAGCCACTGCCTTCTAGACACCATCGATAAAAGGGTTGGGTTTAAAGTGTAAAAGCTGGCAATATTATGTTCATTTACTACGCTAGATTATTGTGCACAAACCAGAGCATGGGGACAATGAGAATCAACTCATAACAATGGTCTGCGAATCTAGCTTATACCATTACATAAGCATAGGGAATCATATAGGGTGCGTAGGCTCGACGCGACTAGCTGATTGATCAGAGGAGGTTCCCCGACTGCTGGCTAGCGCATCCATGAGAAGCAACTCATTGGTATATGAAATGTCAGTCTAGCTTGCTAACCATTACACTGAGGAGCGCCTTTGCCTTGTGGTATACCCGTATTAATTGCTTTCAGTTTTTACTAAAGTTGTCAATGCATTAATGACGAAACGAACGAAATTTTTGTTTTTGTTTAATTTAAGTTGCGTTTATCATTAGTTCTAATTCGATTTTATAGATAACTCACCAAATCTGTTCTTGTTCTGCTTTGTTGGTTTAGATCTCGGG
>CM042141.1:37263902-37276402 GCA_023376005.1 Doryteuthis pealeii
TGTGTCCCCAATCCTCATAAAATAGTTTTGTAACTGGTTATCGTCGTAAAAACCCGACAACCCGACGAACCACGATTTCAAATCTTTGACAAGACTGCATGGCATTTCAAACATAGCACTACTACCCTTTGGGAAAGTATTCAGACAAATCCCAACTAACTCTTCGTCCATTACAAGCTACTTGGTGAAATTTCAGGTAGGGTGCTGGTGGAATCTGCATGTGGAATTGAGCTCTTTAACCTTAGCTGGCAAGGGAGATCTGAAGAATCCGAATTTTCAAACCTGTTCCAAACCTCCATTCTAAAAATTGGACCTTCACCTATTGTTTGTCACAGCCATTACTCATTGTGAAGGGGTGGCGGTACCACTCTATACGATACCCAGGACACCCTTTTTGTAATATAGACTACACTCCCCCTCGGTTCGCCCCGGGGCCAGGTTGCTTTCTATCATGCCTCCTTGCATAGGCGATAATCAGTTTCCTTTCGACAACGCCCCTGAGTGTAATCGTAATCGATCATTACATAATGGACACGAGTTCAAATTCAGAAAGAGACTGGTTGTATTTCACATAGCGCTTATACCCTTTGGAAAAATATGCATCCAACTATTCTCCCTCCAACTATGGGTAAATAGTAGGACCGATTGGACTCTTTAACCTTTAATTGACAACCAGTCTAGGGGAAAGAAAACTCTGAATTATAACCTATTATTAAATTTCAGTTAAGAATTGAGATTGCGCCACATCCTGCTTTTGCGGAGGCGTTGGTAAATGTAGTCAGCTTATTCTAAGCCCCACCGACAAAAAATTGGTGCTGGGAACTTTTGCAAACACCTCTTGTATAAAATAGAAAGAAGTTTGGTCGTTTTGGTTCACGGCATATCAACTCTTTTCTTGACTTTTAATGCCGAATCAAGTCATTTTTATAAACAAACGACTCAGGTTGCTTATAGTACTTGTCGGTGCTTAAGTGCTCATCCAATTAAGTATTGAACAGGCTCATCGCTGCTTAACTTCGCTGATCTAACTATATGATTGATTGGTTGGGTGTTTCGTCTAACGTCATATCAACCCTCTTTCGGGTCATTTAATGCACAATCTTGTCATTTTTATAAACAAAGTACGGGTTGCTTACAGTGCCAGCTGTTGCTTAAGTGGTCACCCAATCAAGTATTGAACATGCTTATTGTTGCTTAACTTCCCTAATCTATGCGAATGATTAGTTGGGTGTTTCGTTTTATGGAATTTCGACTTTATTTCGTGTTATTTTATGACGAATCATAATAAACGTGTTATTTTATGACGAATCTAATAAAAAAAGACTTGGATTGCTTACAATACTTGCTGTTACTGAAGTAGTCACCCAATTAAATACTGAACCGGCTCATTGCTGCTTAACTTCGCTGATCTAACGGTAAACGGCACCTTCAATGTAACTTGACCGTAGTTGGTTCATTTAATGCCGAAAAAAGTTAGTTTGATATCAGCTAGCTTAGGGTATCTGCTGTTACTTAAATAGTTACCCATCTAACTATTGAACAGGCTCCTCGCTGCTTAACCTCGCTGATCTAGCGGTAACCGGCACTTTCAACGTGATTTGACTGTAATTGGGTCATTTAATGTCGAATCAATTTTGATATCAGTTTGATTAGAGTATCTATTGTTGCTTAAATGGTCACCCAATTAAGTATTGGACAAGCTCATTGCTGCTTAACTCCAGTGATCTAGCGGGAACCGGTGTTTTCATCATGAGTTAACTATAATCAAATAGAGGGAAGAAGCCGTTGATAAACGATCTTCTGCAAATGTCACTGCATTCAGACATTATTTGAGTTTAACTTCGAAGTGGGAATTAACTTTCATTTAAAGTTGTAAATAATTAACCAAGCCTGATTGAAAAATCCGAATCTTCATTATGGAAATCCAAACTTCGTTAGAAATTGATTATAATTAGAAACCGTCAGTAGAAGAATTGAGATGAGAATTGTCTATTGATTCAAGACGAAAGTAGTTAATGTAAAAACCTACTCTACTTAGATTTATAAGAATCTTATGTGGTTTTAACTTCCACGGCTATGACCACGTCATATAATACGTGACGAGGCCTCAGAGAAGCCTCAGAATGCAGGTGAATATACACAAAAACTTCCGACAAAAAGTACATAACAAAATACAGACTTTATTGTCTGAGCACATTTAACAATACAAATACAAAACAGTTAGGACGAAAGTCCAAAGGGAGTTAAAAGTTCAACGAAGAGATGAAAATCCCACCTCGGGAGGTTATCAATTACTTTGTACAGGGGCCACGTGGTAAAGATTTCCCCATGAAGACATGGCAGTACAAATAGGCACGCGTGTTCGCGGCTATAATGTGGTGGGTGAGCCTAACACCTCTACGAGGATAGAGTGTAATAGAAGCCGTTGAATGAATACGTATAAGCCTGTAGTTTTTTTGGCTGGGAGAGACACCAAAATCCAAACGGACAGAGACACAACTAGTGCATGCCTGGAGATCCCAGATGAGAAAGAGAGAGAGAGAGAGAGAGAGAGAGAGAGAGAGTAAGAGAGAGAGTTTCCCGGTCTGTTTAAATAGCCATGGTTGTAACGCTTTCTAGTGGCGAACCCTGGTGGCAAGGGAGGGTAACCCTTTTCCAGTCTCAATTCATTCCAACAAGGGAAGACAATCGCTATATATTCATCAGTAGTAGTAGTAGTAGTACTAGTAGTAGTAGTAGGTGTATCAATACTATTGTACAGTTGCACCACTTGGACTTTTTAAAACTCATTTTTTATAAATTTAACACATAGATGGGACCCTAAACGATACTACCACTCCTGGACAGGGTGGACCCGGGAGTAATGGCAATGAAGTGGTACTCCACGTTAGAAGAAACATGATCTCGGTTCTAAAAATAGAAGAAATAGCCTGAAGAAATATCTAGATGGGAACTACAGAAGGATGATGAGGAGGCACGTGGTGTAATGGATATCGTCGTATTTTTGTATAAATCTATCTTATTTAAAATAACAAAGGGTCATGTGCTGTATATTAAGAAGGTGTTCGTAGCGTGACGTTAGGAAATGGACTCGGTGAAACGAGTTCAAATCCTGGACGAGACCGTTTGCATTTCACATAGCACTAATACTAATGAGAAAGGTATGCATCCACCTAATCTTCTTTCAACTATGGGTAAATAGTTAAACTTGGTTAAATCAGCCTAGAAGAAGGAAACCTCTTAATTTAAAACTATTAAACCCTGCTTAAGAAATTTACCATTCGTCGCATTCTGTTTGTGTGGAGAGGGTGGTAAAAATTTAGAAAAGGATGCTGTGAGCTGTTTTAAACAAATACTGAAAGCAGCACCCTACAAAAATACTTGGGGTATCAGCACGAAGAAGAGACCGAATCCACATAAAAGCAACACGTATTTTTCTCAGAGTCTGACAACCAGCCAAAGCGTAAAGACTAGCCAGAATCCCCCGTTGAAATAATTCGCTACTCCTCCCTCCTCAACCACAGTCAGTGTTTACTCGGAGTGCCGAAGATGAAGAAAATAAACTATATTTGCTACAGCTTGTCGTCCGACACCTTTTTCTCACAACGAAGGTTTTTTTTTCTAGAAGATGTCGGTCATTTACTCTGATTCTGTGATTTTTAAGAGATATATTTGAAAATGTCAATATAGACATTTATTGGAAAGGATTTTTACTATAGGAACGCATTGGAAATGGTTTTACAATGAGAATGCATTGGAAATTGAATTACTATTGAAATGCACTGGAAATGGTTTAACTATAGGAATTCATTGGAAATGGTTTTACTATAGGAATTCATTGGAAATGGTTTAACTATAGGAATTCATTGGAAATGGTTTTACTATAGGAATGCATTGGAAATGGCTTTACAATAGGAATACATTGGAAATGGTTTTAGTATAGGAATTCATTGGAAATTTCGTCCTTCCTAAAAGAAAGAAATTTACACCAAAAAATATAACAATAAACTTGAACTTTACCCAATGAATGTGTCCCTTAAAGTGATTCCCGATCCATTTAGCAACAGACAACTGCAAGCAACCTGCTCTCAAAATCAAGAAAAACGCATAACAATGAATTTGACCATGCCTCACAATTTACCGCTTGACATAAAATAAACTTGGATGGATTGACGTGCCGCTGAAATCAATCAATCTCATTCTGTTTCCATCCACAAATGATGGTCTAAGAAGTAGCATGTTCAAGCCAATCAGATGCTGGTTTAAGCCACAAAGTTACGAGTTCAAAAATCCCAGCTACGCATTCTTATAGTAAAGCCATTTTCAATGCATTCTCCAGTGAAAACATTTCCAATTCATTTCTATATATTCTATATTCATTATCTATATCAATTGTTAAATAGGATTGTTTTTGAAATCGTTTTATTGTAAGAATTATTGGAAATAGATTTACTATAGACATGAATTGGAAATTGTTTTAGTATAGGAATGTATTGGAAGTGGTTTTACTATAGGAAAGTGTGTGACTATAGGAATTTATTGGAAAGGATTTTTAGTATAGGAACGCATTGGAAATAGTTTTACAATGAGAATGCATTGAAATTGATTTTACTATTGGAATGCACTGGAAATGGTTTTACTATAGAAATTTATCGGAAATGGTTTAACTAGAGGAATTCATTGGAAATGGTTTAACTAGAGGAATTCATGGAAAGGTTAACTAGGGAATTGGTAATGCTTTAACTAGAGGAATGCATTGGTAATGGTTTTACTATAGGAATGCATTGGAAATGGTTTAACTATAGGAATTCATTGGTAATGGTTTTACTATAGGAATGCATTGGAAATGGTTTAACTATAGGAATTCATTGGTAATGGTTTTACTATAGGAATACATTGGAAATGGTTTTACTATAGGAGTTCATTGGTAATGGTTTAACTATAGGAATTCATTGGAAATGGCTTTACAATAGGAATACATTGGAAATGGTTTTAGTATAGGAATTCAATGGACAGGATTTTACTATTGAAATGCATTGGAAATAGTTTTTGAATAGGAATGCATTGAAAATGATTTTACAGTAAAGATAATTCCACCAAGAATTCCAATCGAAATGTGAAAGTGTTTTGTCACGTAGGGAGTTTGTCCGGACCTGTCATTTAATATTTACAAAGTTGAGTCATATAGTAATCATCACTTTTCTTCGGGTTGGCTGTACTGAGTTCTTATTTTTAAAAGAAAAAATAAGTGCGGATAAGGATTTACTTATCTTTCTACATTGAACTTGCAAGAATGATATTTTTTTAATTAAGGTAAATACTCGTTCTTTCATAATTCATAGATTCGGGCGATGAGGGAACAAAATGTAAATAAGTGCGAAGATAAACAAAATTTAGTTGACGTTCTTAACTGACACTCGAAAGATAAGAATGCTTCGAGGAAGAAAAAGAGAGTTCAGCTGAAGATAAGAAATTAGTTTTGAGTTTGATCAAAGCGGAAAGTTGAAATGGAAAAGTTGACCCTCAATGTGCCGCGGGAAAGACGGAATTGAACGCGTCTGGAATTAGTATATATATATAAGTAAAAATGGGAAATATGAACAAATTGGCTCTCAACGCCCCGAAGAACCTTAATACTGAAGGAAATACTTTTTTAGTGATTGAAACATAATATATGAGTGATTTGACACGAAAGTTAATTGCAATGTTTTAAAGCCCAATCTCCAAAAAGGTCCTGTACAAGATGTGCAACACCGTTCCGTTGGGTGGCGCAACTACGATATTTTTGTAATGGAATATTCCACATTCATTCTCACCCATGTGGCCTGACTATATAATTATTGTGAGCACGGCATTATGCTGAGCTGGCTTCGAGGATTAGTAGCGTACCTCACTATTCCTTGTCCGTCTTATTGTATCTCTCTGCAATAAAACCCTCTATCTTAAATCTACGAACGTGTTGACTGGTCCTTCCACTCGACTACAACCATGTCTGATTATATCCCTTTTAAAGACACAACGGATATCCATGCGGGTAGATCTCCAAAATGCAGGACTAGGGTGATTCGACACAAAAGTTCATTTCAATGCTTTAAAGCCAAATCTCCACCATGACATGCAACACTCCACTTTAGCCCTCACTTAGATTTGACGGGCGGTCAGAGAGGGCCCCCTTCCGATTAATCGGCTTGTCTAGTACCGATATGATTGTCCCAAACCTACTGCCCTTATGGCAAGCCCCAACACTTTTTATCATAAATGTGCTAGAAGGTGGTGGCTGAGTGTCTTCATCTCCAGGTATGACGTTAAATATCTTATGGTAAGGTTCCAATTCCGGAGCTCTGGGGAATGTGGAGTACTCCTTCATCACCATTACTCCCAGGTCCACTCTGCCACAGATTGGTAGTACATGTTATGGTCCCATCTATGGGTTGAATAGAAAAAAATGAGTTTTAAAAAAGTGTGTATGAAAAAGAGTTTTAAAAAAATGTGTACCTATCAATAATGAATAAAATAAAATGTATTCGACATAAAATAACCCAACAAGAGTTGACATGCCGTAAAATCCAAACAACCAGCTCAGCTAACCTCTAACAAGACTCTGTACAAGATGTGAAACACCATTCCGCTGGGTGGTGCAGCTAAAATATATATGCTGGTCATGTGCTACGGATGTTCGGAGAAGCCCCTGCACAAAAATCCCTGAAATTTGCTGTAAAAGGGTCAAATAAATATCAAGTATAAATGGGCCGCGACTGCACAAACTTACTACTGTAGGATATTCCAAACTACTACAATGGCAGAATACAGTAAATGTTTTGAAGTCCATTTCAGTTTAAAGATTTAAATATATATCTTATTATAATGGAGATTGTGGGTTTGTCTGTCTGTAATCGAAACTATATTACTATACAAGTCACAATTCCTTTCGTTATTTACATCATATTCTCCTTGATTTTATTTTTATTTAAACCTCAATTATTAATAAAATTGTTTTACATTACTTACACTGTTGACCATATCTACATGCTAATAACATGCAATTATATTTATATATACAACAAAATAGAGGTTTACAGTGTGAATGGGAAGGCTAATTTGCATATTGATCTTAAAAAATTGATTTTAATAAATATATGCTTAGTATTATTGATTTCTAATTGTTTGGTTTTATCTTATTGAATATGAGCAAAAATCTCTTCAATAAATCTTAAAAGAAATCCCTTAACAAGAAGAAATAACTGTAATATTATTCTTTACTTCCTATTTTAAATAAACAGTTTAATTAGGAAAATGTACCAATGAAAGACGGGAGTAACGGAAAATGATGGAAAAGTTAGTTTCAAAGTTGTTCTATTTTTCAATCATACCCCCTCTGTTCAAAATCTTTTTATCTACATTCTTATTCAGTTTCCAATTTAACATGATATTTTATTATATTAAAACTTAAATAGTTGCACCCGGAGGGTGCATATATTTCCTAGTATATATAAATACCGTTGGGGTAAGATAAAATGAATACTTATCAACCTTTCTCTTCTAAAAGACACTTAGAGGCGTTAGTAGATGGAGAATCCGGTCTGTAAATAAATTATATAGCATGGTACCTTGATTCACGAGTTTGATTCGTTCCGCTCGTAACTCAATTTTCTCGTATATCAAATTAATTTTGACCATTGAAATAAATTGAAATGGCATTAATCCGTTCTAGCCCTACAAGGCTTCTTAAATGAAAAAATTGCACTGTATTGTTTAAAACATAATAAAAATAGAATGTAATGAATTATATGCTGTAACTCGAAATTGGGAAAACTCAAACTTGGGGCACTCGTAAGTACCACTATATATATATATATATATATATATATATATGTGTGTGTGTGTGTGTGTGTGTGTTGTGTGTATGCGTGGCAGAGGATGTTAAGGATACTTTTGACGCACACACACACACATACACACACACATATACACACGCACAAATATATATATATATATAATATATATATATATAATAATATTGATAATATATAATAATTTCAATATCATTGTAGAGCATGTATATCAAATAATAATGAAATTAACCTTGATTGATAAACCATTGCGCATGAATAATATATATATATATATATATATATATATATATATATATTGAGATATTTTTGTATCTGTATCCGTTTTTTGGAAGTATAAAAATCAGGTTGGGCATGTGAAGCATTAATGTACTATATTATGATAATGTAGTTATCA
Source organism: Doryteuthis pealeii (assembly GCA_023376005.1). Classification (NCBI taxonomy): domain Eukaryota; kingdom Metazoa; phylum Mollusca; class Cephalopoda; order Myopsida; family Loliginidae; genus Doryteuthis; species Doryteuthis pealeii. The sequence continues at coordinate 37,272,150 of CM042141.1, forward strand.
TAATATATTCATCTGGGGAATAAATATCAGAAAACTTGGTTGTTTTTTGTTTTTTTTAGTTTCTTTTATTAGTATATATATATATATATATATATATATATATATATATATATATATAAGACAAATAGCCTTGTCCAAATTTGAACGCTCCACGTCCATTATTAAAATAAATTATGAATATATATATATACAATATTATATGTATGTATGTATGTGTGTGTGTGTGTGTGTGTGTGTGTGTGTACAGTTAATTAACATTAAATGAATTTCTTCGAATCAAATTTCACTAGTTAATTATAGTAAGAATTTTGAAATCAGAATTTTGTTTTCTTTCTTGACAGACTCATCCATCATTTTGTAATTGAGGTATTTCGTTGACGAAAATGTAAACAATACTTACAATCGATGTAAAACAAGTTTTAATTTCGCCAAAGTGTTTTTAAGACGAGCCTCATGATATTATCTTTCTATTAAAACCAGAAATAGTGGAGTCTCTGTGGCGTTATGGCCAACGTGCTGGACTGCGACATCGCAATAAGTAAGTTCGAACACCAGTCGCTCTATTACATTAACTTATGGAAGGTATGAAATCCCTCAGCTGTGGATTAAATAATGCCACTTCTGCTCCTATAAAAGGATGGTTTTGGCACTAATATAGGGAAAAATAGGGAGTAATTATCTGCCCTTGGCAGTAAAGGTCTAATAAACGCATTACTGTTGATTGGGGTCCAATTTGACTCCTTTTTTAATTATAGTGCTGAACATCCTTGCATCAAGACGTTTTATCAAGTTACTCCAAAATGGATCCCAGCAGATAAGTCTGGCCGCAAAGCCATTAGGTTTGCAACCCTTGTAGTATTGTTATATATAGTCGACGGGGCGGCCTAAAGTCGGTATTAGCCAGTCAGCGAGGGAGTCTATCTCCTTTTCAATAGCGCTAGACCAAGGAGATTATTTTTAGCATCTGAGGTGGAGCGCCACACCTACCATCAGCTCCTTACTTTACCGCACAGATCCCTGTGTTACTCATACGCTGAGTTGGTGAGGACCGGTATCGAACTAGGAAACTTGTGGTTTCTAGCCAAACGCTCTACCGACTGAGCTAACCCGGCCCCTTCATTTTTATATATATATATTTGTGTAATTATATTGTTTTTTTTAGTTCTTTTCATCCGAATTGACAACCTAACATTTAATGTGGGGCCCAGTAAAAAAGGACGATATCAAATAACTCCTGAAGATTGACATTTCATTAAACAAAGAAACCTATTACCCATTGCTGGGACAGAACAGATGAATCCATGCCTTAGGACATTAGTGCAAAGCGAAACGCAAAAAGCCTTGTTCGGAATTTGAACTTGGATCGCCGATTCCATTTCCAGCGTGGGCCTGCATTTCCATTTATTTTCTAAAATCTTAAACTATTTGTGGCTAAACTTGCAAATTGGTCGGAAAATTAGCACGGGAATTTTTTTGGTGGTCCCCCATGACAGTTTAACTATTGTCTATGAATTAACTTTTTGCGAATTGGGTTAGGGTTCAGGGCAATCATATAGGTGCTAGGGCTTGGCGTGACCAGCCGATTAATCGGGGCCTCTCCGACCACCCGTCTAGCATAAGTAAGGGTCCAAGTGGAGTGCTGTAGGTCATGGACTGCTAATCCACCAAGACTCCGTCCTTAAGCATCACGGGTCGCCACCCATGGCCAACAGGTGGCGCCATTTGGGGAAGTCTTACCCCTCTGCAGAGGTGTATTCTAACGCCCCACCGACAGGGTGGTTTTCCAGGGGTAATCACTTGTAAAATAATAATAGTTTCATCTTAAGCGTAGTAAATGCCCATGATTATCGGCCAAAACCACCAAAAATAAGAGAGGCTAACGAAGAAAGAAAGGGCGTGGAAAATGCGCAATGAAAATATAACGAGGAAGGTGAGTGGGGGGAATGATACGACCAAAGTTAAGTCGATAATAAGTAAAAAAAAAAAAAAAGAAAGAAATATTTACAAATGGGCTAAAATGGGTTTGACATGAAATGTATAAGTCCAAGAGACAATCGATGGAGTGGTAACACACTGACTCTCCGGCAATTAAAATGTTCCAAGCGCAACTGTCAGTAAAAAGGGTCATTCTGACAAGTCTTCTGTGACATGAAAGGACCCATCACTATTGATTTCCTTGAAAAGGGTGCAGCCGTAAACAGTGCTTCCTATTCACAACTGCTTAGGCCACATTTTACCTTATTTTTTGAATGTCCCTCTTCTGGTAGATGAAAGCACCCATCACTATTGATTTCCTTGAATAAGGTGCAACTGCAAACAGTGCTTCCTATTGACAGATCCTATTTCCTTAGGAAAAATTTACCTTGTTTATTGAATAACACTTGTATTTTGGTGACGGAGACCGGGTTAAACCCAGCTAAAATTTCATCTCCAAGAATGATTAAAATGTCTGTCAATCTTTCTGATATCTGTGACGTCAAATCGCGCACTTTCTCCGTATTCGGAATGACAAGGTCACGTGTCATCCGGCAGAATGCGTAATGATGCTTGTGATTGGTCACTTTTTATCAAATAGGTGAGAGGAACAAACACTAAGGAAGCATAAAAATGCAACAAAAAATGATTCGGCCTACTAAATAATTGATCACTTGTTTAAAAACCGTTCAATTTCCTTCGATAATCAAATATTCCAACTCAAATGTCCAAATTCGCCAATATTACAGTGCTTATTAGTAAAGGACAAACCAATCAGCCCATTGGAAAACCAACCAACCAACAAAAACATAATTGAATGAGTAGTTATTTTATGTTAATTGCAATAATGTCTGATTCTTCTTGTAAAATATCCCTGCTTAAAACTCACAAAACGAAGGGGTTAGTGACAGCGTTGAAATAATTATGAAAAGTACTAGATAGATAAATAGATAGATAGTTAGTTAGTTAGATAGATAGATAGATAGATAGATAGATAGATAGATAGATAGATAGATTATGGAAATACATAGATAAATAGATAGATAGATACATACATACATACATAGATTATGGAAATTGATAGATAGATAGATAGATAGATAGATTATGGAAATAGATCGATCGATAGATAGATAGATAGATAGATTATGGAAATACATACATACATACATACATACATACATAGATAGGTTATGGAAACACGTAGATAGATAGATAGATAGATAGATAGATTATGAAAATACATAGATAGATTAATAGGTTATGAAAATTGATAGATAAATATATAGGTTAGGAAAAGACATAGATAGATAGATGGATAGATAGATAGATAGATAGATAATGTAATTAACTTAGTACTATTGAATTGGGAAATTTTGACTGGAATATTTTATTATCGAAGGAAATTGAACAGTTTTAAACAAGGGATCAATTATTTAGTAGACCGAATCATTTTTTTCTTTTTTCTGCTTCCTCAGTGTTCGTTCATCTCACTTCTTTGAAAAAAAGTGACCAATCACTAGCAACATTATGCATTCTGCCGTATGACACGTGACCTTGTCATTCCGAATACGGAGAAAGAGCGCGATTTGACGTCATAGATATCAGAAGGAATGACAGACATTTTAATTATTCTTGAAGATGAATTTCCGGTCTTGTATTTTCATCTTTTCTTTGTTTTTATTTTTGCCTTTGTTTTTTTTTTTGTTTTTTTGTTTTGTTTTTTGTTTTTTTGGTGGGGGGTCTCTGTATGGAAGCTGGAAATCCTGTTAATTTTGATGGCTGCAATTAATGTCTGAAATAGAAACTGACTTGAATTTTTTTTTGACACATCATTTCAATTTATTTCCACTTGGATAATTTTTCGAGTTAACAAATAAAGTGAAACTAATTTTTAGTTATTGAATTCAACAGTCAAAATTAAATACAAAAATATCTCATTTTCAATCGGAAATAAATCCATTTTTCGTGATTGCTCGGTATTTGAACCAAACAAGACGTGACTGCATTTTCTTCTCCTTAGAAAAATGTGGCAAATATGTTCATGTTATATTAGCTGCCATCGTAATTTTTCGATTACATGTTCAGGAAAATTTTTAGAAATGTTGCTCTATACACTGCGATGTGATCTTTTAGGTTTCATTGGTCCCTTGACAAATATGGGGAACATATTCGTGTTATGTTCGCATCACGATCTTCAAAGATGATAAACTTTTAAAGATCTTCCAGGTTATATTTTTAAACCGAAAACTGAAACCTTTGGGTTTTCTGCTTTAATT
>CM042141.1:37281402-37286402 GCA_023376005.1 Doryteuthis pealeii
GGAAAACACACCTCAACATAGAAATACTTATACTCATCCACACGGCCAGGATTTGAAGTGTTCTGGGTATGACGTTAAACAGCATCACGTGGTGAAGTTTCAATTCTAGAGCTCTCTGGAGTATCCCATCATCACCACTATTCCTAGATCCATCCTGACCCGGCGTGGTAGTACCTGTTAGGGTCCAATCTATGGGTTAAATAGAAAAAAGCATGAATTTAGAAAATGTTCTTAAAAAAATTGAGTTTAAAAAAAATCGAATACCCATCAATAATGCTATCGACTTCGGCATAGAATAGCCCAACAATGCCGTAAAATCTAACAACCAACACACACACACAAACACACACACACACACGCATGCACACCCATACACACATGCACATGCTCACAAGTATATATACTCTAAATATGCTGAAACCCATGCTATATACACACATGCATATATATATATATATATATATATATATATATATCCCGAATTCAAATCCTATATATTCAAATAATATATATATATATGTATATATATATATGGTAGGTGTGGCGCTCCACCTTAGACGCAAAAACAATCTTCCTTCATTAAGCGCTAGTGAAAAGGGGATAGACTCCCTCGCTGATTGGCTGATGCCGATTTTAGACCACCCCGACGACTTTACTTTACTTTACTTATATATATATATATATATATATATATATATATATATATATATATATGAAGTGAACGAACAATGTGTTTGAAATGGCGACAATATTAATTTGAGAAAAAAAAATTAGGATTTAACTAAGTCTTCACGTTCAAAATAGCGAACATGTGAACATGAATGGGAAGCATATATATATATATATATATATATATGTGTGTGTGTGTGTGTGTGTGTGTGCTTGTGTGTTTGTGTGTGTTATGTGTGTAGGTGTGCGTAATTAAATATATATATATTAAAATATGTATATATTTAAATGTATATATATGCACTTTTAAAGATGTCTACAAGAAAGACATAAAGATATGCCACATCAACACCAGCACATGTTAGGCTTGTGCAGAAAAGCGATCGTCATGGCGCCTCCTCGCTAAACATGGGACTAAAAGGAGTGAAAAAGAGAGTAAAGATGCCGCCACAGAAAAGAGAGCCAGAAGGAAGGAGAGACAACAGCAACTCTAGCAAGCATCACTGTTTGTTTTCAGTCACTGCTCCAGAGATTGCCATTCAAAAACTGGTCTGTTCAGTCACTCACGCAGATGCAGTAAAAAGAATTGTGGACACTACGCCATCGTCTTTAGCAGACAGGAGGATGCCAACAACATTATATACAAGTATAAATATATATATATATATATATATATATATATATATATATATATATATATTCACTTTCAAAAACAAGACATGAATTGTAAGCATATATATATATATGCATATATATATATGCATATATATATGTGTGTGTGTGTGTGTGTGTATGTACGTAGTGGTAAGTTTAATTAAGTATATATATATATATATATATATATATATATATATATATATAACTTAACTAAGTCTCATATAATTGACTAAGTCTTCACTTTCAAAATAGCGAACAAGACAACACGAATTGGAATAATATATATGTGTGTGTGTGTGTGTGTGTAGGTGTGTGTAGGTGAATGTCATGAAATATATATTTAGATATATTTTCATTTAAATATATTTGTGTATGTACATATATATGTATCAATATAAGAACAAAAAACAATTAGGTTTTAACTAAGTCTTCACTCTCAAAATAGCGAACAAGTCAACATACGTTACAATCTGATCCAAGTTCACCGTATTTTTTTTTATTATTATTATGACTTAAACTTGAAGGCAATGCAAATTGCAAAACATAACAGAAAATAATACGAAACTTCAGAAAGTTTAATGTTATTTTACTATGAAGAAGAAAATAAATAACTAAAACCGTTGCGATTTTAATTGAACGTTTGTCTCTAAAATACTTGAGCGCTGAAAGTAGATGAGTTGATAGTCAAACGAATGATTTTATTGTGTTGCAATTGCATTTAAATCTATTTATTCATTCATATAGTTTTCTATTCTGGAAAAAGAAAATGATTCAATAAGTTTCGATGATGACACACAAACACTTTATATTCGATGGGAACTTCAGCGAACTTTGACTTTCGATCTTCGGTGCGAGTTTCAAAGTGATACGTTCAGGCATTGAGGATCCAAACTTAGAGACAGTGGCGAAAGGATTTGAATATATATATATATATATATATATATATATATATATATATATATATACTATTAAGATGTATATAGAAAGAACCTACTCAAGTTTCACCATAAAGGATCCTCAGGGTTAAATGAATTAATCAAGATATTGATTAATTACAGGCAATGGCCAGCGATTGATATCTTGATTAATTCATTGCAGATCTCTGAAGATCATTTATGGTAAAACTTGAGTAGGTTCTTTCTATATAGACCGTAATACTAAATCCGCTCTACTAACGTATTGAGCACATTATATTCGTTATAACACTGACTTATTCGGTTGATACTTGTATGGTAAGTCATCTTCTTTATTATATATATATATATATATATATATATATATATATATGGGGGTGCGTGCCTGTGTGTGTGTGTGTGTGTGTGTGTGTGTGTGCGTGGGGGGTGCGTGCGTGTGTGTGTGTTTATAATAATACACTATACGTTACTTATCACTCTCTGTGTCTACCATACTAATGAAGAGTATATATATATATATATATGTATATATATATATATATATATATATAGAGAGAGAGAGAGAGAGAGAGAGAGAGAGAAACCATCTTCTCGTTGAATTTTCTTCAATCGCTTTTTTATATATACATATGTATATATGTATTTGTGGTGAAGGAGACTGGCTAATGAGGATTTCATAAGATTTTGGAGTGGTTTGTTTTAAGTTAGATCTGAGTGACTAGTGTCATAAGTATTTGTTTATATAGGTACTAGTGACACTCACATTTTAATTCCAGGCCGGGTAATTAAGTTTCATACGAAGTCCAAATGGATTATAGCTTATTAATTTGTTTATCCATTTATCTTGTAGCTTATTACTGATAACTGATTTTATTTTGAGGTATTTTTTTAATTACATATTCTATGTTGAGATCTTTTTCAATTCTTTATGTGATGGTGAAAGTCGTGACCGTTTGAGCGAAAGTCTCATTCTATAGGTATTAATTTACTGTGATTCATAGATTTGATTCTGTGTCTATAGTTGTTTAGTCTAAAATAAAATGATAATTCTGATTTTCTAACATATTGTTTTTGGCAGCGTGTGCAATCCAGTTGATAAATCATATTTTTGCTTCTGCAAATTTTGATTTGTGGTAATTTTTTAAAGTATTTTCAGTTGTTAAGCTAATGAATGAGTCGGTTGATTTTTGGTGTTTGCAAGATAGGCTGTCCTTGATATTACATGGTTGGCAATATTTAATGGATTTAATTGCAGGCTTCTTATTAATTGATTTATCATTTAGTATGTTGTGGCTTCCTATCATTTCCCTGGGATAATTTGGTTTGGTGGCATTATGACTATCGTCATGGAAAATTGAATGACCGAATGTAATTAAAACTAGTAATTGATGTTTATCATGCACTCATTACACGACGTAAGGAGACCACGCGTATGAGAGATTGTTTAATTTGGTATCTTCAAAATCTCACTGTATAACCATACTGTATGCTCTTGTAGGTGCAAACATATATTCATACAAGCATTTTTATGAATCCCTAAAGAGAGCTCAATGTATAATAATCAATAAATTAAATTGTATACAGAGCAATATTTAACTTTCACGGAAAGAAAAACTTAACAAACTGTCATCCCGTAATAATTTATTTCAGCCAGAAACTCAAAAATTTTAAAAATGTAAAAAAATTCTTAAATATATATGTACAAGGTGTGTCAAAAAAGTATCAAGATTTTTTGTACTTTTTGACACACCTTGTATCCTGAAAAAAAAATAACGTTCCATTCATTCTTCATTTCTATCTTGCTAAACACATCATTAAACTTGGTACTTTTTTGATACGCCTTGTATTCTGAAAGAATTCATGAATGAAACATTATTTTTTCCAGAATATAAGGTGTGTCAAAAAGTACAAAAAATCTTGATACTTTTTTGACATACCTTGTATATACAAGCAAGAGTATGCATCCTCCGGCGAGAGAGAGAAAGAGAGAGAGAGAGAGAAAGAGAGAGAGAGAGAAAGAGAGAGAGAGAGAGTTCTATGAAGAGATGGGTGAAGGTGGAAGGCATTCGTATGAGAAACCCACATATCTAAATTATTTACTTCTTACTTATTTGCTTGAGTAACACGAGTAGCTGGCTGGTACCTTAGTCTGTTTCTTGCATACCTGGGACATTCTTCTAACTGGTCTGATTCTGTAAGTCTGTATCTTGTTATCTATTATCTTCATTTCTTAGTTCTGGTTCTGAAGATTCTGGTCTGACTTTAAGATGCTGGTTCGCAAATACTGCCAATTAGCATAGACAGCACGAGGCTTATATTTTAAGTGATCACTTTTCTTTATTTAGAACCAGACTTCTCAACCGCGACTGGAGAGAAGCGGGTACGATCTTTACATCATAGTATCAGGGGCCGGGTTAGCTCAGTCGGTAGAGCGTTCGGCTAGAAACCACAAGGTTCCTAGTTCGATACCGGTCCTCGCCAACTCAGCGTATGAGTAGCACAGGGTTCTGTGCGGTAAAGTAAGGAGCTGATGGTAGGTGTGGCGCTCCACCTCAGACGCCAAAACGATCTCCTTGGTCGAGCGCTATTGAAAAGGGGATAGACTCCATCGCTGATTGGCTGATGCCGAATTTAGGCCGCCCCGATGACTTTACTTACTTTATTTACTTATCTCCCGCTTAACTGCTTACTAACTAAGCTAAACTCAGCTACATATTACATATGTAACTTATTTTAATACACTTTAAACTATTAAATTAA
>CM042141.1:37291402-37326402 GCA_023376005.1 Doryteuthis pealeii
TAATCAACCTGAGGCCTATGTGCTAGACTAAACAACCTGAGGCCTATGTGACAGACTACGCAAACTGAGGTCCAAATGCTAGACTAAGCCATCTGAGACCTACGTGCCAGAATAAGCAACCTGAGGCATTTGAGCAAAACTGAGCAATATGAGGCCTATATACCAGACTAAACAACCTGAGGCCTATGTCCTAAACTAATCAACCTGAGTCCTATGTGCCAGACTAAACAACCTGAGGCCTATGTGACAGACTACGCAAACTGAGGTCCAAATGCTAGACTAAGCCATCTGAGACCTACGTGCCAGAATAAGCAACCTGAGCCATATGAGCAAGACTAAGCAATATGATGCCTATATACAAGACTAAACAACCTGAGGCCTATGTGCCAGACTAAACAACCTGAGGTCTATGCCCTAACCTAATCAACCTGAGGCCTATGTGCCAGACTAAACAACCTGAGGCCTATGTCCTAAACTAATAAACCTGAGGCCTATGTGCCAGACTAAACAACCTGAGGCCTATGTCCTAAACTAATCAACCTGAGTCCTATGTGCCAGACTAAACAACCTGAGGCCTATGTGACAGACTACGCAAACTGAGGTCCAAATGCTAGACTAAGCCATCTGAGACCTACGTGCCAGAATAAGCAACCTGAGCCATATGAGCAAGACTAAGCAATATGATGCCTATATACAAGACTAAACAACCTGAGGCCTATGTGCCAGACTAAACAACCTGAGGTCTATGCCCTAACCTAATCAACCTGAGGCCTATGTGCCAGACTAAACAACCTGAGGCCTATGTCCTAAACTAATCAACCTGAGGCCTATGTGACAGACTACGCAAACTGAGGTTCAAATGCTAGACTAAGCCATCTGAGACCTACGTGCCAGAATAAGCAACCTAAGCCATATGAGCAAGACTAAGCAATATGAGGCCTATATACCAGATTAAACAGCCTGAGGCCTATATACCAGACTATACAACCTGAGGCCTATGTGTCAGACTAAGCAACCTCAGACCTGTGAAAGACTAAGCAATCTGAGGTATGTACCAGACTAAGCAACTTGAGACCAATGCGAAAGACTAAACAATCTGAGACCTCCGTGCCAGACTAAGCAATATGCAAGACAAAGTACTAGGCTACGTAATCGGAAGTCTATGTGCCAAAGTAAGCAAATCTTAGTAAATAAGAGAAAATAACCACCCATTAAATAATAAAAATAGCTTACCTCAAGCATTAACGCCTTAATCTCTTTAACAAATAATCCTCTTCAGACCTTACACCCTTATCTATGTTTGAATATTTTGTGTATATATGGTGTGCTCCAATTGCCCACCTGAATTTATAGACTAGCCCAAGTCACGTGGTTTATCACTTCGCCAATCACCAAACATAGTGCGTGGCTGATACACTACTTAAACCCCCACACTGACTATTATTCTAATTGCACTCATTGAGTAGGGACTTACAATACTTGTTATTACCAGACGATTACCAATACTCAGGACTCTTTACCAAGGATCCAATTCCACTGGACAAGCGCTCTGGCTTAAGGCCTACAGGATGGCCCAACAGATTGTAACACCTTTCTACTTTTTAAAAGAGTTTTCACAGACTTCTTTCGGGATTGCCATCAGCTGCCTTCGCACGTTATCATTCTTTCCATCCACTGTGATTTTTGCTTTTTTGCGGTTATGTAGCCTGAATTCTTTACAATATATTGTTTTTGGCAGCGTATGTAATCTAATAGATGAATTATAATTTTGCTTCAGCAATTGGATTTGTTTGGTTTGTTTTGTTTTACGGCATTTCAACCTCAGTGGGTCATTTAAAGTTTTGAAATAAATCAATTCTTAATGGATAATACAATTTTTTTATAAATACATTTTTCTATTTAACCCATACAGGTACTACCACTCCGGGTCAGAGTGAACCAGGGAGCAATGGTGATGAAGGGGTGTTCCACATTCCCCAAACTTCCAAAACTGGAACCTCCCCAACAGATAGAGTTTAACGTCATTCCCAGGACATGTAGACCCGCAGCCACCGCCTTCTCGCACCCATATGATTAAAAAGGGGTTGAGGCTTGCCATAAGGGCAATAGGGTTGGGAAAATCATATAGGTGCTAGAATTGGATTTGTGCTGATTTTTTAAAGATTTCTTTAGCTAGTGAATGAGTTGGTTGATTTGAGGTGTTTTCAGCATAGAGTGTTCTTAATATTATATGGTTAGCACAATTTAGTTGATTTTTTTTTAATCCCAAGGTTCCTGGTTCGATACCGGCCCTCGCCAACTCAGCGTACGAGTAGCACAAAGACCTGTGCGGTAAAGTGAGGAGCTGATGGTAAGTGTGGCGCTCCGCCTCAGATGCTAAAATAATCTCCTTGGTCTAGCGCTACTGAAAAGGGGATAGACTCCTTCGCTGTCTGGCTGATACCGACATTAGGCCGCCCTGACGACTTACTATAGTGGGCTTATCATTAATTATTTTATTATTTAGTACTAGCAAGAAATGCGCCCTCCAGGCGTAAGTATTCAAGTTTTAATGTAATGAAATATATTAAATTAGAAAGACGAAATTAGATAAGAACACATATTAAAAGATTATACTTATTTTAATTATATTTTAATTGGTTTCTATATATACTTATTCATAGAATTGATTTTAAAACGCTGGAGAATAAAACAATAACATTAGAGATTAATAACACCAAGTAGTCATTTAATTAAACACAATTTTGTTAAAACCGGTATGCAAATTAACCACAACATATATTATGTAAACCTTTATTTCTTGGTGATATAGAAGACACACTGAAGGTTTTTTAAACGCACTAAAAACATTGGCTGTTTTGATGCAAATCCAACTCAGAGAGACATTGTTAATAAGTAAAGTTTATTCTATGTATTAATGATTTTGCCTATAAATTAAATACACATTGATTAACGCAATTCCTGATGGTATTGTGACGTAGTTTCGGTTACAGAGAGACACCGAATCTTCATTATATATAAATATTGTAGCTTTCTGTTATTTCTCTGGGGTTATTTGGGGGACGATAGGCCAGTATGCCCGATTCTTTAAATATATATTTTAAGTTGACGAGTTTATTTCAAAGTGTCCCAACGGTCCTTGATTATTTGAGGTAGTGATGGGGGAGTGGTATTAAATGCTGTTACGAGCGGAATGCGATTTAGCTTCTCTTTTGGTTTTCGTTTTAGGCTGTCACCGAAAACAGGTAGCTTTCAGTTTAGACGAATTGTGATTCAATTATATGTAAGAAACATGCTAGAAAGTTACTGAGTTTGTCCCAATGTTTTATTATACACACACACACACACACACACACATATATATATATATATATATGTGTGTGTGTGTGTGTGTGTGTGTGTGTGTTTAATAACCCATCCTCATGAGTAGGATGTGACACAAGGTCAATTGTGAAAAAGCAGAGTTTAGTAGGTTTAAATTTAGTTTTACATCTTCTAGACTGGTTTTCTAACCAAGGTTAAAGAGCCCAGTTATCCCTATTATTTACCCATAGCTGGAGGGAGATTATATGAATTTATACATTTCCCAGGGCGACTAGCCCAATATGAAATGCAAACAGACTTGGTCTGTATTTGAACTAGGGTCTCCGAGTTCATTTCAGCAACGATAACCATTGCATCACGGTGCCTCCAACTTGTATACAGGCATATACGACAAATGACTTACACATTCTTATATGATAGGAAGCCCCTTTTAGTGAAAAGGGGATAGACTCCCCGGTTGATACCGACTTTAGGCCATCCCAAATGACTTTTTATTATCTGCACAACATTTTGAACGAAATACCTGATGAAGGCACATCAGATGAAACATTGCACAGATAATTTTTGTTGAGTTTTAAGGGGTCAAATAAGAACAAAATGGCGGGTAACAAATGTAGGAAAATGTATTAACAAAAGAGTAGACAATTACAGTACAGAGAAGTGGGAATTACGTCCGACAAATAGAGTTATGAGCTGACACGCATTGGCTTACTCCCCAAGCCATAATTGTCCCTGTTACTTATTGTAACCGTCGGCGCATTCCATTAGTCTATAGGGTATATCACCTATAACACTAACCAAGGTTAAAGAGCCCAGTTTTTCCTATTATTTACCCATAGCTGGAGGGAGAATATATGAAGTTATACCTTTCCTATGGCGACGAGCACAATATGAAATGCAAACAGACTTGGTCTGGATTTGAACTAGGGTCTCCGGGTTCATTTCAGCTACGATAACCATCGCACAACGGTGCCTCCCACTTGTATACAGGCATATACAACAAATGACTTACACATTCTTATATGATAGGAATAATGGTGGTCGATGCTCAGAAACTTTAGGATTTGACTTCGATCAAAATTCCCGGATGTACAACTGTGTTAAAGGTGGCGTGTTTTATCTCCTAGAAAATGAGATTTCCGCTTTCGACTACAAAAGCTCGACGCCCGCCCCCACACCCGCCTTGACCTTTTAAAGATTGATATCTAACACTCTGGGGTCCCTGGTCAATAACTTATTTAGTCACAACTTCAAATAAAAACAGTTCTGCTTTGTCATTTCTTCCTGTTGGAAAGAAATTAAAGTACAGGATGAGGCAAGTGAACAAAGGGAAATGGTAATGGTAGCTCAATCAATAACCACTTTTTTCTTTTAAACATAAGAGCATAGTTGTTGAATTCTTTTAGTAGTTGTTGGAAAGGTGAAATGTCGAGTAACTTGATATAAAGGTAGGTATTTACCCAACCTGTTTGCCACCGATAGGATGTGACACAAGGTCAAAAGCATAGGGCGTCCATTGAGAATGAAACTCACAATTCATTAGTGATGATTGTTGTAAGTCAGACGAGATAGTAAATATCTTCTATGAATAAAGTCCACAAAATGCTTTGAATATTGTTGAGTTTTTAAAAATATGATGATGAAATAATAAATTTAAATAAACAAAAATCCAAATCATTTTATGGACGTTATCTATCATGATATATAATATAATTATATATATATATATATATATATATATATATATATATATATATATATATATTGTATTAAAGCTGAGCGAATCAACTTTTGTTTCCTAAACGCGTTTTTATTATTTAGTTTAATAACACGAAAATTATACTAAATTATTCCTTACATTTAGGATTGAAAAAATCTGTTTTATTTGATTCTAATTAGTCGGAATTTGCAATTAAGTCAAGAACTGACCAATCTCTTACTTTGCTTTATACCTATCACTCTCTTGTCCTCTATGTATCTCTTGATTACCTCCTCGTTATATAATGCTAGTTTCTTTGGGAGTGTAGAGAAAGAGAGTCGGGAGAATTTGAAATGTATTTTTATGTTAAATTTCGCAAGCAGCAGCTCTAGCTTAAATTAGGTCAAACATTCCCTTTATTAGAAAGCTTACAAAATGATTTTAATGCTTTGTCCGGCCATTTTTTTTTTAATTTATTCGCTTTGCAAATTCACTTTTCCCTAATCTCACTTATCTACCCAGAGCTAAATAGGTGACACAACGGGTCACGTTTAGTCTAGTATATATATACATATATATATATATATATATATACATAGATATATATGTGTGTGTGTGTGTGTGTGTGTGTGTGTGTTATATATATATATGTGTGTGTGTGTGTGTGTGTGTGTGTGAAGAAAAGGAAGTGAATCCGATGGTATGTAGTATATTAAGAAAAATTGAAAAACCACAGGTTTAAATGAGTTAAGTGGTAAGTTTATTGGCCGACGCTGCAGTATTTCGATCTATTATTTAGATCATCTTCTGGGCATTTGTTGGTATATGGAAGGTGGTAAAAAAGTTTTATCACAGAATAACGAGAAAAGCGAGTTATAGTCCTTGTTTAAAATTTGAAGTCTGAGAAAAAAGAACGTTGAAAAAATGGACGGTTTGAAATATGACGTCAAATATTCTTTTTTGTGGTGTGAGTATTATATATATATATATTATTATATATATATATATACGAGTGTGTGTGTGTGTGTGTGTGTGTGTGTGTGTGTGTGTATCCATTATGTCCAGAAATGTTCTATATTGAGCTACAGTTATAATTAAGCACAAAAAATTATATATCAACGATCAGCCGTAAGTTGACATCTTCTTTGTTGGAAGAGAGAAATACTAAAAGGTTCTAGTGAGTTTTAGACGTTATTCTTAACGTTGAATTTTTCAGTAAAAAAACAACATAAAGCAAATGACTGAAACTTACTCTTGTTCATCTGGATGGTTAATGTAAGTATTATATTCCTAAATAATTTGTTTTCTTTCCACATTACCACAGAAATTTTCTTTATTGAACTTATTCTACACAAGCACCCAAGTGAGCACTGATTCTTCACACCTTCCGGCCACACTTTGAACTGTTGCCAGCTGTGACGATCCGAAACTTGTAAACCTTTCAACTTATCAGTCAACGCAGGGGGGCGTCATTCAAAGGCAACAAAAATCGATGTTCTCTCAACTTACCAATGATTCTAGTCCTGTTTGACCGCCTTCTTTGATATCTGATATCATTGCGTGTAGAATCCTTACCATTATAGGATAACATCCTATATTTTTACATCCAAATAAGGAAAAATACACAAACACATTTCCTTTCCCAAACTTAAGGAAAAGAGATTAAAACAAACACACAAACACAATTCTTTTCCTAAACTTAAGGAAAAGAGATTACAACAAACACACAAAAAAAATTCTTTTCCTAAACTTAAGGAAAAGAGATTACAACAAACACACAAAAATTCTTTTCCTAAACTTAAGGAAAAGAGATTAAAACAAACACACAAACACAATTCTTTTCCTAAACTTAAGGAAAAGAGATTAAAACAAACACACAAAAACAATTCTTTTCCTAAACTTAAGGAAAAGAGATTAAAACAAACACACAAAAACAATTCTTTTCCTAAACTTAAGGAAAAGAGATTAAAACAAACACACAAAAACAATTCTTTTCCCAAACTTAAGGAAAAGAGATTAAAACAAATGTTTATACATTAGTCAGAGTTCGATTGGCCGATCGGAATTTTCTTTAACTACGTCCGCGCGTTAGCGCCAAAAAAAATTGATTATCATCGGAGCCTATTTGTTAGCTATTTAAGAGACAAAAATAATCAACATTCACACAGATTCCATTTAGCTGCCAAACAGATCACACGCGGCTCCGAGATGACAACAAGTTCTTCTCAATCGAGAAAAACAGAATTAACCCGGCAAAACGAGTCAACTTGTTGCTACTAAAATCTTCAACTTTCTGAGTCACAGCTGACTGCTACAATCATCATCATCAGCCACAGCAATTAACATTACCAATCCATTTCTCAGGTCGTATTCACAAAACTATATTTTTCATTTTGTCTACTTCTGATCGAACTTTGACGAATTCACATATACATTTTACATTGAACATTACACACTTCTTATCAAACTTCTCTAAATTCGACATACGAATTTACCCACATTCTTTTGAACATTCACATATTTGTTGATTATTGCGAATTTATTCACCGAATTAATTTATTTGTTATTTATAAATACATGCTTTGTTGTTATCATTTCATAACTCTCCAATCTCTCTCTCTCTCTCTCTCTCTCTCTCTCTCTCTCTCTCTCTCTCTCTCTCTCTCTCCACGCTTCCTGAGAAACTAATAAATATAACGAGAAGGTAATCAAGATATACATAGAGAGCGTGAAAGGGACAGGCAGAATGTCAAGTAAGATTCGAGTCAGTTTCTGACTTAATTGCAAATTACGACTAATCAAAACCAATTAAACTGGATTTTTTCCAAACATAACTCAAACCTAAAACTAAGGAATATTTTAGTATAATTTTCGTGTCATTAAACTAAACAGTAAAAAAAGCCTTTAGGAGACAATGATTGATTCGCTCAGCTTTAGTATAATGATATATATATATATATATATATATATATATATATATCTTACATATTACTACTAGGGTGAGTTAAAGGTTTTGCAATATTTGCATACATGCTAGTAAGTACCACGTATATTCCATGACCGAGGGCACCTTACGAGATGTAATGGTTAGCAAGCTAGATTCACAGACCATTGTTAGTGAGTTCGATTCTCATTGGGCGTCCCATACTTCTGGCCTTGTGTCACATCTAAGCTAAGCTTAGTAATTAAGTATATCACGGGACCGAAGCAGTTCTAGCGGTGGTAGGTGCCCACTGTGGTCGGTAGTATCATGTTAGATGGTGCGCTGACACGTTGTGCGTTATTTCACTGCGTGGGTGATTTGAAAGCCGCACATATGTGGAATGATTTGTTTGTGGGGATAAACAAAGTGATAAAGGTTTTAAAAGATAAACACCTCGATGATGTTGGTTAGTTGTTCTGTTCTGTTTTCCGGTCAAGCCGGGGCTCCAGTGAGCTTCGACCGCTGGACCTACAGAGTAAATTAATATCGTTGATCCCAGGGGGGAAACCCCCAGGCAAAAACTGCCCCCTCGATTTAAAGGAGCAGGGTTGAGTTTATTGCCCGGTGCGAGAGGCGCCCCCCTTGAAGGGGAATGCCGACGCGATCAACGTATTTTTGCACCCGCCACACCATGAGCTTCGGTTCGTGGGTGATCCCACATTAATAGGGCCTTGTGCCTAACCCGTACACGTGGGGTACGTGGTAAATAACTGGTTAGTTGTTTTGTCGTACAGCATATCAATACTTTTTGGGTCGTTTAATGGCGAATTAAGTCATTTTGATATAAGGTTGCTTACGGTACCTTCTGTTGCTTAAATGGTCACCCATTTAAGTATTGAATAGGCTCATCGCTGCTTAACTTCGGTGATCATGCGGGAACTGATGCTTTCAGTGTGTCTTGACCGTAAGTAAAAAGTAAAGTCGTCGGGGCGGCCTAATGTCAGTATCAGTCATGCAGCGCGGGAGTCTATCCCTTTTTCACTAGCGCTAGACATTTTTAGCGTCTGAGGTGGAGCGCCACACCTACCATCAGCTCCTTACTTTACCGCACAGATTCTGTGCTACTCATACACTGAGTTGGCGAGGGCGGGTATAGAACTAGGAACCTTGTGGTTTCTAGCCGAACACTCTACCGACTGAGCTAACCCGGCCCCTTAATTGGGTCATTTAATGCCGAAACATATCTTTTTGATATCAGCTTGCTTACAGCACTTGCTGTTGCTTAAATAGTCACTCGTGTAAGTATCGAACGGGCTCGTCGCTGCTGAGCTTCTATCATCGAGCGGGAATCGGTTATTTATTGCCGAATCAAGCAATTTTGCCATCAGGCTGCTTACAGCACGTGCTGTTGCTTAAATGGTCCCCGATCTAAGTATTGAACAGGTTCGTGGCTGCTTAACTTTGATTATCTAGCGGGAACCGGGTGCTTTGAAAAGTGACTTGACTGGATGCTGCTGCTGCTGCTGCTGAAGATGATGATGATGATGATGATGATGATGGGGTGAAAAGTGCAATGATGATCATAATCAGATAAAAAAAGAAAAAAAACAAGTAGAAATGACTTCGATTATTATTACAACGATAATGACAGTCTGTACGTAAGAGGAAAGTAAAAAAAAATTGTTTTCCCGATATTGACTTAGTGTAACCAAATTATACTTATCTCAGTACGAGAGTCGACTAAATCAGTTCAGCCAGTCCTCTTAGTTTTGCAATCTCCTTGGACATCTATAAAACTACAACAGTAGAGAAAGAGAGAATGGGGAAGGGTGTGAGAGAGAGAAAGTGAGTGAGAGAGAGAGAGAGAGAGAGAAAGAGAGAGAGAGGAGAGAGAGAAATAATAATAACACCACACCCTGGGTTATCGTACTTACATAACTCTGTGAAACGGACATGTTGTTCCTGGATGTTATGAGTTATTTCTTATTTGCTTATGTTGCAAAAGTATAGAAAATCTTGTCCCTTCAAACATTGCCTTCGTTGGTTAGTTGGGTTTGACGGCATGCAAACTCGTATTGGGTCATTTTATGCCGAAGACATTTTGTTTTATTCATTCTTGATGAGTACTTAATTTTTTCTTTAAACTCAATTTTTTTAACGATTTTAACTCATTTTTTCTATTTATCCCATAGATGGAACCCTAACAGTTACTACCACTCCGGGTCAGAGTGGACTTGGGAGTAATGGTGATTTCGTTGTTCAGTTGCTTATTTGGGTTTTACGGCACTTCAACACCAGTCACACTATTTACGTATTAACGACAAAGTAAATATACATACTCATTAACTATCAACGATTCCTGCATTTTGTGCAAAAATATAAAGATTTGATTTATATTCGAAGATAAATAAAAATTGAAATATATATAGAAATAGCATTCAAATTCTACTTAAAAATGTTCAGCATTTGTAAATCTCAAAAATAAACAAATCAATACACCAGAGTTTTTTTTAAACCCTCCACTTCTACTCAGACGACGCTTTGGTAGCCGTTTTTAGTTATAAAATGAGATACCCATGCAAAACTATCTTTGCAGTGAAGTGTGAGATATGAAACTTTGCTTTTATTTGGTGTCTTGTTTAAATGTAAAACACCTGATCATTATATGTTGATTCTACGACAAAAATAGACTACAAAATACTAATTAATATTGAAGCTCTCGAGTATAATTATTAATGACGTGTACATCTGTATATAACTTCCTAATTGAGTTTTTATATGAACAGACAGATGAACACGATTTATAGATTAGACAAATTTAATATAAACAGCATAAAGGATCGTGTCAGTCTTAAGAAAATTTCTGGAGAGCTTCATTTTTTAAAACTATTTATCAATATATTATTACGGCTTCGTTTTGAAAATTATTATTACCAAAATGTACTTTTAGAATAGGATAGGGGGAGTCCCCGTGGCGTAGTGGCTAGCATACTGGACTGTGACATCTTAGTAAGGGTGTTCGAACTATAATCGTGCTATTATGGTCCCTTTCGGACGAATATCCTTGCAAAAGGCATGAACCTACTCATCCCTCTGCTACGGGTTAAATAGTACCAGTACTGTTCTCAGTCGGTAGAGCGTTCGGTAAGAAACCACAAGGTTCCTAGTTCGATAGTGGCTCTCGCTAACTCAGCGAATGAGTAGCACAGGGATCTGTGTGGTAAAGTAAGGAGCTGATTGTAGGTGTGGCGCTCCACCTCAGATGTAAAAACAATCTCCTTGGTCTAGTGCTAGTGAAAAGGGGATAAACTCCCTCGCTGATTGACTAATAGCGACTTTAGGCCACCCGGACGACCTTACTGTTTCTACAAGGGTGAATATCGCATTAAATACCCAGAAAGGTTAATATGCCATTAAACAAAAAAAACACAACAATTCTTCTCTCTCTCTCTCTCTCTCTCTCTCTCTCTCTCTCTCTCTCTCTCTCTCTCTCTCTCTCTCTTGGGGGAGGGAGTCCCCGTGGCATAGTGGCTAACATACTTACTATGATGTCACTCATAGTAAGCGATTGGAACTCAAATCGTGCTATTACGTTCGATTTAGGTTGAATATCCTTGGGTAAGGTATGAACTCACTAATTCCTCTGTTATAGGTTAAATATTATCACAACTGTTCTTCTCTAAGGAGAATAGTGAGTTCGATCCGTGCTTGTAACCTTGTGTCACATTCTATTCGTTGCGAACGTGTGGTTAAATACCTAAGGCGTCCCAACGTGGTGTAATGGTTAGCAAAATCGTCTTGCTGATCCATTGCTATAGAATAGCGAGTTCGATCCGTACTCGTTACCTTGTGTCAGTATTTACCTATTGCGAACGTGTTGGGTAAATACCAACATTATGTAAATGATTTTTGAATATCCCTAAATAAAATTCGTGTATAAATTTACTTATCTCATACAATAAGCAAATATCATTTGAATGTACTGTACAACATGATACCAACACATCCTCAATTAAAATTAACAGAGTTCCATCCATAGATTAAATAGAAGAAACTGAGATTAAAAAAAAATGTGTTTTTAAAAAAAAGTACCCATCAAGAAGGAATAAAATGAAACGTCTTCGACACAAAACAACCCAACAATTATTGACATGCCGTAGAATCCAACCACCCAACCAACCAACCAACCAAAAGTAACAAATCATCATCATCATCATCATCATTTGACGAAAAGAAAGTTATTACTGAATATAGGTTTCTGCTAGTAATAATTCAGTTAGATTCCGACGAGTAATAATTTCGTTATATTTCTACGAATAATAATTTGATTAAATTTATTTAAAAAAATCTTTGAATGATTGCTTTATTAGATTAGTTTCAATCAGATGTTTATTACAAATATTGTTATAATCGAGTCTCCGCCAATTGTTTGACGGGTAACATAAAAGAAATGAAACAGATTATCGTAAATATCGGACATGTATCAATCTGAAAAATAAATTTTAAATCAATATTAGGAAAGTTTTTCATTTTAACTCTTAACTCTTTAGAGAATTTTCTAAATTCAGAGCCCCATTTCTCTAAGGATTTATCAATAAATCGCTAAAAATGGCTTTTTCATGTAAAGTTACCTGTTATTTCCCATAAAGCAAAGACTGCTAAATGTATTTAATATTACATTTAAACAAAGGCTATTGTTTGGTCCAGATTAGGAAAATGAATGTGACTTCCGGCCGGGTGGAATAAGGATGTTGAGAGTTAAATAATGATAATCTCTCCTTTGCGTCTTTGTTTCAGTCTTCCTCTTTCAAATTCTCGGCCCGTTTCCTCTCCATCCACTTTTTATTATTTCCATCTCTTTTTGCGTCTCCTTCACACTCCATATTAAAGTTACTACTCTGACTTCTATCCTGGATCATTGCTGATAATTAATTGCTGATTGGACACTGTCTAAACGAGCTTAAAAATGTGTTCTAAAACGCACATTCCTCACTTTTTGTTTCATGCGATTGATAGACGGACGTTTATTATTGTTATTATTGTATAGATTATTATTGAGTTTTTCACATCTGCCGTAGCCGGTGGTTCACTGGAGGCTGAGTGACAGCAAGTCTACTCAGGTCTCCAGGACTCATCTGAGTAGTCTATCTGATCTTATCAGTACTGTAGTTTGGATGGTCTCGATTCTTCTTCTGATTTCCAATTCACCCAAAATTCTTTTCCGGAGTTTTGGGGACCGCTCCAGGGGCACCAATTACAATTGGTACGACCTTCACCTTCATGTTCCAGTTTTGTCAGTTCCCTGGCAAGGTCCAAGTAGTAGTAGTAGTAGTAGTAGTATTGCAGAAAAAAATGATAAGGTCTCTTATTGACAGATAACACTGTTAATAGGAATGTTTATAGTTTGAAATAATTTCTAGACTATAAATCAGAATTATTGAATATACATAATCACGAGGTTGAAAAAGAGACTGAGAGAAAAGGAGATCCGAGGAAGAATAGAGACTATCCGGACCACGACACTTTTAAGATCAGCAAGAATATGTAGACGAGTCCTAGAGACCTGACTGGTTTGGTTTGTTTGGTTGATTGGTGTTTAATGGCAAATCAACACTTGTGAGTTATTTAATGCCCGGTCTTGTTATTCATATAATATATATTATATATATATATATATATATATATATATATATATATATATGAATGACATAATATATATATATATATATATATATATATATATCATGTCACGTAATTAGCACGGATATCCATGACAACTCTCGCCAACCTTCCCTGTCATTCATGTCCTCTGCGCAGCATCCGCATAGTTGGTCAATATAGGTCCTTGGTGGGCAGCCCACATTAGCATGTTCATGTTTTGGCTTCCACATGAGAACGTCGCTTATGAGCTCGTCCTTGCTTCTCCAGTAGTGCCCAGAATGCCTTGTCCGTCTCACTCGGATGGTTTGTGAGATGGGGGGGGCAGGTGGTCATACAGCTGCTTCCTTGTGGCGTGCTGTTTCCACGATTTGTTCAAGACCGCACAGAGCATTCTTGTGCAACTCCCATCTAGCTTATTCTCAAGGCGCCTCGTTAGGGTCCAAGTGGTGCAGCCATACAGCAGTACTGATATAACCACAGCCTGGAAGAATTGTCGCTTTAACTCACGTGGGTGTGGGTGTGATTTGTTTAACTTCATGCGTATTAACAAATTAGTAAAAATAATTACCATTAACTTCATGTGTATTAATAAATACTAGTGGTTGGCTCTCAGCCACCACATTCTAGCACTTCTAGCACTATGATAAAGAGGGGTGGTGTTTGTCATAAGAAAAATTGGAATAATACTGTCGGGACAATCATATACGTACTAGGGCTTGACCAGCCGATTAATCTAATGGGGCCATTCCGACTGCCTGTCTAGCCCAAGTAAAGGCCGAAGTGGATTGTTGCTTGTCACGGGAAACAGGCGGCTCACAGACGATTCAGTCACCACAAGGCATTACGGGTCGTCAGCCATGGCCAGAATGTGGCTCCATGCGGGTGGTTTTACCCCTCTGTAGAGGTGCAGTCATCGTATTCTACAATATCAGTCGACTACAATCTCTTCAGTGGGATAAGAGCAGCCGCAATGGAGCCACCTTTTGGCCGTGAGTGGAGACTAGTAATGCATGAAGACAGTGTTGTAATGGCTGAGCTGTCTGTGACCCGGGAACTAAGTGGCCCGCTGACAGGCTTCATTCCACTTCGGTCCTTACTTGGGCTAAACGGGCAATCGGAGTGGCCCCATCGGATTAATCGGCAGGTCATGCCAGGTCCTAACTATTTGTCACCGAAATAATATATAATGATCAGGTGTTGTTTTTCTTTTATTTAAACAAGACGACAACTAAAAGCGAGGTATGGTAAATCACACTTCAGAGTAAAAAATCATTTTGCATGGGCAAAATCAGCATAAAATCGTACCTAATTCTATTATCATTATTTTCATTCTATGCGAGTTTTTCACACCAGATTAAAAAATATATATTTTACCCCTCTGCTGAGGTGCAGTCGGTGTATTGTTCTGTCCCAGCCGACAGTGTAAATTATTATTAGGAATAGTTACTTAAAAGCATATAACTGCTTGTAAAAGAAAAAGACTGACTTCGGCATTAAATATCCCAACAAAGGTTGACATGCCGTTAAATCAAGCAACCAGACTTTAGCAATGTTAAAGAAAAAACAGCATTGGTAAAACTGTTATAATTTCATTTCCGTTTGCCTTGAGTAAAGTTAGTTATTTACAAAGCTTTGCTTAGTTGTGGCACAAGACCGGATGTATGGGGCACTCAGTGAGTTGGTTGGTTCGGTTTTACAGTATGTCAATCCATTTGGGTCATTTTATGGCGAAGGCGTATTTGTCTTGTTCACTTTTGTTGGGTATTAAACACATTTTTTTAAAGCTCATGTTTTTCTACTCGGGAGTAATGGTTATGATGGGGGTACTCCACATTACCCAGAGTTCTAGAATTGGAACTTCACCATCAGATAGAGTTTAATGTCATACCCAGGATATTAAGACGCTCAGCCACTGTTTTCTAGCAAATATGATAAAAAGGGGGTGAGGCTTGCCATAAAGGCAATAGGGTTGGGACAATCACTTAAGTCCTAGGGCTTGACTAGCTGATAAGATCAGAGAGGGCTTCTCCAACCGCCTGTCAAGCCTAAGTTGAGTGTTGCATGTCAGGCTGCTCAGCCACCAGAATTCAGTCCTTAACTGCACAGGTCGCCACCCACGGTCAACATGTGGTCCCATTGGTGGAGGGGTCTCACCCCTCAGCAGAGGTACAGTTGGTGTATTCTAAAGTCCCAACCAACAGGGCTGACAGATAATAGTGTTGAGGTAAAAGTAAAAATGATTCCCCAATTGCTGACTTATCATTTTTTAAATAGATTGGGTTGGATGTTTTATTAGTACCATTTTTCTATGGACTTTTTTTTTTTTTTTTTTTTTTTGATGAAGTGTCCGTTTTGTCTTATTCATTTTTGATGGGTACATTCCCAGAGTTCTAGAATTGGAACTTCGCCATCAGATAGAGTTTAACGTCATACACAGGACATTAAGACCCTCAGCCACCGCCTTCTAGCACCCATACGATAAAAAGGGCTGGGGCTTGTCATAAGTGTAATAAAGCTGGAACAATCATATATTTTTCTTTACTAAGCTTAGATTAGTTGTGGCACAAAACCAGAAGCATGGGGCACCCAATGAGAATCGAACTCACTAACAATGGTCTGCGAATCTAGCTTATTAACCATTACACTACATAAGGGAAATCATATAGGTGCTAGGGCTCGACCTGACTAGCTGATTGATCAGAGGAGGTCTCCCCGACTGCCTGGCTAGCGCATCCAATGAGACACAAACTCACTGGTAATGAAATGTCAGTTTAGCTTGCTAACCATTACACTAGAGGAGCCGCCCTTTGCCTTGTGTAATACCAAGCTACTTAATTGCTTCAAGTTTTTACTAAAAGTTATCAATGGCATTAATGACGAAAACGAAACGAAATTCTTTTGTTTTTGTTTAATTTAATTTCGTATTCCATTAGTCATAATTTCGATTTTTACTAGATACTCAACAAATCTGTTCTTGTTCTGCTTGTTGGTTTAGTCCAACAAATATCTACATTAGGAATAAATAAATAAATAAATGTCTCGCGAATATAATTATACCTATATAAGCTCAAGTGTTCCTACGTCGGGTTTTAATTTTGTTTTGGAAAATTATCGATAAAACCCAGAGGGAATCCAAAGTAAGTAGATAGAATTAGAGTAATGTATATTTCTAGTGACTCATCGTGTAAAAACTTACTTCTGTATATATATATATATATATATATATATATATATATATATATATATATATATATACTAGCAAATATATGCACCCTCCGGGTGCAAGTATTTAAGTTTTAATATGATAAAATATCATATTAAATTAGAAAGGCTAATGAAACTGAATAAGAATGCAGATAAAAAGATTTGGAACAGAGGGGGTATGATTGAAAAATAGAACAACTTTGAAACTAACTCTTCCATCATTTCCGTTACTCCGTCTTTCATTGGTAAATTTTCCTAATTTCACTGTTTAGTTAAAATAGGAAGTAAAGAATAAAATTACAGTTCTTTCTTCTTGTTAATGGATTTCTTTTAAGATTTATCCCCGAGATTTTTGCTCCTATTCATTAAGATAAAACCAAACAATTAGAAATCAATAATACTAAGCATATATTTATTAAAATCAAATTTTTAATATCAATATGCAAATTAGCCTACCCATTCACACTGTAAACCGCTATTTTGTTGTATATATAAA
Source organism: Doryteuthis pealeii (assembly GCA_023376005.1). Taxonomy (NCBI): domain Eukaryota; kingdom Metazoa; phylum Mollusca; class Cephalopoda; order Myopsida; family Loliginidae; genus Doryteuthis; species Doryteuthis pealeii. The sequence continues at coordinate 37,308,710 of CM042141.1, forward strand.
TACAATTGTATGTTATTAGTATGTAGATATGATCATCAATTAATAATGTAAAACAATTTTATTAATAATTGAGGTTTAAATAAAAAAATAAATCATGGAGAATGTGATGTAAATAACAAAGGGAATTGTGACTTGTATAGTAATATAGTTTCGGTTACAGACAGACAATCTCCATTATAATAAGATATATATATATATATATATATATATATATATATGTGTGTGTGTGTGTGTGTGTGTGTGTAATATATATTTATATGTATATATAATTATCAATATTGACATGCAAATAAAGAGTGCTTGATATCATTCAAAGTGTTGCACAGACATGAAGTCAATGGTACTTGGTAACTGATAGTTTTTTCACCTATGCGATTTTCATGTTTTAAGTAACTATATATATATATATATATATATATATATATAGTTACTAAATACTATATATATATATATGTGTGTGTGTGTGTGTGTGTGTGTGTGTGTGTGATTAAAACCTGAGGAAGTAAAGCAGATAAAACACAAAAAAGCTTCATTCAATTAATATTTCACCTCGGCATATTAACGAGGCTTCATCAGAATTGTATTATGAGACAAGAAACTGCTATACGTATATATATTGAAAATATAGTGGGAGGGCGGGAGAAAAGGACGGAAAGCGGATGCTTTTTCTCCCGCCGTCCCACCACCTTTTCAATATATATACACATAGCAGTTTCTTGTCTCATAATACAATTCTGACAAAGCCTCGTTAATACACCGGGGCGAAATATTAATTGAATGGAGATCTTTGTGTTTTATCCGTTATTTCCTCATATGTATATATGTTGGCATCCTTTCGTCTATTAAAAACGATGGTGTAGTGTCCACTGCGTGAGTGGGTGAACAGACCAATTTTGAATGGCAATCTCTGGTGCAGTAATTGCAAACAAATGGTGATGCTTGCTGGAGATGGTGTTGTTTCAAAGGAGAATACCTGGTTAATGGTAAGATGCCAGCCAATAATGATAAATAAAACGATGAAGATAATAGTTCCATAGAACAATGCAAATAGTTTTTTTTTTCTCTAACAGATTAGAGTTCCTCTTTAAATTCATATTAAACAGAAGATTAAATCATCATTATCAAGATGTGCCAACAGCACTGATACAGTTGACTCTCTCTCGCCATCTACCCCTATCAGTCATCAAGTCCTCTAGGCAGCATCCTTTGTCTGCAAAGAGCTGAGAATGAAAGTTTTTGCTGGTCTGCCAACACTGGTGTGTCCATCTGTAGGAGTCCATTGGAGAACATCATGTGAGTGGTTGAACAGACCAATTTTTAATGGCAATCTCTGGTGCAGTGATTGTAAACAAACGGCGATGCTTGCTGGAGATGCTGTTGTCTCTCCTTCCTTATGGCTCTCTTTCTATGGCGGCTTCTTTCCTCTCTTTTTCACTCCTTTTCGTTCCTTGTTTGACGAGGATGCGTCGGGTTGTGCGGTTTTCTGCATAAGCCTCCCATGTATTGATGTCGACGTGGCATGTCTTCATGTCCCTCTTGTAGACATCTTTAAAGCACAGGTGTGGTCTTCCTACCGGTTGGGCGCCCTCTACTAACTCACCTTACAGTAGGTCTTTGGGGGTGCGGCCTTTGTCTATCCTTCTGATGTGGATGTTTGCTCGCTCCAGCACGTCTGTGTTGGGCACTTTGTCCTGCAAGCGTGTGCGTAGAATGTGTGTGTGATTAAAAGTTGAGGAAGGAATATATACACACACACAAACACACACACACATATATATATATATATTATATATATATATATATATATATATATCTTATTATAATGGAGATTGTGTGTTTTTCTGTCTGTAACCGAAACTAAATCACTACTAAAGTCACAATTCCTTTAGTAATTGACGTCACTTTCACCATGAATTTATCCTTATCTTAACCTCAATTATTAATAAAATTGTTATACATTATTTTACTGTTAACCATATCTACATACTAATAACATGCAATTGTATTTATATATACAACACAATAGCGGTTTACAGTGTGAACGGGAAGGCTAATTTGCATATTGATATTAAAAATGTAATTTTAATAAATATGTGCTTAGTATTATTGATTTCTAACTGTTTGGTTTTATTTTAATGAATATAAGCAAAAATCTCTTCAATGAATCATAAATGAAATCCATTAACAAGAAAAGATAACTGTCATTTTATTCTTTACTTCCTCTTTTAACTAAATACTTTAATTAGAAAAAATAACAATGAAAGACGAGAGTGATGGAAGAGTAAATTTCAGTTGTTCTATTTTTCGATTATATCCCCCTCTGTTTCAAATCTTTTTATCTGTATTCTTATTTAGTTTCATTAGCGTTTCTAATTTAATACGATATTTTATTACATTAAAACTTAACTACTTGCACCCGGAGGGTGCATATATTTGCTAGTATATATAACTTCTGCTTAACTTTTTTTTATCAAACGTGAATATGACGCACGAACTGAACGTAGTTGCACATTGCGCCACGAGGTACCACGACTCGATACTATTTTGAGCCAGCCTGCTCCATGTGCTCTGTATTGACTGGTTTGCTTCTTGTGACATCATTTTTTTCTTCTTCTTCAAGTGCTTGCAAAATGCTTTAGTCGATTTTCGTGATGCCTGATGAGAATGAACAATTTTTCCCTAAATCTTACGAACGTAGAATACCAATAAAAATGACTACAGGAATGATATTTTCAAATCTCCTCACGTAAGGGAAAGGCGCTGGTCGTAAATGCCATAGTTCATGGTTGCCACCGATGACAACGACGTTTCACAGAAACGCGGCAACAGCCATAACAACCGCCACCGCCAGGCTTCTCGAGTAGGACAAAGGTTAAGCTGACGTAAAGGAAATAAAGAAAATCAAATGTCAAACGCTGCCTTTTGCGACCTTTGCCCGGTCATCAGGGCTAGAATTTCCAACGCAATGTCTTGAGATGTTTCGAAGATCACAGGCATTAAAATTCGAGGCCAGGAGTTTAAAGTTATGCCGAATGCATTTTATTGCCTATTGCCCGGGATCGGGTCTTGGAGATTAGATCTCGTTCAGGCTATTAATACAACAAGAATAGAGCCCCCACCCCAACTTCACGTGGTATAATGGTGTACAAGCTGAATTATCAAACCATTGTTATTGACTATTTGGCTGAATTTTTGAGATGAGGCTTGATAATTTGTATCATTTGGATTGTTCGGGCTATTGTCCTCATCTTTATTGTTACATACATAATGTTTTGACCGATGTGTACGCCGGTCTTCTTCGGGTGTTTCTGGTCAAACTCGGGAAGCTTCTCCAACAAGAAACACTTAAAGAAGGCCAGAGTGCACATCGACCGAAACGTTGTATATGTAACAATAAAGATGAGGAAAATAGTCGGAATAATCCAAATAATACATTGTTAGTAAGTTCGATTCTTGCCGAGTGCCCCATACTTGCGGCCTTTTGCCACACTAAGGTAAGCTTGGTAAATAACTACAACAAGCGTTATGAGTTCGGTCTAGAAAGTACCAAGACTCATTTTTTTAGGTAGAATTCGCGTTCGACTAAGTCATCATCAGGTTGCGTTTACAGCATAGATAACAATGACTCTCTCTCTCTCTCTCTCTCTATATATATATATATATATATATATATATATATATATATCACTAACCGTCCTATCGTCATCACCCTGGTGGCCCTCTGCACGGCATCCAGAATCCGTATAGCGCTAATTAATGTACGTTGCTGTCGGCCTACACCGTTGACTTTATGTCCACCCTAACTTTATATATATATATATATATATATATATATATATATATATATATACCTTGTTTTGGGTATAGATTTCTTTCGACATATGGTCTCGTCAGTCCGGTCTTTTTGTTTTATTTTTTAATCTTTTTATTTTTAAGACCTCGCACTCAGTCTCACAACAACAAAAAAATAGGACGCACGAGACAATATGTCGAAATAAATTTATACCCTGAACAAGGTATATATCCATTTATTTATGTATAATACTCCGTATATGTAAAAACCTATACGAAAATATTTATATAGATATTTGAGTTCTCAATTTTGGTTGAATCCTATCAAGGATGCACTTGATATCATCTACCTACAAATATATATATATATATATATATTGTTATTTCCTATAAGTGTAAAATAAACAAAGGGGAACCACTCTTGACTGATAAATTATTTATTTATTTATTGATCTACTAGGAAAAAAGAAGACGGGGTTAGGGTTTAGGGTTAGGGTTTAGGGTTAGGGTTAGTTTAATGGGAAAATAAATAAATAATTTATCAGTCGTGTGGTTCCCCTTTGTTTATGTTAGACTTGTAGGAAATAACCTCTATATATATATATATATATATATATATATATATGGGGGCGGTTGAGGTAGTCTAATGCCGCAATATTCTTCGTGAGGTGTGAATTTTATTATTAAGAACAAATAAGCACAGAAATAAACTATGAACGATTTTGTGATGATAAGAAAACAAAATAAAATCTGCGTATTTCAGTTTTTAATTTTGTTTTGGAAAATTATTGATGAAACCCAAATAGAAATTTAAAGTAAGTGGAGAAAATTAGAGTAATATATATATATATATAATATATCAGTCGGTAGAGCGTTCGACTAGAAGCGTCAAGGTTTCTAGTTCGATACCGGCCCTCGCCAACACAGCGTATGAGTAGCACGGTGATCTGTGCGGTAAAGTAAGGAACTGATGGTAGGTGTAGCGCGTAACCTCAGACGCAAAAACAATCTCCTTGGTCTAGCACTAATAAAAATGGGATAGACACCCCCGCCGATTGGCTGATACCGACTTTAGGCCACCCCGACGACTTTAACGTTTATACTATATATACTGCTAATATGACCGGTATTAAAGCCTTTTCTTTAACCACACAACACAGAGGTATATATATATATATATATATTATATATATATATATATATATAATATATATATATATATATACCTTCATATTAGCATTTAAAAGTTAATTTCCACCTATATGTATATGTACACACATATAGGTTTCTTCAGACCGGCAGTTTTATAATAAAATTCGCGGTCTGAATCCCATACGTGTATAACATATATATGTTATACCTAGATATGCATATATTTTCATGCACACACTAGAAACAAAATTACTCAAAAACTACCCTCTAACCCCAACCTACTACTATAGATATTTAGACGATATATTTCTTATATGGACACATAGCCTCAACATACTCCACCAGCTCGATCCCTTTCCTAGACATTACCACAAAATTAAGAAATAATACCATAAACACCACTCTTTACACTAAACCCACTGATAACCACACATTTCTTAACTATAACAGCAACCACCCCCATAAACTAAAAAAATCGATAATATATAGTGCATGCATAAGACTAAGACGCATATGTGAAGACCAACAAGAATATATACAACACACAGCCAACTTAGCAAGAATTCCTAAATAGTGACTACCCCATAAAATTAATAAAACAAGCATTCGACAAAGCATCATCTCTTAATAGACAAGAACTACTCGTATACAAACCACACCAAACTAATGACCGAATCCCTATGGTATTTCACCACGGTCGACACAATGCACAAATTGACTAAGCTACTCACTGAACAATATAAAACCCTACAAACCGACCCCACAACAAAGTCCATCTTCAAAACCCCGCCCATCAACGCAAAAAAACAACCACCAACCTACGTACATCCTCACTGCATCCAGGAAAAAATTACATAACACCGTACGAAAGGTAATAAACGATGCAATAAGCTAGATGCCAAGTTTGCGCCACATACATACGAAACCGAAATAAAAATACCCTACATAAACATAACAATCCATCCGCCACACCTAACATGCGATAGCGCTAACATTATACACTATTTATAACTGCACACAATGTAGAAACTGGAATATGTGGGAAAACATCAACACCCTTAGACTAAGACTAAATAACCACAAATCCACTATAAATCTCAATCCCCGCATAGTACAATAGCACTTCATTTTAACACTTATCACACAACCTTACACACCTCAAATGCATCTTATTAGAACACGCATTTCCAACAACGCAATCTAGAAAAACAATCAGAATCTAAATGGATTCTAAAATTACAAACGCACGTGAAGGGATTAAATGCAGATATCGGAATTCTCCGTTATTACAAATATTTCACAAACGCTGCCACTGTCGATAACAACAGAGACAAAGAAACCGTTGAACAGTAACATTTGACAAAGGGTATCTAACGAACCTGAAATTTTATGAAAAAAATAATTAAAAAGTAAGTGAATACATTACTCCATAATATCGAGTTCATTCATTTATTTATTTTTAATGCTTCACAATAACGCCTAATTTAAAAAAAAAACATTTTTAAAAATATATATATATGTTACATATACATATGGGTAGAAATGAATTTATAACTGTTAATATGACTGGTATTTAGGCCTTTAGGTATTTAGTTAAAAAACACACAGCTTAGAATCATTCCTAACACCAACTAATCTGGTGATTTACTTATATATATATATATATATATATATATATATATATATATAGATAGATAGATAGATAGATAGATAGATGGGTTACCAGGTAATTTGGTATTAGAAAGATTCTGTTGGACATCTCTTCCAACAGTGGAATGTTAGAGTTGTCCAGGTCCAGAAAGCTCGATGTTCAATATTATTGAACAGGGTAATATAATTGGTAAAGAAAAAGGCTAAAGAATCGGCCATTTTGCGGTTATGGATCTATTTCTGCCAACAGGTATACCTATAAGTTTCATCAAACCGCTAACTTTATTGAAAATGGTAAACAAAAAATCCCTGGGGTTTTATATACATTTTTTTCTGAGCAATACTGAAACCGTTTCAGGATTCCCGAGAAAAAATGAATATGAAGCCCCATAAATTTTCTGTCTACCATTTCCAATAGAATTAGCGGTATGATGAAACTATAGGTACACAGATATCTGCGGGAGAAATATATTTAAAACCACTAAATGGCCGATTTTAAGGGTTTACTTTACCATATATATATTATATATATATATATATATATAAATAATATATATATATATATGAAATTAACATTTTTGAAAAAACAAATGATTATATAATTGCTGACAGATATCTGTTTCGACCATCTCAATAAATCGTCATTATCAAGAGCAACCCTCTTTTCTCACATGTTTCTCTTGATGATGACCGATCTATTGAGCTGGTCGAAACAGATATCTGTCAGCAATTATATAACATCATTTTTTAATCAAAAATGTTAAATTTCATACTGTCGATTAATTTCCATCTATTTTTCATATATATATATATATATAATATATATATATATATATAGAAGAGAGAGAGAGAGAGAGAGACGCACGCACACTCCAAATCAGTACTAATGTCCTACATGTTATGTCCACCTAAAAATATTTGAACACAGAATAAATCCAACATTCTAAAACATGGGAGCACCCACGAGGATTGTCGAAAGTTCCCGTACTCGGACTACACAAACAAAGATTTTGGACAGATTTTAAACTGCCTACAACCACAAACTCGCTTACTATGATATAACAGTCCAGTACATTAATTATTATGCCACGGGTACTCCCATGCCTCGTAGAAGAACAGTACTGGAATTATTTAACCCATATCTGGGGGATAGGGGTGAATACCTTTTCCAAGAGTATTAGTCTGAAAGTGAACGTAATAGCCCGAATGGATTTTAAACTGGCTAACTACCATGTCACAGTCCAGCATGTTAGCCATGACACCATGAGGATTCACCGTGCAAAACTTTTGATTCATCCTTGTAAAAAATAAAGGTACAAGCGTCAAAAGATAATATCATTAGATTACGTATAAAAAGCATTACATTTCACGGAAATACCCGAAACCTTTAAGGCGCTAGGATTTGGGTCATGGTAAGAGTTAGGGTTAGTATTAGCATTATGGCTAGTATTTGGCTTATTGTTAAGGTCAGTGTTAGGGTTAGGGTTAGGGTCAGGGTTAGGGTTTCCATAAATATATCTATACGTAAAATGTGATTCTAATTATTATTATTATCTCTTGCGCGCTATTCTGCGTTTTTACCAAATAAATATCTATCTCATTACTTTCTTGACTTACCTCGTATTTTCCCCAATAGAAAACTGAAAAGTTTATTAAAATTCTGAACATACTGTGAATATCTACTCACTTTCCTTGTGCAGTATTAACGCTTAAAAAAATAAACTTGCGTTTAGAATGAACGTTTCTCCGTACAGCGCGAGAATAAACGGTCTTTTTTTTTCTTCTTCTTTTTATTTTCTTTTCTTTCTTTTTTATTTTTTTTTTTATTATAATCTGAGAAAAATGTTCTTCACAATCAAGCCGAGCTGATTTCCGAGTGATTCCATTAGAAAAGAGAGAACGCCAATCGCTTCGCTGAATCTCTTGAAACAAATCCAGGAATCTTTTTTTCTCTTCCAATCAGGCGCGAAAATCAGAGAACTGAGCAGAGGGTGATAATGCATTCTCTTCATTTGCCGCGCTTCTTTCTTTTTTTTATTTACTTTTTTTTTTTTTTCTTCTTTTCTTTTTCTTTTTTCTTATTACATTTCATTTTGATATACGTATAAAATTCTTTACAAAATAAAAGACATTCTCCTTTATTTTTTCCAGATGACATAAAGTAGAGGTGATAGAATCGACAGGGAAATGAAAACAGCAGAGATGTGTCCTCTCTTGGAATGAAATATCAAAGGAACAAGTCTTTTCAGCAAATAAAACTGTGATTACAACTTGATTCAGTGTTGATGCCAATAATGGTTAAGGGTGGTTCAGTTCTCATTTGATTAATAACTCTTAGTTTCCAGAAGAAGAATCTATATATTAATACTCTGATAGAGCGAGTGGTGTAATGGTTAGCGTCGTAGGAACTGGGATCATTGACTCGAGTTCAAATCCTGGACGAAACTGTTTGCATTTCACATAGCGCTAATAACCTTGAGAAATATATGAATCCAATTCTCCTTCCAGATATGGGTAAATAGCAGGGCAGACTGGGCCCTTTAACCTTGGCTCTTTAACCAGTCTAGAAGGAAAAATCTGAATTCAAACCTGGTAAACTCCGCTTAAGGAATTGACCTTGTGTAGTATCCTGCTCGTGTGGAGGGCCTGATATATATATATATATATATATATATATATATATATAATATATAAATGCAAAAAAGTAAATCCTGATTATCATGTGTTGCTTATCCGCTGAATTCTTATTTCTTATGAGTGTTGTCACCTCAGCTAATGGACCATAAAGATTATAAAGGAAGAAAAGGGACAAACAGAAAAAATATAATAAGAAAGAAAGAAAGAGAGAAAGAAAGAAAGAAAGAGATTAGTGAAAATATATATTGAGTGGTCAGTTCTCTGAAGTGATAACATTAATCTGTTTCAATCGAACTTAATGAAAAGGTGAAAAGAAGGAAAGAAAAAAAAGAGTGAGAGAGAGAGTTAAATCAAGATTATTATACTTTTTACATTTTGAACTATTTGGCAATACTTCTTAAGTAAACATATCAAATATTTTATTAAGTAAATTATCATACTGTGGCATATCCACAGGTCCTGCTAGTTTATATAAACAACTAGACAACTCGTGAACGCTTTATTTCCAGATAGTTGAGATGAAGACGAGGATAATCTGGATAGAAATATTCAGAATCTAACCTGAGTCAAACATATTGGACAAATAAAATAAGTATAGTTTTTGGTGGCCTTTTGTCGGTATCAGTCGGACAGCGAGAGAGTCTATCCCCTTTTTGCTAGCACTAGTCTAGGGAGATTTGTTGCTGAGGTGGAGTGCTACACCAACCGTTAGCACCCCACTTTACCGCACAGATCAGATTACCCAATCCGTGATACTCATGCACTGAGTTGGCGATGACCGGTATCGAACTAGGAACCTTGTGGTCCCGAGACGGGTGTTCTACCGACTGAGAAGAATAAAAAGTAAAAGTTATAGCACCAGTAGTATTTGGAAACAGCACTTTGCTTGTTGTTTCAAAAGAAAACTGACCGTCCAAAGATTATTGTTTAACTTGACCAAAGACGAAAATACGTATCATTGTCTATTTTAGAAAAAAAAATAGGTTTCATTATCTATTTTTAGAAAAAAACGTCTCATTGTCTATTTTAGAAAAAAATACGTCTCACTCTCATTGTCTCTTTTAGAAACAAAATACGTCTCATGAAAAAATACGTCTCATTGTAAGAAAAAATACGTCTCATCATCTATTTTAAGAAAAAAATACGTCTCATTGTCATAGAAAAAAATACGTCTCATCGTCTCCGATCATAGAAAAAAATACGTCTCATTGTCTCTTTTAGAAACAAATACGTCTCATCATCTATTTAAAAAAAAATACGTCTCATTGTCTCTTTTAGAAACAAAATACGTCTCATCATTATTTTAGAAAAAAATACGTCTCATTGTCAATTTTAGAAAAAAATCGTCTCATTGTCTCTTTTAGAAAAAAATACGTCTCATCATCTATTTTAGAAAAAAACGTCTCATTGTCAATTTTAGAAAAAATACGTCTCATTGTCTCTTTTAGAAACAAAATACGTCTCATCATCTATTTTAGAAAAATACGTCTCATTGTCTCTTTTAGAACAAAATACGTCTCATCATCTATTTTAGAAAAAAAATACGTCTCATTGTCAATTTTAGAAAAAATACGTCTCATTGTCACTTTTAGAAACAAAATACGTCTCATCATCTATTTTAGAAAAAAATACGTCTCATTGTCTCTTTTAGAAAAAAAAAAATACGTCTCATCATCTATTTTAGAAAAAATACGTCTCATCATATATTGTAGAAAAAAATACGTCTTATCGTCTATTTTAGAAAAAAATACGTCTCATTGTCTCTTTTAGAAACAAATACGTCTCATCATCTATTTAGAAAAAATACGTCTCAAGAAAAAAATACGTCTCATTCTATTTTAGAAAAAATACGTCTCATTGTCTTTTAGTACGTCTCATCATCTATTTTAGAAAAAAATACGTCTCATTGTCTCTTTTAGAAACAAAATACGTCTCATCATCTATTTAGAAAAAAATACGTCTCATTTCAATTTTAGAAAAAAATACGTCTCATTGTCTCTTTTAGAAACAAAATACGTCTCATCATCTATTTTAGAAAAAAATACGTCTCATTGTCTCTTTTAGAAACAAAATACGTCTCATCATCTATTTTTAGAAAAAAAATACGTCTCATTGTCAATTTTAGAAAAAATACGTCTCATTGTCTCTTTTAGAAACAAAATACGTCTCATCATCTATTTTAGAAAAAAACGTCTCATTGTCTCTTTTAGAAAAAAAATACGTCTCATCATCTATTTTAGAAAAAAATACGTCTCATCATATATTGTAGAAAAAAATACGTCTTATCGTCTATTTTAGAAAAAAAATACGTCTCATTGTCTCTTTTAGAAACAAAATACGTCTCATCATCTATTTTAGAAAAAAATACGTCTCATTGTCTCTTTTAGAAACAAAATACGTCTCATCATCTATTTTAGAAAAAAATACGTCTCATTGTCAATTTTAGAAAAAATACGTCTCATTGTCTCTTTTAGAAACAAAATACGTCTCATCATCTATTTTAGAAAAAAATACGTCTCATTGTCTCTTTTAGAAAAAAAAATACGTCTCATCATCTATTTTAGAAAAAATGCGTCTCATTATATATTGTAGAAAAAAATACGTCTATTTTAGAAAAAAATACGTCTCATTGTCTCTTTTAGAAAAAATATACTAAAACAGAAAGTTGTGTCGCCATCAGCAACACAGAGAAAAGCAAGTAAAATGGAATTTCTTTGTGTATTATTCTACTCTCTATAGACAAATTTTAATTTGTTATTTTCAGAATTATCTCAAAGAAAAACTGCATTTTCTATGTTTCCTTTGAGCGGTACGAAATCTCTCAGTTGTACATAAAACACGCATATCATCTTGCAGTTTTTCATATTAAATTATTAAAAGTTGTTTAAGATAAAAGTTTCAATTTCATTTTTCTTTTCTTTTTTACTTTAATATAAAGCTAATTGTAAATATTACTCCACAAAACCGTCAATTTGTCCGTTTTGTTTTTGGAAGACTATATATATATATATATATATATATATATATATATATATATATACTTTCAATAAGAAGGAAAAACCGTCGTTTGGCTATTATAAATTTATTACAACCAGTTTGCGAAATATATTTATAGTAGTCAAATGACGATTTTGTGAAGTTCTTTTTTCTTATTGAAAGTGTAAATGTTGCTCTGTATATAATTAATTATTATATTTTGAGCTCTCTTTGTATAAATCTATAAATGTACATCAACATCACCATGCATTATGGATGTACAAGAGAATTTGATAGAATTATCCCCAACATACCAGTCAATTGAATATTTTTACCTTATATATATATATATATATATATATATATATATATATATATATATATATATATATATATATATAGATAGATAGATAGATAGATAGATGGATAGATAGATAACGTTTAGCACTGCAATATCGTAGTAAATATTTTACCCAACCCAAAGTCGCAAGAGCATAGAACATCCAGCGAGGATCGAACTCGCCACAAGGAACTGAATGGGATTCAATATAGATACAATGTAACTTATAATATCATGATAGATAAATAGATATATATGAACAGAATTAGATAGATAGATATGATCAGAATTAGATAGAGAGATAGATGGATATGAATATAATTATATGTATACACACACACACACATACACACACACACACACACATATATATATATATATATATAGAGAGAGAGAGAGAGAGAGAGAGAGAATGAGAAAGAGAAATATATATATATAATATATATATATATATGTGTGTGTGTGTGTGTGTGTGTGTGTGTGTATTAAACAAAATTTGATAGATGCGAACAGAATCAGATAGATGGATAGATAGATAGATATATAGTTTCTATCTGACAAAAGCCTAGATTTATAGAGAGAAAGAGAGAAATAGAGAAAGAGAGTGAGAGAGAATGAGAAAGATATATATATATATATATATATATATATATATATATATATATATATATATATCAAACAAAATTTGATAGATGCGAACAGAATTAGACATATAGATAGATAGATAGATAGATAGATAGATAGATAGATAGTTTCCATCTGACAAAAGCCTAGATTTATAGTGCATTCCCATTCTAATTGTAATGCTGAATAATCTCATCAAAGCTTTTTGAAAAAGCTTAATTTGTGAAAATTTCCAACAAAGGAGTATGTCATTACAAAGTTCATAGATTTGTGATATCGCATATGTAATTACAGATTAGTTCCTTTCGTAGCCTTTACGTTTATAATTACAGGAAAATCCGTCAATGATAAATTCTGCATATTACATATCAGTAGTAAACCCAAATACTTTCTCTTTGTGTCTACAATGAAAACAACTATAAGTGATGTACACAAGAAACGGCGCTGATATGATCACTCGAAAGGCTCAACAAATTGATTACGAATTTCTAAAATGTTGAAAAATTCGCAAAAGTTGCTGTGAACGCAAGTTCGTAAAAGAATTTTAAATGGAATCTGTCCAGAGAGAAAACGACACACTAAAGAATAGAAACTGAAAACAAACTCGGAATAAATATTTAATAAAATAATGGTAAATTTTATAAAAAATCATGACAATGCGACAGAAATATTTAACAAGTTAACACAGGTTTATGGATATCAAGTCCTACCACTGGAGCTGGGTTTTTTTGTTTTGTTTTTTTTTTTTTTTTTTGTTTTTTTTTTTTTGGGGGGGGTCTTTTTTTTGGCGCAAGGCAATTTTGGATGGGCGCAGGGCTGTGGAAGATGAAGCCCATTTTAAGTGCGTTTATTTGTCTGTTCACTGTAGACGTCATTTTTTTAAACTTCATGAGAAATTGACAGATATATTTAACAAGTTAACACAGGTTTATGGAGAGCAATACCTACCACCAAAGCTTCTTTTTTTTCGGTGGCATAAGGCAATTTTGGATGGATGCGAGGGTGTGGACGATTAAGCCCATTTTGAGAGCATTTATTTGTCTGTAGACGTAATTTTTTAAAACATCTTGACAATGTGACAGTAATATTTAACAAGTTAACACAGTTATATAGAGATCTAGCTCTAACACCAAGGCTGTTTTTCGATGGCACAAGGCAATTTTTGATGGGCGCAAGGCTGTGGAGGATGAAGCATATTTTAGTATAGAGTGTTTTATTTGTCTGTACTCTGTAGACGTAAAAAAAGTTCATAACAATGCGACAGAAATATGTTTTATGGAGATCATGTCTTGCCACTGGGGCTACTTTTGAGGGTTTTGGTGTTGGCACAAGGCAATTTTTGATGGGCACGAAGATGTGGAAGCCCATTTTGCCATGGAGTGCATTTATTTGTCTGTCCTCTGTATAGAATTTGCTGTAGAGCTACAGAATTTAGTATTCCAACTTATTAGATTGAGTGGAAGGTTTAAGTGTTGCATTTCTCATGGGGGAAATCGTGGCTGTCATCGAAAACGAGGCTCTAACAATAACCAATAATCAGCGATAAACTACGTTGCAAGACGAAACTAATCGTAGAGAATTTAAAATTGCAAACTTCAAAAGAAAATTAATATTGTCTTACGAGAATTAAAGAATAATATAATTAAAGAGTGTCTGGAAACCACTATTAAATTTGCTTTTTAATGAAGAAAGAAAGAAAGAAAAAATAAAAGAAAGGAAGTTTAAAAAAGAAAGGAAGAAAGAAGAGAAAGAAAGAAAAAGCAAAAAAGACAAAACAAGAAAGTGAAAAAAGAAAGAAGAAAGAAAGAAGAAAGAACGAAAGAAAGAAAGAAACAAAGAATAAAAAAGAAACAAAGAATTTAAAGTAAAGGGTGAAGAGAAAGAAAGAAAAAAAAAGAAAAAAGGAAAGAAATTGACAAAAAGCAAAGAAAAAGAAAGAAAGAAGAAAGAAGAAAGAAGAGAGACTGAAGTTATAAGGTAAAGAATGAAGAAAAGAAAATAATAAAGAAAGAAAGGGAGAAAGAAATGCATAAAGAAAGAAGCGACAAAAGAAAGAAAAAAGAAAGAAAGAACGAATGAAAGAACAATTGGATAATGAAGAAGTGACAAAAGAAAGAAAAAAAAAACATTTTTAATAAAAATTACATTAATCAATAACTAGAAAAAATCATCGTAATTTTTATGAAATTTCAAAATGGACAGCTGACACCGCCGATCCCATGCCAGAAAAAGGTCGAAGGGCAACGTGACCGAAACATTATGAACTAAGAACAACATAAATAAGGAAAATTAGTAAATTATTCTTTTAGCTATCATGTTGAATGTAGCAATCCGAATAGGGGTCAACAGCCAGAGCTCGATAGAATAAACGTGATTGACCCGGTCAAGTGGAACCGACTTATCATTGATGAGTTGTGGGCGATTCTGATAAGGTAAAGAAACTATTTAATTTTTCATCATAAAACGTGCAATAAATACCACGTGCGATACCTTGCCTTCATCGACCGCTAACTAGGTGTGATAACACAGTTGACGTGAGGTCAGGGTATCGCACGTATTATTTATTACACGTAGTATGATGAAGAATTAGATAGTTTCTTTATCTTATCAGAATCGCCCACAACTCATATACATAAAAGAGACTCGGATTTTCGTCCAAAAGAGCAGAGTAAAGACAGCTACCGTGGAGTTCAAACTAACCAGTGTCCTGCTTTAGACCAGTGGTTTGCAACCTTTTTTTATCTATGCCCCACGCATTTGATTCCTATTTTACTCTGGTGGATTCTTCTTAGCCATTCGATATTTAAAATTACCATTGTATTTTCATAATTAAATACTTTTTGATTACCTGGACCAAAAGATGTTATATGGTCCTCGGGGTAGGGGGTCACATGGCCACCGTTTGAAAAACCACTGCTGTGGCACTAATATTGATGAAAATAAAAATGTTTTTGATAAAAATTGTTGTCCAATACCTTTTTCAGAATGGGTGTTTTTTAGATGATTTCGACCATTTCATCTGATTTCATGTACAGCCACAAGCGATCATCTAACAAGCTGGATCTGCAAGCCAACTAAGTGCTGGTCTAAGCTTCAACACTACACTGAAGAAAGTATTTTAAGTTATTTAATGAAAATGTATTCTTTAAAAAAAATTCAAAATTTAGGTCTATTTTTTAAACTTTATAAAAAATTCATTTTTTCATTCAAACTTTCTTTCTTTGTGGGGGAGAAGCTTTTATTCATATTTTTCTTCTTAAAATTCCACGAATCATAAGATAGTTTTAAAGACTTTTACATGCGAAAAACTTCCAAAAAAATATGCACAATGTGGACGAATATCATTTGTCGACTATGAATACTTTAAAACATGAAGAAGTGGAAAATTGACTATTACCACTTAAATAAAATAATTGAAATAAACCATGTGTTGATTATTACGGAAGCTTTCAAAACATACAGTACCTCTTGTTTTAATGTTTAATAACGTCATAAAATTCCTTGTGAATATATCTTTAAAACAAAACTAAGTTTTTATACACAGAGTGTTTGTAAAGTAACTCCTCATTTTAAAAACCTTATAATTTATTCCTGAATCATTATTTTTACAAAATATAAATATCAAAATAACACACATAACATGGAATTTTATCTAAAATTCTATATGGGCACCAGCATTTGCTTCCAGCCTCTCAAGCCGCTCGGGAATCGTATCAACGGATATTCCCAGGAACTTGTAGGATGGCAAAAATAAATCCTTGTATTCGTTCTTTGAGTTCTTCCAAAGTCGTTAGTTTCGTAGAGTAGACTTGCCCCTTCAACCAACCTCAAAGAAGAAAGTTTCAAGGTGTTAAACCACGGGTTTCTAGCCGGCCACTCATGCAGACAATGTCTACTTATCCATTCCCTTGAAATGATTATGATTGAGAAACAATGTTTTCATTTTTGCACCGTTAAATCAACTGAATTTTAACGTAGCCAAAAACAAGTTATGACTTGCACTTTTTATTTCAGAATACATGATGTTTTTTCTACAAAAACTATTGCCTTGAATATCATACAAATGTTTTGATATAGTTATTCAACCTCTTATCTTTATAGAAAAAAAGTAAAAACATTTTTTTACGCTTTATTTTTTTTAAATATCTCATGAAATAAAGTAGGGGGGGGTAGAACTCGTAAAAAAATATTTCCCTTAATACATCTTAGGAAAAAAAACTATTTCAGACATATTTACATCCAAAGGTAAATAGTTATGGTTATATTTGTGAAAATCGGAACATTAATTGATTTTTCATATAATTTTTTTTAAATCCTCTTTTCGTAACTTGTTTTTTGGCTACGTTAAAATTCAGTTGATTTAACGGTGCAGAAATGAAAACATTGTTTTTCAATCATAATTTCCATTATTTTCTTAAGCTGAAAAAACTTTCTAAAATCATCAGCAGTTTGTTTAAGGTTTCTTCTTTTGAATGGAAAAAAATTTTTTCAAGATAATATTAATTCTTTTGCAAGTCTCATT
>CM042141.1:37328902-37338902 GCA_023376005.1 Doryteuthis pealeii
ACATATTCTGTGAACGACAGTAAATAAAAGGTCAGTTTTGATGTGTGTCGGATGAGATACTTCTTAAGATTAGTCTCTAATAGTAATCTTCTACCGATATGTTTCACTTGACTCATACATAAAATATATTTCACTGATTAAGAGATCAACTTCAGCTTCTATCGGCGCAGATTTACTCAAACCAAAATCAAGTCGACTCGTATCAAAAATATGCAACATACACAGAGTACATAAACACTACTGAATAGAACATGTGTCACATAATTAAGAGGTAGCCTATTAATTTTGCACGATAAGTGCTGCTTAATTCAAAACTAACGGTCATGGAAAAACACGGGGAAAGTGATGGACAGATTTTGACCTGCGTTTGTCTTCCTCTTCCCGTTCGCCAGCGCGAAGTTGAAACTAAATCCTCGCACGCGTGTTTGTTGATCTGGGATTTATAAAAATAAAATATGAGCTCTAAAAAAAGCAAAGTCTTGTGTTCGTTAAATAAAAAAAAACAACAACACAAGGCGTCCTTATATCAAAGAGAACCACAAATAAAAACAACCAGCCCAGAGCATTCCAAGCCGAATCCACATACAGAAAATAAGAAGCCAATTACCAGGCCAAAAATAGCACCACACCTACCATCAGCTCCTCACTTTACCGCTCAGATCCCTTTGCTACTCATACGATAAGCTGGCGAGAGCCGGTATCGAACCCGGAACCTTGTGATTCCTAGGCTGACGCTCTACCGTAAACTCATTCCGTCATTTGTTAGTATATATATATATATATGCATTGTGGATATACAGAGGATGTAGACGATCCCATACAGAATCAAGCTCCAATTTAATTGTCTATTGGATATTTTATCTCTCTCCCTCTGTCTGTCTGTCTGTCTCTCTCTCTCTCTCTCTTTAAGCAGGTGTGTAGAAGATACTAGAGTCATTCAATAAATAATGTCATTTTTTTTAGAAAAAGCAAAATAATTTTTTAGAACTGTTTCCATAAATGTAAATTCTGCAGTCTTTGGAATTGGTTTGTAGCAAAAAATATTTGTTTGGGAGCTATTCAAGATGGCAGTGTGCCCCAGACTAAAACAGAAATCTGTCATCAGATTTTTGGGGGTTGAGAAGTGCAAACCATGTGAAATCTACAGGAGAATGTGTGATGTGTACGGAGACACAAGTTTTAATAAATTAAAAAAATGTTTACAAATGGGCTAAACATAGGTTTGCCACTACGAACTTGAGTTGAAAAGGCAGTCAATGGTGTGGACATTCCGTTAAAGAAAAGTTACGGGTGCAGCAGTCCGTAAAGAAGGTCATACAAGATCCCATCACTATTGATTTTCTTTAAAAAAGATGTAACTGTAAATAGAGTTTCCCTTGCCAACTCCTCAGGCAATATTTCATCCTATTTATTGAAGGACTCTCGTATATATAAAGAAAAAGGTGAAACTGTAAACAGTGCTTCCTATTTGCGAACTTCTTTGGCAATATTTCATCTTATTTATTGATGGATCCTCGTATATATAACGAAAATTTGAAACTGTAAACAAAGCTTTCTATTGCCAACTCCTTGGGCAATATTTCATCTTATTTATTGAAGAAGCCTTGTATATATAAATAAAAAGGTGCAACTGTAAACAATGTTTCCTATTGCCAAATCATTTGGCAATATTTCACCTTATTTATTGAAAGATATTCGTATATATATATATATATATATATATATATATATATAGATAGATAGATAGATAGATAGATAGATAAAAGAAATAAAGAAGATTTAGAATATAAGCATAATAGTCTAATTCAGGAGACTTATACACTTAATCTTTATTTTCCAAATATATTTTGCCTCTTTGACCCTAGCACTAAGAGGACACATTGAGCTCTATCAATGTACTATCGTAAATTATTACATCGTAAGGGAGATTTTATCACTCACTCATAGATTTTATATATATATATATATATATATATATATATATATATATATATATATATATATACTGCAATGAATTAACTAAATCAATTACGAACAAAAGCACTTTTGTTATTAATCAATTTAGTTAATTCATTGCACTTAGCCTTGATGATTTGCATGGTGGAACTCGAGTAGGTTATCTGTCTATAACATTTTACTAAATCCGCTCTACTAACGTGTTGACTCTTCTTATATTTATAACCCGACTTATTCGGTAAATTGTTTTATCGACGGTCGAAGTTTCGACTAACTCGATATTGTATATTCCCCGATAACTCACCCACTTTTCATATATATATATATATATATATATATATATATGTGTGTGTGTGTGTGTGTGTGTGTGTGTGTGTGTGTGTATGATTGTGATTGTGATTGTGTGTGTGTATGATTGTGATTGTGATTGTGTGTGTGTGTGTGTGTGTGTGTTTGTGTGTGTGTGTGTGTGTGTTCGGTAATTAAATCTCTCGGTGTAGACTTTTCTCTTTAACCTTTTAAAGTCTCAATATACAATTTGTAAAAGAAACAATTTTGAAAAACGAAAAAAAAAATCAGCTCTTCCAAACAAAAATGACTTTACTTATCATAAACTAAAAGTTACTGCCACCGAAGCTTGTGGTTTTATTGTACCAAAATCTTGGAAGTTTTTCGATTCCTGTCTCGAAGAGATAAAAAAGAAAGAATCTTTCACGGTTGGTAGTTGATCTGATTTTGCACAACTGCGTTGAATTCGTGATTGTCTTGGAATCTCTTCAGCGTTCCACATAAATGGTAACTCAATGGATCTAATTTGGAACTATCCAACAAATAAAGCCGTGCGCCTCGTTTTTCTTTCATTCATCTTCAATGGTAAAGGAATTGGGGTTTAGCGTGAACGTTTTCTTGGAGAGAGAGAAACAGAAAAAAAAATGGAATCTGTAGTTTTCTTTCATTTTCAGCAGATCATAGTCTTCGAGTCTTTTTCGCTTTTTTCTATATTTCTTGTTAGAAACGCTAAATAATACCCTGCAATTTACGTTTCTTTTATTGGTGAGAATGTCTGTGCAAATGGTTCCTTTAGAAAAACCCAACATCCTCGCTATAACGTAAGATTTTTTAAAATGGTTCTCTATGGTAAAAGATTGGCTTATTTTCGTCAAATAATAGATAATTCGGCACTACTCTAGTATATCCTGAATGGTATATAGTGTTGCAGGATACACACACACACACACACACACACATATATATATATATATATATATATATATATATATATATATATATATAGCCCAGGCAGTAGAGCATCCGTCTAGAAACCACAAGGTTTCTAGTTGGATACCGGCTCTCGCCAACTCAGCGCATGAGTAGCACAACTCGCGCGAGTGAAAAGGGATCGACGCCGTCGCTGTCAAGCTGGTACCGATGATAGGCCACTCCACTGACTATACAATATACATATATATATATATATATATATATATATATATATATATATATGTGTGTGTGTGTGTGTGTGTGTGTGGTGTGTGTGTGAGAGAGAGAGAGTATCTATGTATATGAAATAAGATTATGGACACTATATGTCCTTTACTTAAGTTTTATGTGATTAAAACAATTTTCAGATGGGCGAATATCAAAAAGTGGTTAGTCAAACATAAGGTGTGTTTACTTGGTTAGATATATTTTAGGTAAAAATATCTAACCACGTGAACATGTGTCCCTCTATACAAACGCTTGATTAACCACTTTTTACTATTCTCCCGTCTGAAGATTGTGTTAAACACATGACACTTAACGAAAATACAATATTCATGATTTTATTATTTTAGGTTTATATATATATATATATATATATATATATATGTCTAATTTTTTTGTATATATATATATATATATATATATATATATATACAAAAAATTTAATCGGTCTCTGGTTGCGTCTTGCCAACTGCCTATGGGGATGTTGAAGTCCTTCAGGTTTCTCTTGATGTTGTCTTTGTACCTGAGCTTTACTCTACGGATTCTACGTGATCCCTCTCTCAGTTGAGTGTACAGAATCTGCTTTGGTAGTCTGTCATCCCCAAGTCTGATTAAGTGGCCAGGTTGCATTGGACAAGTATTTCGTGCATGCCAAGGAGTCCAGTTCTCTTCAGGATGGTCCTGTTTGAAACATGTTGCCACCACCTGACATTTTTATATATATGATATATTCATGGGAATTATTTATTTTCCTGATAATTCGAAAGACTACGTATATCTTTTACAAAGGTTTATGCTATACTGGCTTGTTCTTGTAGTCTCTGGTGCTTAAGAGTTCAGGGGTGCTCATGTCTTGACCTGTCTTTGATGATCAACTTTGTTCACTACCCTCTGCTGATTCCATGGCGGGACTGGAAGTGTCTCGGGTGGCAGGAATGTAGGCCTGTTGGTATCAGAAATACCAACAAGAAGCATACGTGGACTCCAGAATATATATATATATATATTGTGGAGTCCACTTGCTCTCCTAAAT
Source organism: Doryteuthis pealeii (assembly GCA_023376005.1). Classification (NCBI taxonomy): domain Eukaryota; kingdom Metazoa; phylum Mollusca; class Cephalopoda; order Myopsida; family Loliginidae; genus Doryteuthis; species Doryteuthis pealeii. Next base: position 37,333,377 of record CM042141.1, read on the forward strand.
AAAGGGATGTAGCACTATACGACGGTCTGTACATACATACAGATATGTGTATTAAAACAGGTAAAATCCCCTTCGCATTCTTTGAGTGACGATAGCCGAGCGGTTAAGCTGTCCGACTGGTGCTGAAACAATCGGATTTCTATCCCGGCAGTAGGTAGCTCACAAATGTCTAGCCACGCTGAAGAGACTTGATAAGTCGAAACACGTGTCTGTGGATGTCTATATATATATATATATATATATATATATATATTATATATATATATAGTTACCTCGGTTATATCGATAATCTGGATTACTAAAAGAAAATACGACAGCGCTGTATACCCTAAATATATATATATGTGTATGTATGTTTTTTCTGTATTTGTTATATAATATATATATATATATATATATATATATATATATATATTTAAATAAATAACAAAAGACTTATAGATCTTGCATTATAGACTATTTCAGGGAGCTTAGACAAAAATGTCTAATTCTCCCGACTCATCAGATGCGAATGATGAATTCTTTATTTTTAAGGCATTTGAAAACAGATTTTTTTTTTTTTTTTTTTTTTTTTTTTAAATTGTCCTGTCCTGCTCAGCTGTAGAGTAATAAAAATAGGAATAAACATACAAATAATAGTAAACAATAATAAAACCAAAGACATCTGACCGCTTGTCAGTAATTTGTTAGGAGTTACTGTTAATTCAATTAATTCAGAATTCAGGGACACCCCTGTTCATTTATTTAGTAGTTTTTGTTTGACTTAATTTATTTTCCTTTCTTTCCATATCGCTTCAACTATACCACCCCTACATATCTATACAAACTTATACATATACATACATATGCATACACACACATACATACACACACACATACATCTATATATACACACATATACATATATATACACACATACACACACATATACATATATATATACACATATACACATATATATATACATACATATATATACATATACACACATATATACATACACCTATACACACATACACACACCCCACATATACATACCTATATACAAATACACATATACACATACATCTATGGAGTTAGCCTGTTTTCTGTAAATTATCATTTAGCTAGTACAAATTATGTGTTATTTCCTCCTTATTTGGAGGGTGGACCTGCAAAAGTTATATTGCATTATGTTAAATTTGAACACGCATATATACATACATACTCATATACATGCATACATAGATCCACACATAAATACGCATATATACATGTAAACAAATATATCCTGAAAATTTAAATATTATTAGTCATTATACCACTCAGACTTTTTTGGGGCTACTCCATCCATGCATATACATATCCGTATCCCCAACTACACATATGCATATCCACACACACATATATACATATATACATACCTGTACCCATATACACACATACATATACATGTATATGTATGTGTATATGTATGTGTGTATATGGGTACAGGTATGTATATATGTATATATGTGTGTGTGGATATGCATATGTGTAGTTGGGGATACGGATATGTATATGCATGGATGGAGTAGCCCCAAAAAAGTCTGAGTGGTATAATGACTAATAATATTTAAATTTTCAGGATATATTTGTTTACATGTATATATGCGTATTTATGTGTGGATCTATGTATGCATGTATATGAGTATGTATGTATATATGCGTGTTCAAATTTAACATAATGCAATATAACTTTTGCAGGTCCACCCTCCAAATAAGGAGGAAATAACACATAATTTGTACTAGCTAAATGATAATTTACAGAAAAGGCTAACTCCATAGATGTATGTGTATATGTGTATTTGTATATAGGTATGTATATGTGGGTGTGTGTATGTGTGTATAGGTGTATGTATATATGTGTGTATATGTATATATATGTATGTATATATATATGTGTATATGTGTATATATATGTATATGTGTGTATGTGTGTAATATATGTATATGTGTGTATATATAGATGTATGTGTGTGTGTGTATGTATGTGTGTGTATGCATATGTATGTATATGTATAAGTTTGTATAGATATGTAGGGGTGGGTATAGTTGAAGCGATATGGAAAGAAAGGAAAATAAATTAAGTCAAACAAAAACTACTAAATAAATGAACAGGGGTGTCCTGAATTCTGAATTAATTGAATTAACAGTAACTCCTAACAAATTACTGACAAGCGGTCAGATGTCTTTGGTTTTATTATTGTTTACTATTATTTGTATGTTTATTCCTATTTTTATTACTCTACAGCTGAGCAGGACAGGACAATTTAAAAAAAAAAAAAAAAAAAAAAAAAAAATCTGTTTTCAAATGCCTTAAAAATAAAGAATTCATCATTCGCATCTGATGAGTCGGGAGATTAGACATCTTTGTCTAAGCTCCCTGAAATAGTCTATAATGCAAGATCTATAAGTCTTTTGTTATTTATTTAAATATAAATTTGCTCTGTGACTCTAACAATAAGAGCACACATTGAGCTCTCAAACTGCGACAAGTTGTTTTTAAAAAAAAACCTATGTCGTAAGGAAGATTTCTTCTCTGGACTTTTGGATTATATATATATATATATATTATATATATAATATATATATATAATGACAATTTTATTAATGTGTTGATAGATATATTACAATGCTTCATCTAATATATTTAGATAACTTAAGACTATTATGATCGCAATCTCTCACCTTTTTTAATATCAACATCATAGAGAGCCCCCAAACGCTACAGCCGGACCTTTCTTTCGAAATGACCCAGTTCAGAAACAATGCAATGACAGTGACCAAAAAAGATCTTTGTCTCATAATAATTCTTAGGCTTAGTTTAGGCTGCAATTTACTGGTAAATGTAACAACCTTTATGCGACAGAGGTAGCACACAGTTGGACAAGTAATCTTTGGTTGGTTGATTGGCTGGTTGGTTGATTTTACGACATGTCAACCCTTGTTGGGTTATTTTATGCCGAAGATGTTTTGTTTTATTCATTCTTGATGGGTACTTGGGAGTAATAGTGATGAAGAGGTACTCTACAATCCACAGAGCTCGAGAATTGGAACTTCACCAGCAGATAGAGTTTAAAGTCATACACGGGACATTGGGACCCTCAGCCATCGCCTTCCAGCACATATATGAAAAAAAGTGTTGGGGGTTTGCCACAAGGGAAATAGGGACAAGTAATTCGTCTCTTTGTTTTCTTTGCTGATAAGTGCTTTGAAAAATCGTGAAATTCATTTTCAGGTTGATTAACGACCCGGTCATATAAAGAATCATGCAAAATGGACGTATTGTCGTCCGTCTTACAATTATTGACTAACTATCATCAAGCAAATCTGTTTATCCAGTTAAGCCTGTATTTGTGCCACTGGTCACGACAATGTATTAGTTATCGGCGTTTTGCAGTTGGTCGCGTCTATCAATCGCACTTGGGGCGCATTCAGAAGAATGACGGCCGAGCGCGGCCAATTTTGATTACACTCAATTTACAAAAGGCAGCGGAGAGAAAGAGAGACACGGACAGAGAGAGAGAGAGGGGGGAGAGAGAGAGAGAGGACAGATAGAGACGGACAGACAGACAGACAGACAGAGAGAGAGAGAGACGGACAGACACAGAAGACAGGGAGAGAGAGAGAGACACGGACCGACAGATAGACAGACAGACACAGACATACAGACAGACAGACAGGGAGAGAGAGAGAGAGAGAGAGAGAGAGAGACCGACAGATAGAGAGTGAGAGAGAGAGAGATGAGAACAGACAGATAGGGAGAGAGAGAGACACACCGACAAATAGAGAGTGAGAGAGAGAGAGACGCGGACAGACAGACAGACAGACAGACAGACACAGACAGACAGACAGACAGGGAGAGAGAGAGAGGACCGACAGATAGAGAGTGAGAGAGAGATAGACGCGGACAGACAGACAGGGAGAGAGAGAAAGACCGACAGATAGAGAGTAAGAGTGAGAGAGAGACATGGACAGACAGACAGACAGACAGAGAGACACAGACAGACAGACAGACAGGAGAGAGACAGACCGATAGACAGACAGACAGACATAAAATTCAACAGTCTGGAAAGACAGGCGTTTGAATATCGTATAAATGAATGGCTCATCCACCTTTCGAATGGCGCCTAGATCAACTACATGAACATCATTAAGGGGTGTGGACAGCAACGATTTCCATGAGACTCTCTCTCTCTCTCTCTCTCTCTCTCTCTCTCTCTCTCTCTCTCTCTCTCTCTCCCAACTCCCAGATGTTTAGAACTGGGGCCTCATGATCAGATGTACTTTCATATCACACTCGGGACGCTCTTTGGTGGAAGTGATACCCCCTCAACAGGGGATACACTCAGCGTATTCTAAACCCCATCGACAGGATTATTGGGGGTTATGTGTTTGTATTGTAGATCCTACTTACTTTAGCATACGAGGTTTAATTCCCTACTAAGTCAGAAACTTTTATCTTACGCCTCTCCCCCCCCTCTCTCTCTCTCTCTCTCTCTCTCTCTCTCTCTTCACTCACACACACACACACACACATACACACTATCTCTCTCTCATCAATTTGGCCCTCCCTCTTGGTAAGTCCTCTAAACTAGTGGTTCTCAACGAGGGGTCATATGGCCCCCGGAATCATATAACATTTTTGGGGTCGGGACAAGCAAAAATATTAATCGAAGCACACGATAAGATTTTTAAACAGCGAATGGCTATCGGGGTTCACTAGAGTAATTAAAGGAGTCCATAAGTAAAAAAATATATAAATGAAAAGTTGAGAATCACTACTATAAACGGTATTCATTGTCCAACCCCTCTCAATCTCTCTCTCTCTCTCTCTTTCTCTCTCTCTCTCTCTCACACACACACACACACACAGACACACACACACACATACAGACACACACACATACGCACACACAGACACACACACATACAAAACGTCCCTATCGATCATCAATCTTGGCAAGCTAATGATTTTTTTGCTTGTCAGCCAACACTGAAGTGTTCATGTGTAGGAGTTAATAAAAGAACGTCACTTATGAGTTCGTACTTACTTCTCTATCAGTGTCCAGTATATCCTGCCCGTCTATTGCTTTTTTTTCTTTTTAAATAAAAGACTATAAATATTTTAAACTCATCATCATCATCATCATGAAGATGTCCCTCTTTTGAGTGAAATCTAAGTTAGATTTTCTAAGAGACGTCGTTAATAAATAAAATTTATTCTATTCTGTGTTGATGATTTTGACCATAAATTAAAAACTCATTGATAAACTTACGAAACGTGACGTAAGCAGTGACGCTTACCGGTTACAGTCAGACATAGAATCTCCATTATAATGAGATGGTACTGATCTTGTTTACGTTTATAATTTTTGGTATAATTTTATTTCTTTCAAGAATGGCAGAATGTAATATGTATCAACATTTTCAAATAGGTCCTTCATATTCTTTGCGTTGAAAAAACGTTGGAAAAAATCTCCGTATTCAAGGAGAAAATGTATG
>CM042141.1:37348902-37398902 GCA_023376005.1 Doryteuthis pealeii
GTCCCCATAAGTCATCGCTCCTGGTAAGTCCTCCTCACCACACCCAGTATTCGTACAGAGCTGATCAATGTATGTCTTTGTTCATCGGTCCACTCTGGTGTCCATATGTAGGTATCCACAGGAGAACGTCACTTCCGGGTTCGTCATTACTTCTCCAGCAGTGTCCAGTGTGTATTTGGCGCCTAACTTGGATGGTTAACTCAAATAATTTACACACAGCTATATGGTTTCAAGTATTCTTATCTAATACTAATAATTATATGGTTTCAAGTTGTTTCCATTTGATAATAGTTGTTTCCACTCAGTTATATGGTTTCAAGAAACTGATAATTGTCTTTGTAAACAATTATAGCTTCAAGCAATTATTCTTAATACAAATCATTTACTGTTTATATATAACAGTAAGTTATTTGTATTAAGAATGATTACTTGAAGTTATGATTGTAGGTGTATATATAAAGTATTCCTATCTAATACAAATACTTTGCACACAGTTGTATGGTTTCATGTATTCGTATATATTTAACGAAATGAAACTTGCATAAAGTTGAGATCATATTAAAAATTTCTTGTCCTTTCGAAAGAAGAAACATTGGAAAAATCTCATGAGGAAATTTTATTTTCAGATTACGGAAATAATGAAAATTATTTTTTTTAAATCAATGTCTATATTTTTGCACCATTAAATCAATTAAATGAATATTTTTTTTAATTCTAAGAAACATCAATTAATAGTCAGATTTTCACTAAAATTTCCATAATTACGTATCTCCCGATGAAAATATGTCTGAAATAGTTATTTCCTAAAATATATTTGGGGAAATATTTTTTATGAGGTGTACTTCCCCTGTCGAAATTTTTGCGGTCGTTAACCAAATTTATACACAGTTCTGTTTGACCCATAGATGGTACCCTGACAAAGTTGAGTAATTGCAGTGAAGGGGTACTCCACACTTTCCAGAGCTGCAGAATTGGAGACTTATTATTAGATGAAGTTTAGTGTCATACCCAAAATACCATGTTGAGGGGGATGGGCTTACGCCACTTCAGGGGATACAGTTGACATATCTTGAGCCTCATCAACAGGGACGATTGTCTTAATAGAGGAAGGTCTTCTATATGCTAAACAACAAAAAATATTCACATTTTTTTAAAAATATTTTTTTTAAATTATTTTAGACGGGACCAGTCTGGTTCAGTTGTTCCCACAATATTACCGTAAAATAGCCGTTAACAAATCTCTTTTCTATTATGTAGTAAAAAAAGGAGAATCGGTGGAGTGGCCTATTGTCAGTATCAGCCAGCTTTTTACTAGCACTAAACCAGGGAGACTATGTTTACGTACTATAATCTCCCCTGTTCACTGCACAAATCCAAACTGTGCTACTCATGTGCTGAGCTGGCGAGACAGTTAATCTTGAACCCCGGAATCTTGTGGTTTATAGGCAGATGCTATACCGAAGAAAAAATAATGAAGGTTTTATAAAAACCGAAACGTTTTAACTTCGGCTTTACCTATAAATTTATCTTTTGGAATACTTTGTTTTTTTCTTATTCTATACACACACACACACACACACACACATACACACACATTTATATATATATATATAATATATATATATATAATATATATATTATATATATATATATATACCTTAAACGAATAGAGCACACTCCATAGCATAGTATGGGTATAACAGTGAAATTTATATTTCTACAAAAAGGGGGTGTGAATAATGCGGTGGTAAGATTTCTGATTGATGACGAGTCGGTCGGATTTAAATCCCAGCCTGAAGCAGTCTGCCTTGTCTTATCACACTAATGAGCCGTGAAATGGCAAAACATGACTGTATGAAGAAGACAATATATATATAATATATATATATATATATATATATATATATATATATAAGTCAGCCACGGACACCGTGTTTCGGCGTTTCACGCCTCTTAAGTGTGACTAGACACAACAACTACCTATACCCAGGATAGAAATCCGACTGACTTTTTGTCTGCCCGACTTCTTAACATATATATATATATATATATATATATATATATATAATGGTATACATAAGAATAAACTACTCGAGTTTCACCATAAGGATCTTCAGGGTTAAATCCACCGAATTTAAGTCGATTTAACCCTGGAGATCCGTATGGTGAAACTCGAGTAGGTTATTCCTGTGTATGCCATCATAATAAATTTGCTCTACTCACGTATTGAGCACTTTATATTTGTTATATTGCTGTCTTATCATTGTGAACCTTGCATCAACTAACCATTGTTACCGGTAAACCACCTTTTTCATATAATATCACACACACACACACACATATATATATATATATATATATATATATATATTATATATATATATATATATATACCCTGGCAATAAAAAGTCGAGGTGATAAAAAATGCGGGTGCCAATAACACCTAAATAAACAAAAATCGACCGTCCCACATCAAACATACCCCTCCTTAACCCATTTGAAAATCTAAAAGTCACACACAGTACCGAGATACACACACACTCACACGCACACACATATATGATTTCACACACATACATTTATATGTGGACATATATATGGTTATACATATAAGTCCCGAGAACCCTTCCTCACATATATAAGAGCATTCAAAAAACTCAACTCAAAGTGGGTTTTTTTCACGAAACAGTTTGTTTTTTTTTTGTTTTTTTTTGGTTTGTTTTGTTTTACGGCATATCAACCTCAGTGGGTTATTTAATGCCGATAAAGTTTTGAAATAAATCAATTCTTAATTGATAATACAATTCTTTTATAAATACATTTTTCTATTTAACCCATAGATGGGACCCTAACAGGTACTACCACTCCGGGTCAGAGTGGACCAGGGAGCAATGGTGATGAAGGGGTGCTCCACATTCCCCAAACCTCCAAAACTGGAACCTCACCATCAGATAGAGTTTAACGTCATTCCCAGGACATGTAGACCCGCAGCCACCGCCTTCTATCACCCATATGATAAAAAGGGGTTGGGGCTTGCCATAAGGGCAATAGGGTCGGGAAAATCATATAGGTGCTAGGGCTTGACGTGACCAGCCGATTGATCGGAGGGGGCATCTCCGACCGCCCGTCTAGCCCAAGATAGGGCCAAAGTGGAGTATTGCATGTCATGAACTGCTCATCCACCTGGGCTCTATCCTTAAGCATCACGGGTCGCCACCCGCGGCCAACAGGTGGCCCCATTGGGGAGTCTTACCCCTCTGCAGAGGTGCAGTCGGTGCATTCTAACGCCCCAGCCGACCGGGCGGGAAACATTTTAGTATATTGGTGCGAAGTGTTAAATATTAAACCGGCCAAAACAACAACTTAGTGTTTGTAACTGTTCGATATAAACTTTTATTTAACAACAAAGAATATAAGATTAGATATGTAAAAGACATTCTGGCGTTTTTCTACGGCTCACCATGCCAGCGACTCAAGTCTTTACATCTTACCCAAAGGAGACGTGTAGTTCAGCTACTGTTTATATATTTCTTCAGTGAAGATGCTGCAAGGTTGAATATACGCTTATAAAAGGTCATTTTCAGTCGGACAGTGTACACAAGCCTTTATAAAAATTTATTATTTATAATAGATTTGCATGTATTTGCATATGACAAGCCGGTGCGACGGACCAATGTGGAACTATTTACGATTCTTTAGGGATCAACTTCTTGAATTAACTATTCAATAATGTAAATGTATTCTGTTTTATTTTTCATTAATCTTGTGAGTATATGAAACACGAACAAAAAAAATCTCCCATGTTTCGGTGTTCTATGCAATTCTCAATATGTTGTATAAAGCGTTGTTTATCTTCTGTTTGCTGAATCAGAAACATAGACATTGTATAATTTGTTCATTATGTCTCTCCTAAATGTAAGCAAGATAAGATGATAAGACTAGAAGAATCACGAAAATAAGAATTAACAAGTATTGTTTTAAAAAGTGTCTTATCTACATATTACGAAAATTCTCATTACGTATATATATATATATATGTGTGTGTGTGTGTGTGTGTGCGTGTATATATATATATATATATATATATATATATATATGTATGTATGTATATGTATAAACGTTAAGTATATATATATATATATATATATATATATATATATATGATTGATAAAGAAAATGCTCAAATATCGGTCATGTTAACGGTTATAAATTTATTTCAAACAAAAGATTCTCATATTTAGAATCCCTGGAATCTTTAGACCGTGTACAATAATAAATGAAAGCTTTTGCTGGATTTGGCTAAGTTGATTAGTAGTTTGAGTCATCGTTCATGCCTATATTCCTGAGTTTATGATGCTTATATTTAGGTAGGGCAATGCCACAGCACTTGAGATCCTTCTTGCAGACATCCGTGAAACGCAGCTGGGGATGGGGACCAATCTGTCTCCTACCAGACGAAAGCTCTCCATAAAGGGTATCCTTCGGTATCCGTCCATCCATCCATTCAGTGGGCATGACCCAACCATCGGAGACGACACTGTCTCAGTAGAGAACACAAGCTGGGGAGTAAAGCTTTCTCTAAACTGTGTTTGTGATCCTGTCCCTCCAAGGTGGTGCCCAGTAGACGTCTAAGACAGCGAAGGTAAAAGCCATTTAGCTGCCGCTCTTGGTGGGTACACGGGCATGTTTCACTCAGGTGCTTTGACATTGCCCCTTCCAGCTGGGAAAGATTTGGCTCATGACCGCCTTCGGTGGCGGCAGGCTCTCTGTAGAGGACTGTTTGTCTGAGGTCACCCTGGCACAATACCATGAAGCTAGGGGGTCCAGAAGAAAGCAACGTCAACAAAACACCGGCATACCAATATCTTCAGGAACAGCTTTCACATGCGACATATGTGGTCGAGAATGTTTTTCTATCATTGGACTTCACAGTCACAGAGGCGCTGTAAATTCAAAGAGAACAAAAATATTTTATAGTCTTCCGAGACTGAAATGCCAATAATTTAGGGTAGGGATATATATATATATATATATATATATATATATATATATATATACAGAAGTAATCGATCTGTGACGAACTAAAAGGATTTTAGGAACACCAAGGGTAGAGAGAGGTAAGGGATAAGAGAGGAGTAATAAAGGGTTTAAGACAAAAATAATTTAGCAAATTCCTAATCAAATTAAAAAAGAATATTTATAATAATTTTCGTTAATTTGAGGAATTGTCTTTTCCTCTTTTGCTTTGTTTTTTTGTTGACATTTGAAATATTAAATATAAAGTCTATCGTCTACATATTACTAAAACTCAAGTTACGTTTGCATTGTTGTGTATTATTGTTGCAAAAATTGTGTTTCAATAAATATCTATTATTTTGTTACGGAGAATTTTTCTTTTCTGTTTGAGTTACCAACACTTGGCAACTTGTTCCGACTAACATCCGACCAACCCAACGAGGAAGCTCCGATGCAGTTGTATCAATTACCAGTTCGTGGTTCTTTAATACACAACGTGGGTATGGAACCATTAACGAAGCAACTAGCCGGAGATACAAGTGGCACGGAGTTTAAGTCTACCTCATCAATATGGCATAAGCCCACATTTGGCGCCGTGATTCTAGGATATGGTCTTAAGAATATCTACGGCGCCATAAGACCACATGTGGAGTCAACGGCGCTTGGTAACTGTTAGTTTCTCTCCTATACGATTTGGCGCCCTGTCGTCTGGTGTTGTAGAATACGCCGACTGTACCTCTGCAGAGGGGTAAAATTCCTCCAATGGGGCCATCTGTTGGCCGTGCATGGCGACACGTGAAGCTTAATGACGGAATCCTGGTGGTTGAGAAGTCCATGATATGCAGCACACCACTTTTGTCAAACTTAGAAAAGACGTGCGGTCGGAGAGGCCCCATTCAATCAATTGGTTAGTCACGTCAAGCCCTAGATCCTATAAGATTGTCTCGACCGTATTGCTCATGGAAAACCACTCCGAAGCCTTTTTATTATATAGGTGCTAGAAGTTGGTGGTTGAGGGTCTGAATGTACTGGATATGACGTTAAACTGCTTGTAATGGTGGGGTTCTAATTCTGGAGTTCTGGGGAATGTAGAGTACCCCTTCATCGCCATTATTCCCATGCCCTCTCTGACCTGGAGTTAGTACCTGTCAGGGTCCCATCTAACGGTTAGATAGAAATAAATTATTTTTTTGAAAATATTTAAAAAAGAATTGAGCTTTTAAAAAGTTGAATACTCATCAAGAATAAATAAAACAAAACCTCTTCGGCATAAAATAACCCAACAAGGGTTGACATACCGTAAAATCTACAAACCAACCAACCAACCAACCAACGCGATTATCAAACCATGTTTTATTCGTTTAAATCTTCACAAGTCACTTAATGTTGAGAATCCTTCTGTTCTTTTGCAAGTCAAGAGGACATTTTTAACAATCAGGTGTAAACAAGACTGTGAGTAAATTCAACCCTATCCCAGAAGGGGTAATGTGTACCTTTAATCTAGCAGCAATCTAGCTTATATACAGATGCAGTCTACATTTTGAAATATGCTTATGGGGAGGGGTGCCATTTGCCCTCGGATGATAGACAAAATATGTCAGTTTTAAAAGTAACATCAAAGCCAACCCCTAGATTACATTCGTCATTTACTTCCTTGATGTTTTTTGTTGCTTAATTCATATTCAATTTTAATGGGATGACTTCAAGATTTTCGAGATTAGGGTTTCCAGATTATCTGCCAAATTCATCATTCTATTTTTAAAAAAGGATAATCAAATTTTCAGACTGTGTGCAACTTTGAATGTGGCATACATGATCTGTTTCTTCATCAAGTATTTAACCATCACATCACTACATAAAAGAGACAAATGTTGTTTTTTGTTGTTTTGTCTTAAGGTTTTTTGTTTGTTTTTTGGGGTGTTTTTTCTGTTTTTGTTTTTGTTTTTTGTTGTTTTGTCTTAAGGTTTTTTTTGTTTGTTTTTTGGGGTGCTTTTTTGTTTTTGTTTTTTGTTGTTTTGTCTTAAGGCGTTTTGTTTGTTTTTTGGGGGGAGTTTTTTTTTGTTTTTTGTTTTTTGTTTTTTGTTTTTTGTTTTGTTTTTTGATTTTTGCTTGTATACCGCTTGTGTTCTGTGCACAACTAGCATCAAAAATGTCAGAAAAATCTGATATCACGTGCACAATTTTTAAAACCGTTCCTTTCCACATTGTACGCATCTTTTAGGGCCGGGTTAGCTCAATCGGTAAAGCGTTCGGCTAGAAACCACAAGGTTCCTAGTTCGATACCGGTCCTCGCCAACTCAGCGTATGAGTAGCACAGGGATATGTGCGGTAAAGTAAGGAGCTGATGGTAGGTGCGGCGCTCCACCTCAGACGCCAAAACAATCTCCTTAGTCTAGCGCTATTGAAAAGGGGATAGACTACCTCGCTGACTGGCTGATACCGACTTTAGGCCGCCCCGACGACTTTACTTTTTTTACGCATCTTTTAAAGTGCAACATCGCCCTGTCAGCGGGGCTTAAAATACACTGACTGTATTCCACCATCAAAAAAGGGGGGTCCTGAGTCTGCAGGTTGGTGAGGCCCCGTTCTGGAGATCAGTTCGGTTTCTTTGTTTAATGTTTAATCAGTGAATAAACTAAAAGAAAAAACTTGTCACTAGGTCATGGGGAACCACCTCCCGATAAATACATGATAAATACATAATGAGATAGATAGATAGATAGATAGATAGATAGATAGATAGGATGAGGGTAGATAGATATGCATATACAGATAGATATTCATAGACATGAGATGCCCAAGTATTTAAAAGTTTAGATGCATGTTCAGTTTCAATAGTTCAGTCGGATTTGGATGTGTTATTTAATACCAAAGCTATCCTTGTAAAAGGACAGTAGTGGTACTATTTAACCCATTGCTGGGAATCCTACCTTTCCCAAGGGTATTAGTCCAAAAGTAAACAAAATATCGCTTACTACGATATCAGCACATCCAGCACTCTAGCCACAGCATCCCTGGGACTCCCACCTTAAACAGATCTATTTGACCCATAGTACCTAATACCTCTTTGGGTCAGAATTCACAGTTAAATGATTTCAAGTTTTCCAAAATTAACACCAAAGCCATCCTAGTAGAAGAACAGTAGTGGTACTATTTAACCCATTCCTCGGAGATGAGGGGTTTCATACCTTTACCAAGGGTATTAGTGCGAAATGAAAGTAATAGCGCGACTGGATTTCATGCGATTGATAAACCCTAGTAAATTTGATCGAGGTCGTAAAAATTCGATCAGTGAATAAACTGTAAGAAAAACAATTTTTAAACTCAATTTTCAACACATTTTTCAAACTAAATGGGAACATAACAGTACTACCACTCCGGTTCAGAGTGAACCTGGAAGTAATAGCGATGAAGGGGTACTCCACATTCCCCGGACCTCCAGAATTGGAACTTTACCATCAGATAGAGTCTAACGTCATACCCAGGCACCAAGACCCTCAGTCATCGTTTTCTACCTCATATATGATAAAAAGGGTTGGGATTTGCCATAAGGGCAATCATGTAGATGTTAGGGCTTGACGTGACCAGCCGATTGATCGAAGAAGGCCTCTCCGATCATCCCGTCTAGCCTAAAGAAGGGATAAAGTAGAGTGTTGCATGTCATAGACTGCTCAAGTCAACAGTGTTCCATCCTTAAGCCTCACGTGTCACCTCCCACGGCCAACAGGTGGCCCCATTGCAGGTTGAGTCTTACCCATCTGCAGAGTTGCAGTCAGTGTATGTTAAAGTCTCAGCCGACAGGGCTGCTCGCTTTTTGTATGGAAAAATCTATAACAATTCCGAATTCTGTGCTGCAAAATATCAACATTTGAACAAGAGGCTCAAGAAAAACAGAGAAATGAACTTCCAGTTAAAAAAAAAAAAAAAAAAAAAAAAAAGAGGCGATCAGCAACAAAATTGATTCAAGAAATTGTTGACATCGCCTTTAGAGAGAAACAAAGTGGCGATTTTCACATCCACCAAAAAGCAAAAAGCGTTGAACACACTCTTGTCTTTAAAAAAAAAAAAAAAAAAAAGAAGAATTTAAAAAAATGAATAACCTTTTTTTCCTCCTCTCTCGCCTGTCAAAGAACATTTCGAACGAATAATCACTCCGCTAATGGAAGTGTCAAAATTTTAAACACAAGAACTCTTTTACGCTTTAGCGTCCTTAAGATCCAATTTCTGAGAACGGCAACAAAATAAACAACAAAGCAAAAAAGAATGGAAGAAAAAAAATAATTCTTGGGGGCGAAACATGACAGATTTCAAATACCATTATTTTCGACTTTAAAAAGAAACCCTACGTTGTTTTTGTTTGCTTTTGTTTTTTTTTTTTTTGTTTTTTTTTTTTTATACTGGGTGTTAAAAAGTCCTCGGCCAGACTAAGAAAGAAATGGCTAAAAAAATGCACAGCTATTTCGTGTATTCGTCTCGCAGTTCAATACACTTGGTATATTGTTTCTATGTATCTGTAATCTTTTTTTGAACTAAAAGTCAATATTTTCTTCATCTCCTTAGATAGATAGATAGATAGATAGATAGATAGATAGGCATAGAAATAGATAGATATATAGATATGATCAAACTGTGATAAATAGATATGAAAAAACTGAGGTAGGTATATGCTTTCAACAACAGAAACAGCAGTCATTCTTTCTTAGTCGGGCTGAGAACTTTCATCCTCTCTTCAGATAGATATAAACAGTGATATGTAGATATATAGATAGAATATTATATACACTTCCTGCAACAAACAAAAACAGCTATATAAGATAGATAGATAGATAGATAGATAGAATAGAATAGAATATAATATACACTTGCTTCAACAAACAAGCAGCTATGAGCCATAAGATAGATAGATAGATATAGATAGATAATCACCATGAATAAAAACACCCAAATATTTTATAGAAATAGTTAATTTTCTTTTACACCAAAGATATCAGGATTTTATCATTTCTTGCGGATGATCATAGATTTAAAACGGACATTATTAGGTATTATTTATTTCCAAACTTAAGCTACATTGAAACTCTGTAACTAAAAATATGTGTATATCCAAAAACTCAGTACACCCTTTATATATATTTTTGCAATTTTATTTTTAGATAAAGAGGTGTTGAAATTTCATTTTCGTTAGAGAGTTTAAATGCTGCTGAGTTTAGTAATAAATCTTATTGTTACATAATTTATGATCAATTATGAATTAGGACCGTACCTGTAGTTAGAATTTTTAATTGGGGTCCGTTACTTTAAAATGACAGGGTCCGTGGAAAGTTACTGGGGCCGATGAGTAACAACGGTGACATTCCAACTGACCTTTCCGGTACACAGACGTGAGAATAAATTTTAGTTTAGTTAGTCAGATGTGAGTCGGTACCCTACCAGAGAGAGTGTCTCTTAAGGGTTCGCAACTGACCAGCGGCGGAATAATGGACATGGTTGAAAATAAAAGCTTGATCAAGAAACAACCAAGTCTTGTTTCGTTAATTAATTATTAAAACAAGCAATGTCCAGCCCAGCTGGAAGAATCCACGAAGAAGAACCAACCCCTAATAAGCCCGAACAGAGAACATGGCGTTCAGACGAGTAAACGATGTAAGCAGAATGTAAATGTCAATTATTATCATCTATCTCTCTCTCTCTCTCTCTCTCTCTCTCTCTCTCTCTCTCTCTCTCTCTCTCTCTCTTTATATACCCGAGTATGTTCGAAGGGTATATAACATTATTATGATGGAGATTATGTAACTGTCTTTCCTTATATTCCCTTTCTTTCATATTCTCCTTCTTCTCCTTTCTCTCTCATTCAATCTTCTCTCTCATTCCCTTTCACCCTCATTCACTTTCCTGTCATAACTCTCTCTCTCTCTCTCTCTCTCTCTCTCTCTCTCTCTCTCTATATATATACCCGAGTATGTTAGAAGAATATATAACAATATTATAATAGAGATTATGTAACTATCTGTAACTAACCTACGATTTCCTTAGTTATTTAAGTTATATTCTCAACGATTATGAAATAATCATTATTTAATCTTTTATTAGCATCTTATTTATTAACGATGTCTCTATTAGATTCTGAGTTATATTTGCCGCAAAACAGCCCATATTATTAATGCATTTAAAATCATGAAATGTGTATTATATATATCTAAGAAATACTGATTTACATAGTATATGGGAGGGATAATTGCATAATTATTTTAACAAAACTGGGTTTAATAAATAATTATTCGCTGTTACTGATTTCTAATACTATCATGTTATTCTAAAACATATTAAAAGTAATCCTATATATATTTTTGCATAGAAATCAATTAAAACAACATTATGATAAGTGTTATATTTTTATATTCGTTCTTATTTAGTTTCGTTGGTCTTTATAATTTAATATGATATTTTATTACATTAATACTTAAATACTTGCACCCAGGAACGCATACTTTTGCTAGTAATACATAATTATATGAGGAACCTTGCAGGAGAGAAGAGAGTAATGTTGTACAGAGGTTGTAAAGCCCACATTAGCATTATGTTGATTAATACAGTTGTACTCTAGTGGCACTGAAAGTACAAACTACCCCGCAGCTGCATAAGTTGTGGCATCTTGCCAGACTCCAGTCATTAGTCGGAGTCTGCCTTTGCATTCATGGACAGTTTGCCTAGGGTGGTCTCATCTCACCAAAACTTTTGTCTAATACAAATAACCTAAAGGGGACTATGTTATAATCTGTGTTGCACTTGTAAGGGTTCAGTTTTTCTGTTGTTGGTCATAGGATCCTGTAGGTTTCCTTGTAATTTATATAAATCCAAATCTGTAGTGTTCCTTGTAATATGTATAAGTCTGTGGCTTCCTTGTAATATATATATATATATATATATATATATAAGTAAAGTCGTCGGGCGGCCTAATGTCGGTATCAGCCAATCAACATGGTAGTCTATCCCCTTTTCACTAGCGCTAGATCATGGAGATTGTTTTGGCGTCTGAGGTGGAGCGCCACACATACCACCAGCTCCTTACTTTACCGCACAGATCCCTGAGCTACTCATACACTGAGTTGGCGAGGGCCGGTATCGAACTAGGAATATATATATATAAGTCCAAGTCTCTAGTGTCCCTTATAATAATAATAATAATAATAATAATAATAATAAGAAGAAGAAGAAGAAGAAGAAGAAGAAGAAGAAGAAGAAGAAGAAGAAGACGTCTTTATTTGATATCAAAATGATTTTTAAGCATTTTAGGGGAAAGTGGTCTAACCTTAAAATGTAACCTTACATCCAACTTCCTAGAAAAAATCCTCAGGTCGTGCTAATAAGCCCGGATTCTCATGGCTTTCCTTTGCCACACGTCCCTGTCAGTCATTGTTCCTGATAGGTCTTCCGCACGGCATCCAGAATATGTATAGAACTGATTAATGTAGATTTTTGCAGAAAAATATTCGTCGAAAAAAAAATCACGTAAAAAATCGCCGAAAAAAAAAGACATTAAAATTTGGAAATCCAAAATTTTAGCATTGTGGGTTTGAATTCAGCCAGGAATGTCTTTCAATTTTTTTCACGAGATTCCAAAATGGTAGGATATGTTGGGCTATTGTCTCTGGAGCGAAGTTGTGACATAATGACATTCGCATTTATTATTAGAGATAAGAGAAACATGAAGAACGCTGCGAAAGTAATTCCTCCTGTTTATTCAAACAAAATAAAAAAATACAACATATACAAGAGCACAAGAACACCCTTCGATAGAGCAGGTTTTCAGCTACAAAACACCATTTTTTATATATAGAGACCATTGTCTTATTTCCTGCAAGTTTTCCCATTTCTTCTCTATCATCATCATCATCATCATGTCGCGCTTTCAGTGTGGATATCCATGACAATCTCTCTCCATCCGTCCCTATCGCTCATCATTCTCGGGAGGTCCTCTATGCAGCATCCTGCATCTGCACAGAGCTGATCAACGTACGTTTTTACTGGTCGGTCCACACTGGCCCGTCCATATGCTGGCTTCCACAGGAGGACGTCACTTATGAGTTCGTCTTGCTTCTCCAACAGTGTCCCGCGTGTCTTGTTCGTCTTACTCGGATGGTTTGGGTGATATGTGGTAGGTGGCCGTACAGCTGCTTTCTCGTAGGATGCTGTTTCCACGTTTTGTTCATTCTTGTGCAGCTCCCATCTAGTTTATTCTCTAGTCGCTTAGTTAGGGTCCAGGTGGTGCAGCCATACAGCAGCACCGACACGACAACGGCCTGGAAGAACTGTCTCTTTAGCTTGTCTGTGAGATTGGACCTCCATATGATAGATAATATATTTATAGCGTCCCATGCCTTTCCTATGCGTGCATTAACGTCGTTTTCTGTGGCGGGATGTTACTGCCTAAGTATCTAAATTGTTCTACAGAGTTTAGGAGTTTGCCATCGATGGTGAGATGTCGTTTTTGTTTTTGAAGGACAAATAATGAAATATGGACGTCATAGTCGATATCAACATCTTCGTATAGAATTTATATATGCATATGAACAGGCAGACGTTGCTGTATTTAAAGATGTTTATGATAAAATTATCAGGTGGCTTTGATATTCGTATCCTGCTGCCAAAACAGATACCTATCCCAAACAATCATGAAAAAAAGGAAAGGTAAACATAGATGGTTATTGTCACGCATGCGACAAAATAAATCAAAATCTTATAATAAAGGAGATTCGGATTCTGTCCGTCTGTGTAACCGAAACTACGTCACTGCTTATGTTACGTACTGATGTTTTCACAGTACCAAATCTATATAACGTCGTATACCCTTTCTTACTTCTTACTCTGGTCGTATTTTCTTCTGGCCGGCTTTGGTTCTATCTTCTATCATCTTGGTCTGGTCTCTTCTAAAGGTCTGGTCTTTCTTGTATGGGGATTTCGGGTCTGGTTTTCTATGCTAGGGATTTCTCCTTATCAGAAGCCCTGTGTCATTGTTAGTTTTTAGGTAATAAACACAAGACTTCGATTTACGTTGATGTTACTTTATTTCCAAATCCCCAACCCAGACAATCTGCGCAGATCCTTACATCTTGCTAGCTCGGCTTCTAACTTCTAACTGACTTAAACTTACTATATCCTTAAACCGGAAGAGGGTCTTCTATCCTTCCGGTTCTCACCATTTATCCCCGGAAGGTGAGAGTGAGGTCAAGCGCTGTCACTCACTCCCAAGGCCATCAGCTGCCCTAATCACCATTATTATTTCTACACTATTGCCATAATCATTAGGTATCTAATAATTATGTAACATTTACGTCACAATACCCTCAGGAATTGTGTGAGTTTGTTAATGAGTATTTGATTTAAAATCAAAATCATTATTAACACATAGAATAAATGTTATATACTAACGGTGTATCTATGAACATCTGAGTTACAGCCCATGTTGTTAGTGCGTTTAAAACCTTGCAATGTGTCTTATAAATCTTATAATAATGGAGATTCAATTTCAGTCCGTCGTTGACCGAAAGTACGTCACTGCTTACGTTACAATACCCTCAAGAACTGTCTAACAATGAGTATTTAATTTATAGTCAAAATCGTTAATACATAGAATAAAGAACAACTCTGTATTATATACACTCAGAAATTGAGTATGCAACATTCAACGGTCTTCTTTGTTTTTGAAAGAAGTTTTAATAAATATATGCCCGGTATTTATATATATATATATATATATATATATATATATATATATATATATATATACTTTGTTTTATCTTAATATACATTTAAAGTTATCTAGCGTATAGATTTTTACGAGAAAATTATTTACAAACAATAAATAGTCATATAATCTTTTTACACAATAAATTTTGAAGATATTTGTGTTATTTCAACTGTATCCGGTTTTCATCAGTCATGCTTAGCCCATTTAAAAATCTGCTATTAAAAGAAATAAAATAAAGAGCGTGGCAAAATATCCTGATAACGGAATTTTGGACGTCGATAAAAGTCGAGATAATTTTTCTTTTAAATATATACATATATTATACAATAAATTTACTTTTTTTTTTTCAAATTTAATAAAGTTTTGTAGAATTATGTGAAAATAGGTGTATTTAAAAAAAAAAAACATTGTTGTCTGTCGTAAAACAAAACAAAACAAGCTTCTCGGTGGAGTGGAGTGAATATGATGCTTTTTTAGTAAGCCAATTTAAAAAATGTTATTACGAAATGCTATTTTATCTGTTTTTATTTCATTCAATTATTTTCGATTCATTAAATGTTTTATTTTATTCAATTTTTAGTATTCTAATATTTTTTAGAATATTCAATATTAATGATAATAAAATAAATAAAACCTGTTCCATATAATTCAACATTTGAACCCTTTCCGTTGTAATAATGAAAATTTAAATAAATAAACGATTAAATTAATTAAAAAAGTGTATTATTACTTTAATTTGTAATCAATCTTAGAAATCCTTTTTTACTTTAGCCCTTTTTTAAGTAACAAGATGTTAACTAGAAAAGTTTAAAAATTAATGAATACTTATGTTTTTGTGTAAAATTTATGTGTAAAATATTCAAAATAATTATTTAATTAATAATTAATAGATGCACGCAATATTCTATTTGCAGGCGTGAATAGACGTTTTTTTTATATCTGGGTTCAATCAGATGGCCATAAGCTGAGTGGTTTATTTAACTTTTTTTAAGTAAATAAGGGACACGCAGTTTGTAACAATAAAACACTAACCTTATGTTAAAATTCTAACGTAGATTGAGAGAAAGCTTTCTTATTTTTGATGATATAATTAAGAATATGCAGAGATATAAAGTTTAGATTTTAGAAAGTGTATTCCAGATGATTCAATTATTCTGATAAGGTTAAACGTTTTTAGTTTTTCTGGTGGTTTGAAAATTAGAAAATTAAATTGTAGATTGCCCATAAGAAGAAAAATAAGCTATTTTCCGAATTATATATTTTTTTATTGGGAAATTATTAAATTTCCTAACTTTTTTTTCATTTTTTAATGACATTCGCAATAATCAATATCCACTGGAATGGAGTGAATATGCTTTTTTAGTAAGCCATTTAAAAAAATGTTATTGCGAAATGCTATTTTACCTTTTTTTTATTTCATTCAATTATTTTCGATTTAAATAATTAATCTGGGTAGGTTTTCAGATGTTCATAGATACACCGTTAATAAATAACATTTATTCTATGTGTTAAAAATGATAGATAGACGCCCGGAATTCAAAAAAACGTGAACTCTAATTTAATTATCGTTTCTCTTAAAACAAAACAGGTAATATGTTTCAAAAATTGATTTTTACATTATAATTTTTTTCCTACTAGAAATATATTTCACATAGCATTTGATTCTATTTTGTTTATTTTTGCTAAATTAGTTAACCTATCGCCCAATATGTATTTCCATTTACCCTTAGATAGACGCCCGGAATTCAAAAAACGTGAACTTTAATTTAATTATCGTTTCTCGTAAAACAAAACAGGTAATATGTTTCAAAAATTGATTTTTACATTATAATTTTTTTTCTTACTAGAAATATATTTCACATAGCATTTGATCCTAATTTATTTATGTTTGCTAAATTAGTTAAACTATCGCCTAATATGTATTTCCATTTACCCTAAGATAGACGCCTGGAATTCAAAAAACGTGAACTTTAATTTAATTATCGTTTCTCGTAAAACAAAACAGGCAATATGTTTCAAAAATTGATTTTTAGATTATAATATGTTTCCTACGAGGAATAAAAGACAGACTAATTAAATTCATGAACAAAAAAAATAATGATAGTAAAATTGACGTGGAAAGGGTCAAACTAAGGAGTTTAAGAAAACAAACTTATTCATTAATTTCAAACATTATTCTAACTAGCAAGAATATGCGCCTTACGGGCGTAAGTATTTAAGTTTTAAAGTAATTAGATATATCAAATTAGAAAGCCTAACGAAATTAAATAAGAACGCATATAAAAAAGATTACACTTATTTTAATTATATTTTAATTGGTTTCTATATAAAATCATTCATAGGCTTAATTCTAATGCGTTGGAGAATAAAACAATATTAGAGATCAATAACACCGAGTATTAATTTATCAAACCCAGTTTTATTAAAGTCACTATGCAAATTAACCATACCATATATTATGTAACACTTTATTTCTTTGTGATATATGACACATTGTAGGATGTTAAACGTACTAATAACATGGGCTGTATATATTAATGATTTTGACTATGAAATAAATACCCATTGATAAACTTACGCAATTCCTGGGGGCATTGTGACGTAAGCAGTGACGTAGATTACAGAGTTTTGAGAAAGGGGTAGATGGTTTTTTTCTTTCTTTTTTAATGGCATATTAACCTTCTTTGGTTATTGTTGTGAGGTTTTAAGGGGTCAAATAAGAACAAAACAACGGGTAACGAAAAGTAGAAAAATGTATTAACTGAAAGTAGACAATACAATAGAGAGATGTGGAAATTACGTCCAACGAACAGAGTTATTGGCACTTGCATTGGCTTGCTCCTAAGCCACAATTATCCCTGTTTATTTATAGTAACCTGTCGGCGTATTCCATTGGTCAATAGGGTGTATCACCTATAACAGTTATTTAATGCCAATGGCCAACCAGCTCCGTAGAAGATCAATAGTAGTACTATTTAATCCATAGGTAGGGATATCAGTAGTAGGGTATTAGTCCGAAAGTGAACGTAATAGCGAAACTGGGGTTCGAACTCACTTACTACTACGTCACAGTCCAGCGCTATGTCCACTGCGCCACGGGGACTCTCCCCTTCTTATACGTGAATATCATTATCAGCATCATCATCATCAACATAAAATCGTACTGACAGCACATATTCTATTGACTCCCCCTCTCTCTCTCTCTCTCTCTCTCTCTCTCTCTCTCTCTCTTCTCTCTCTTCTCTCTCTCTTTCCATAGTCCCTATTAGACATTTCTCTAGGTTGGTTTTCTACACCGCATCCAGTAGCCATACAGAGTTGATGAACGTAAGTCTTTGAAAGTCAGTTAATACTGGTGTGTCCATGTGTGGGAGTCCACAGGAGAAAGTCGGTTATGAATTTGCCCTTACTTCAGCAGAGCCCAGCATGGCTTGCTCGTCTTAATTGGATGCTTTGTGTGATGGGACGTATGTGGCCGCACTGCTGCTGTTTTGTAGGGTGTTGTTTTCTTGGATTTAGTCAAAATAGCACGCAGCATCCTTGTGTAGTACACACCTAGCTTGTTACAGAGCTAATGTGTGGCTACACTACTTGGACTCTAACGAAACCCTTAGAGAATGAGGATGCTGCATGCTGTCTTGAACAAATCCTGGAAGTAGCACCCCACTAAAAGCAGATGTACGGCTACTTAACTTCTATCACACAAACCATCCAAGTAAGACGAGCAAGACATGCTGAACACTGCTGGAAAAGCAAGGACGGTCTAATAAGTGACGTTCTCCTATGTGCATGTACATATTGACAAACGAGTGACCAGTAAAAACATACATCGATCAGTTCTTTGCGGATACTAAATACTAAATGAGTGGAAGACCTGCCAAATGCGATGACCGATTGGGACGGTTATCGAGAGAGAGATAAGGGTACCCGTGCTGTCAACACGACCTGATGATGAGATAGAAATACTTGATATCGTAAAACTGTTTGTGGAGAAATGTAGACAAATACGGGATGTTACACTGGATGGAATTAATTCAAAAACATCCATCACTTTTTGAAAAACATTTTTTTTTCCTTTACTTGTATCATATTTGTTCTGAAGAAGGTTATATATATATATATATATATATATATATATATATATATATATATATATACAAGTGTATACACGGCACATTGATCTAAATCAACACATTTCTAGATTTTGGCCGTCGTAGTAAGCAAACGTTTGTAAATACATTTAATATTTTAAAGTAAATGTGTACAACATAAAGCCAACTGTATTCCTCTCTGTGATTCAATTGACATCTATTTTATTCCAGATTCCTCTGGAACTGTCCCAAAATCATGTCACACCGCATAAAAATACGCATTTACTGTTTTTCCTTTAAAATCAACGTCCCCCCTTTCAATTCAACCAACTCAAGCGTGTAAAATGACTTGCGTGCGCCTCCACTGTCTCGCGTACGCATGCGTTTAGCAAATCAATCAATCCGAAATGTTTTCACCATTTATTTCTACCCGTTCCTACAGTTCGCTTTTATTATCTCCCTTGATATTTTAACGCCCATCAATGGTGGCATTGCCGCTCCGCTCTTCTAGCGCAGGCAAGAGCGTCTTCTGCAGTTTTCTTAATAGCCGTCCTTTCGGCGGCTAAAATCGGGCAGCAATTATTTCTGCCCAGCAAGCAGTTTCACTGGCAGCCATTAGTCAGGGAGATGTCCAATTTATGGTTCCCTCACGCCACGAAACTAAAGCTCAAGATATTTAATGCAACGCTGAACGAAAAACGGCCTGACTTGAGCCAGTCTCTTTATTTGATTGACTATCATTGGACGAGAATCGATATGCCAGCACTTGACCAGCAGCTGAGCGAGCGAAAGATGAGATTCTGTGAATCGCATGAAATTGATACACTTTCATCTGTTACGCCTATGAAATTCTCTCTATGGAAAATTGAATATATACATATATATATATATATATATATATATATATATATATATATATATAGAGAGAGAGAGAGAGAGAGAGAGAGAGGGGGAGAGAGAAAGGGAGACAGACTGACAGACAAAGAGAGATAGATAGAGATAGAGATAAATAGATATATTAAAGTTAACGTAGCGTGGACATGGAGTCAACGGCACCTAGTTACGGACTGTTTCTCGCCTATGCGATCTTAAGACCAAATGTTGTATCAATGATATTGAGCACTATTTATAAATATACTACCCAAATTGTCTATATTATAATACTATATATATATATATATATATATATATATATATATATATATATTATCGATGTGAATTCTACGTATGCTTTTGTTTGTATATCTGGTGAGTCTAGACTCACCATATATATTATATATATATATATATATATATATATATATGTGTGTGTGTGTGTGTGTGTGTGTGTGTGTGTATTGATAATGTAGTGTGCTATATTTATAAGTAAATAGTGCTCGATATCGTTGACAGAGCATGTATATCTGAGGGAAGCGTAGACATGAAGTCAACGGTGCTTGGTTAAAGATAGTTTCCCGCCAATGTGACATTCAAACCAAGCACTTGGTTTGAAAATTGTACATATACACAGATATATATATACATATATACATATGTATTTATAAAGATAAAAGGTGGCTTACCGGTGAATATGGGCACGATCATTGGAGGTGCACAAAATCCAGGGGTTAAGTCAGCGATATAACAAATACAAAGTGCTCAATACAAATTAGAGTAAATTTATTAAAGAAATGGATACAATAGAAACCTACTCGAGTTTCACCATCTTATTCAATGAACACACGTGTAATCGGCTGCAATTATTCGGTACCTCGA
This sequence comes from Doryteuthis pealeii, assembly GCA_023376005.1. NCBI lineage: Eukaryota > Metazoa > Mollusca > Cephalopoda > Myopsida > Loliginidae > Doryteuthis > Doryteuthis pealeii. Next base: position 37,369,513 of record CM042141.1, read on the forward strand.
TTAATTCAGTGGATTTAACCCTGAAGATTCTTATGGTGAAACTCGAGTAGGTTTCTATTATATCCATTTCTTTAATACATATATACATATATATATATGAAAATCGCTTATATGTATATGTATGTGTGTGTTTGTGTGTGTGCATAAGATATATATATATGTATGTGTATATATATAGAGAGAGACAGACAGACAGACAGACAGGGAGATAAATAAACAAAGACAGAGATATATGAGATAAAGATTGAAATAAATAAAAAACTAAATAAGAACATATGAGAATATTTGCAGATTTGTAGTCGCCGACTTTGACCGTGACCCCCATGCTAAGGGTAGAGTCGGTGCTATAACAGAATTTTCATTGACTATGTGGATTGCTGCTTAAGACCAAGGAGCCCTATCGACCCCATTTGGGTATTTATGTGAGTAATAAGTACCCCAATTCCACTACTATCGGTGTGGATGGACGTTGGCTCCGCTGGAGCTCATCCGCCCTTTGACAGCTCTTGTTTTAATGATGTTGGGTGTCCACACATGTTGGGTAGTGCTAGATTACATGGTACTAGTAGCAGGTAAGAAAGAAGACCTCTCTTGACCCGACTCCTGCAAGCAAGAACATTACAATCAATCCCCACATTTTAATCCCCCATATATATACATATACATATATACATATACATATGTGTGACAGGGAGCAAGTATACATATACATATATATGTGACAGGGAGCAATGTATACATATACATATATATATATATATATATGTAAATAAATGGAAGTTAATCCGACAGAATGAATTTAACATTTTGAAAAAACAATTAGTAATTATAATCTGCTGACAGAATCTGTTTCGACCGCTTAGTAGAGGGTCATCATCATCGAGCAAAACATATGAAGGAATGACCCTCTACTAAGCGGTCGAAACAGATTCTGTCAGCATATTATAATTACTAATTGTTTTTTCAAATGTTAAATTCAATATATATATATATATATATATATATATATATATATATATATGCACACACATATATATATGCACACACATATATATTCACGCACACATATATGCACATATATATATACAAACACACACACATATATATATATACACACACACACATATATATATATATACTACACACACATATATATACACACACACACACACACATATATATATATATATATATATATATATATATATATATATATATATATATATTCGGATAGTAATATTCTTTTAGTTTCTCTTATTTTCTGTTTAATGTATTATTTTTGGTTGAAATGAAATACTTATGCTTTTATTATGCTGTCTTTTTGTTCTTCTTTTCATGTACATCTAAGCGTTACAAAACTTTGCAAGGCAGAACATTATAATTAATTCAAGTTATGAATAATGCAATGGTTACTTTCATTGAAGACAGATACAACAGATTTTATTGCTATAGGTTTCTCGCGAAGTTGTATGAGAATTCTATTCAAAACTTTATATCAATGTCTATAAAGCGTTTTGTTCGAAATAAATAGGAGAGAGATTGTTGGGATCTAAATAGGAGGAAAAGAAAAACGGTCCCACAGATCGGCAGGTTGAATAGATTCGCTTTGTCCCGCAAGTAGCTGAAAGGGAATGCATGTTGTTTTTGTTTTTTTTGGGTTTTTTGGGGTTTTTTTTCCATTTTTTAAATGGAAATGAGGGGTTAAAATAAGGTTTCGTAAAAGCGAGTATTCTCGGAATCGGTAGGTAAGGGGTTAAATATACAATCCAAACATATGGAATTGAAATATAATAATAGGCTATTATATATGTAATGAGCTAGATGGGAGCTGCACAAGGATGCCGCGTGCGATCTTGAACAAATCGTGGAAACAGCACCCCACAAGGAAGCAGCTGTACGGCCACTTGCTCCCTGTCACACATACCATCCGAGTGAGACGAACAAGACATGTTGGAGAAGCAAGGATGAACTCATAAGTGACGTCCTCTGGTGCAAATGCCAGTGCGGGTCGTCCAGCAAAGACCTACACTGACCAGTACTGTGTGTTTACTGAATGCTGCTTAGAAGACCTCTCGAGGACAATGAATGATAGGGACGATTGGTGAGAGATTTTCAAAGGTATCCGTGCTACTTGTGCGACATGATTATTATTATTATTATTATTATTATTATTATTATTATTATTATTATTTCTTTTTGAGTTTTCACATATTATTATTATTATTATTATTATTATTATTATTATTATTATTAATATACGTTATGTAAATCTGTGTCTCCACCTTCTAATTATATATATATATATATATATATATATATATATATATAACAATTTGTATGTCTTTCGGCCTGGATGTATAAATGCCATAGTATAAATGGAGTTAGAGAAAGCTGACCGTTTGTTTGTTTTGTTTGACGGCATATCAACCTCAGTGGGTCATTTAATGCCAACTAAGTTCTGAAATAAATTCATTCTTGATGGATACTCAATTTTTTTATCAACACATTTTTCTATTTAACCCATAGATGGGACCCTAGCAGGTACTACCACTCCGAGCCAGAGTTGTCCTTGGAGCAATGATGATGAAGGGGTGCTTCGCATTCCCCAGAACTGGAGTTTAACGTCATCCCCAGGACATGAATACCCTCAGCCACCGCCTTCTAGCACATATATGATAAAAGGGATTGGGACTTTCCATAAGGGTAATAGGGTTGGGGCAATCATATAGGTGTTAGGGATTGACGTGACCAGCTGATTGATCGGATGGGGCCTGTCCGACCGCCCGTCTAAGTATGGACCTAAGTGGAGTGTTGCATGTCATGGACTGCTCATCCACCAGGATTCCGTCCTTAAGCATCACGGCCAACTGGTGTTCCCATTGGGGAGGATGGAGATCTTACCCCTCTGCAGAGGTGCAGTCGGTGTATTCTAAAACCTTAGCCGACAGGGCTATAGCTGACAGTCAAAGACTGAAATGAATTATAAATATACAATGTTCGACCAGAGAATGGGTAAAAATCTCAAAGCTTTGAATTCTATTAAATTTTCTTATTATTAACAACAAAAAAGTGTTCATGATAAAATATGATTAAAATCGGAAAAAAAATTACAAGAATAATTTATTTATAACTAGCAGGGCTACTCGATGTTGCCCTGGAATTAAAAAGTTAAAAATAAATCTCTTATCTCAATTTATACTTAGATTAATAAAAAAAAACATGTTCTACATATTTGTTTTATTATCTTTCGTTCTTGTTTTTAAGTTATTTATTTTTATTATTATCATTGTTTATTTGTTTTTTTGTTTTTTATCTTATTTTTCTTTTATTTGCATTCTATGTTTTATCCATTATTAATTTGTATTATTTTTAATCACTTTTTAAAATGAATTTTTCAATACATCGTTGATCTATATCCTAGTTATAAATTTAATTCGCTTTTCTTATAGAAAATGGGAGCAATAAATTCTAAATATAGGGTTTTGATTTTATTGAACTTTAGTCTTTGCTACTCTCTAACAGTTTACATATATAAAAGGACATGCGCTCGGTCATTGTACAACCAAACATACTAGCTCTGCTAGTCTTATAAATTTGCATTATGTAAATCTCGGTGTGTCACTAGCTTCTATCATCTATTATAAATCTGAATTAAGAAAATTTATAATACATAACATGGAGTTTTATTTAAAATTCTATATCGGTACCAGCATTCGCCTCTAGCCTCTTAAGCCGCTCGGGAATTAGAATTAAATTAAAGTTAAACGTCCAGACCTCTTTGTAGGGCTTAGAATTTTTAAGTAAAATAATCAATTTGTAAAGAAAAACAACACAGATTTAATTGCCATATATTAAGGAACATACATTAAAGAATTGAGAAAAATGTAATTGCATATAAAGAAATTATAGTTTAAAAATTGGGGTTACCTTTCAAGAAGAATATGGGAGTTACGGTAAAGTCAGTGGGCACCGATTTCTCTTTAAAAGTGACAAAATCTTACTTACGTATACTAGGCTCAAATGGGGCTAGCGCTAAAATATAATTGTGATAATTGTTTCATCCGCCCTGTCGGCTGAGGCGTTAGAATGAACCGGCTGCACCTGCAGATGGGTAAGACTCCCCCAATGGGTGGCGACCCGTGATGTTTAAGGATAGAACCCAGGTGGCTGAGCAGTCCATGACTTGCAATATTCCACTTTAGGCTTTTCTTGGGCTAGACGGGCGGTCGCAGAGTCCCCCTCCGACCAATCGGCTGGCCAGGTCAAGCCCTAGCACCTATATGATTGCTCCAACCCTATTACCCTTATGGCAACCCCCAATCCTTCTTATCATATGGGTGCTAGAAGGCTGTGGCTTAGGGTCTAGATGTTTTGATACATCTGTCAAATAAATACAAATTCTGATAATACAGATAGATATATAGATAGATAGATGGATAGATAGATATGAACAGACTAAGATAGATTGATAGATTGTTATATAGATATAAATAGACTAAGATAGATAGATAGATAGATAGATAGATAGATATGAACAGACTAAAATAGATAGATATATTGATAGATAGATATGAACAGACTAAGATAGAGAGAGAGAGACAGAGAGACAGAGAGAGAGATGAATACTCTAAGATAGATAGATATGAAAGGACTATGATAGATTTAAACGAGACTGAGATAGATGTGAATAGACGGAGATAGATAGATAGATAGATAGATAGATAGATAGATATGAACTGATAGAGGTGAATAAATAGATATTAATAGTCTGAGATAGATAGATAGATAGATAGATAGATAGATAGATATGAACAGGCTAATATAGATAAATATTAAAGACTATGATAGATAGATATAAACGGACTGAGATAGATTTGAATAGACGTAGATAGATAGATAGATAGATAGATAGATATGAACTGGTTGAGGCGGATAGATAGATATTTATAGTCTGAGATAGATAGATAGCTAGATAGATAGATAGATAGATGCGGATAGATAGGTATATAGATAAATAGATAGGTAGATAGATATGAATAGGCTAATATAGATAAATATGAATAGACTATGATAGATATAAACGGACTGAGATAGATTTGAATAGACGTAGATAGATAGATAGATAGATAGATAGGGATTTTTATTGTATTAATTATTAACATTGGAGCCAAGCAATGTCCTTAACCCCTGAATGTTAAACAACGCCAACCACGAATTGCAGCTCGAATTCAGCTCAGACACGCAATATAGAAAATAAACTCCGTGAAGCCATACATCACGGAACGCCATTCAGACTCAACAAACCTTTGTAATGCATTAGAAGAAATCCACTTGGCTATTCATTATTTCTTTCTTTTCTTTTTTTGTTTCTTTGTTTGCTTTCTTGTTTGTGTGTTTTGTTTTTATTTTGTTCTGTTTATCGTTGTTTTATTTTTGCTTGTTTTATTTTTGTTTATTTTTTTTGTTTGTTTGTTTGTTTGTTTGTTTGTTTTTTTATTCTTTATCTTTTTTCCTAGCGTTAAGAACCACCGCGCGTGTCTGAGAAAGAAACCAAAAAAGGGGTACGTGGACACACACACACACACACATACACACATACAGACGCACACGTGTTTGTTTGCCGGTGTACGGGCGTGATGAGCGTTGTGTGGATCCGCTATTCTTTTAAAGTTTGTGTACACTGGATGCACCGACTAAACTCTTCAAGTGCGAAATTCGGAAAGATTCCGCAATCTTTTATCCTCACTGTTGTTAATCGATCTGTTGCATGTTTTTATATTATCCTAACACAGCAAAAATAACAGGGACATCGTGTAACATTCAGGACTGATTTAAGTAGTATACGTTGCATAGCCTGTGTTGCATTATTGATGGGTATCCTGTTAATTATGCACGGTTAGTGTAAAGAATGTATTAAATTCAAAATAACAGTTACAGGGATTTTAATTGACGATCCTTAACACTTGTGAGAATCTAGCCAATCGCTATTGCTTCTTCATCCTTCGACGGCTAGCTGGAAACCGATTATCTAACTAAAGCCTCTCCCACGATGTACGGTAGGAAGAGGTCCTACCGTACATCGTGGGAGAGGCTTTAGTTAGATAATCGGTTTCCAGCTAGCCGTCGAAGGATGAAGAAGCAATAGCGATTGGCTAGATTTTCACACAAGTGCAGTTGAGGATCCAAGATTTTAATGAAAATGAGAATTCACCAAAGAAATGTCTTGTGTTGTTAATCACAAACAAACGAACAACGCAAGACGTCTCAACCAGAATCTTAAGAAGACAAGACATATCCTAAGAAGATATACAGCCATGAAGAACTACTCAGATCTATACTCAGACCAAGATACGAATTAAGAAGAAATATAATACGACAGGATCAACAGTAAGAAGAAATACAGAATGAGAAGATGTATATAGCCATGGTATACACGGGTATACTTATGTTAAGATGGTTATACAACACGTGATGTCGAAGCTGATAGTGGATTCGCTTCCTTGTATCTTTATAACTCTACGTGGGGATTTGTAATGGAATGAAAGCTCTTACCTCTCGAACTAGGAGGGAGATTCGTTATTTCATGCTGGTTGTGGTATTATGTCACGGTACCAAATTAGTCGTAAGTTACATAGGTATACTTATTTTATGATTTTCTTATCTCTGCTACTACTTTACATCTGATTATCTGGGCTGTTGTTGGGCTGGCAATCTCTCTGTTCTTCTATGGATCTGGAACCCTTTGGTATCGTATTGAGATGTCCGGTCTTGTGTCGTTGCTTAGATTTTAATGAATGAACACAAGACTTTGCCTTTTTTTCAGAGCTCTTTTTCTTATTTTATAAATCCAAGACAAGCGGGCGGGGATTTCGGCCTCGAACGGACAGACCGCTATTGCGGTATGTCTCGTCTCGTCTCCCAGCCCAAACTCTCCGTACGTCTCCTCCAAAAACTTGGGTTAGACTCCCCACTTTCTCACTATGTCTCTCTCTCACTCTCGTTCTCACATTGTTCTGTCCAATCAGAAACCATGGTCAGTTTTTCTCACGTCATCTTTATTCTGGGGTTTTTTCCATGATTAAAAACTTTCAATTTCCGCATTCGTCCCATGTCAACCTACCACCGATGTATACGATGACTTTCACATTCATTATTTTACAATCATGGCGAAATTTTTGTTAACGCAATAGCGTTAAAATGTTTTTATATTAATTGGTATTACACATCTAACTTTAATTTTGGGCACAATTCTATGCAAAACTCTTAATAATCACTTTATATCAACACAACGTCATAATGATATAAATTTCCTGGTGTAATGATAATAGAAATCGAATATAGATCAGGAGTAATAATACAAATGGCCAGGTGTAATAATATAAACCTAATATTAGAAATCGAATACAAACCAGCTGTGATAATATAATTGGCAGGTGTAATAATAATATGAATTACCAGGCGTAATGATATGAACTAAATATTAAAAATCGAATATAAACGTAGTGTAATAATATAGATGATCAGATGTAATAATATAAACCTATTATTAGAAATCGAATATAAACTAGGTGTAATTGTGGCTGCCGTCATGAAATCGGCCATTCTAAGCTCAACATATTTGTTTTAAGCCCCACCCTTACCTTTCACACAAGAACCCGGTGACCTTGCCACCGCTTAAGCTTCACCAAGAAATAGTAGGTCCCTTAGTCTTAAAATCCCCTAAATAGTAAATGCAACTTAAAGATGAGTGAAAAATATTACCTTTTTTAGCTATTGGTTGTGTTGAATTATTTTCTGATATAAGGCGGGTGATAGATGCCTACTCCTAAATATAGACTCGTTGACTACCGCGTGATCTGGGGTAGATTTCTATTGTCCAATCACTGCCACTGCTGCTGCTGCTTCTGCTGTATTAATAGAGGCACCATTCTAAACTTATGTCATTGACACTTAGATTCTCTTGGACGTAGGACTTACAAAGAACACCGGATTCTTATTGGCTTGCTTACTTACTTATTACATCTGGAACTAAGGATGCCGACCAGATACGTAACAGGTTGAACAAATACTGTAGTAGTGTAGTAAACACTAAAAGAATTTTAAAAACAAAATGAAAGTTTTTTTCAGGGATCGAATACAAAGGCGTAGGAATTTGGTCTTGGCAAAGTGATTTTGGGAAAATCGTAAAAGGTCCTTTCTTGAATTGCAGGCTGCCGGCTTCAGTTGCATCCTTTATAGTCTAGATAGAAACGATAATGTTTTGTTTTTTTTGTTTTTTGTTTTTTTTGGGAGGGTCATTTTGTCACCGCGTTCTTAGTAAGATACTAAGAACATAGTTATTTGAATCCAACCCAATAAAGTGCTAACAAGATAAACTACATTTTCATTCTTCTTAAAACTGTATTTATTTTTAGTAGTTTAAACAAGTTATTTTCTTGTAAATTATAAATATCTTTGAAGTTTCGATTATTTCTTACCGAGTATCACACATAGTTTGTGCATTTAAGGCAAATAAGTTAAGTAACCTTAGAAACCCCTGTTTAATGTATGTTTATTACTTTTTGTAAGTTAAAGATAAGTTTAAATGTGTTATATGTTAGAATTTTGTCATTCTTATGAGGAGTAAATGTTTCCTGTTGACTTGATGATAGCACCTTTTTATTTGAAATTTGGTTTGTATTGTTATGTATTGTATTGTTCTTGTAAATGTAAATTCGCCGTCCTTTTTGTCAATTTTTGACTTATGCAAATGTTCGTTTAATTGCAGTTTTCACGGCTGGACTGTGTGAATAATAAAGAATTATTATAAAACCATAATCTGCAGTCTGTCAGTCCTTTAATGCACACAACCTAATGCAAGAGTAAACTCGGGTAGGATGCAATAATGATATAAATTGCCAGGTGTAATATTATAAGCTTAATACTAGAAATCGAATATAAACCATGTTTAATAATAACATAAATTGACAGGTGTAATAATAATATAAATTACAAGGTGTAATAATAATATAAATTGCCAGGTATTATAATAATATAGATTACCAGGTGTAATAATATAAACCTGGTATAAGACATCGAATACAAAACAGGTGTAATACATTTATCTCTAAATTTGGGCACAATTCTATGCGAAATTATTAATCACCTTACATCAAACGTCACCATAAAAAAGTTTATTTCTATTTCTAGCCGAATACCCGTCCTACGTTCAGAGAAAATTAATTTTATCAAATTGACCTAGTGTCGCATCCTGCTCGTGAGGAGGGGTTGGTATATATATATATATATATATATATATATATATATATATATATATATATATGCAATATATACACTGCGTTTCAAATTATTAACGAGGTAACATCTTTTCATTTTTTTACAAAAATACCGATTGGAATTTAACGAAATTTTCACAGTATAATGAAAATAGGTGTATGCGTAGGCTGTATAAAAACTGTATTGTTCTGTGCAACAGAAAACAAACAGTGGCCATTTGTAATATCAACACGATATAGAACTGTCTCAGATATTAAACAAGTGTCATTATACTCGTGCAATTATGGGTCACAAATGTGACTTGACCCTTCTGAGAAAGATATCATAACATCTAAACTTTCCAAAGGCAAGTCTACATTAGAAATATCCAAAATAATTGGAAGATATCACCAAACTGTGAAAAGATTTGTTGTAGCTCCTATGAAGGTACGTAAGAGGTCGATAAGGGTCACTCGAGGGTTGTTTCCCGACATTTTTTGTCGCGAATGAAACGTAAAGCTGTCAATAACCCAGGCCTGACGAGTGGAGCACTTTTCAGAAGCATTGGAAAAGCAACAGTGCCCAGAAGTACTCGCTGTCGTCTTCTGAAAAAGGTTGGGACATCAGTGAGACGAGTGACAAAGCCTCGATTGACAAAAATACACTTACAAATACGTATGAAATGGGCAAAGGAGAACATGAAAGTCAATTTCATAGATGAAACTCGTGCAACATTTGATGGCCCTGATAGCTGAAGCAAAGGTTGGGTCGTAAATGGACGAGATCCTCATTACCGCTTTAGACGCTAACAAGGAGGAGGGGGAGATATTATGATTTGGGTTGGTGTTATTGGAGGTATCATGGTTGGCCCGTGGAGAGTATCTGAAGGTACGAAAATAACCGTAGATGCTTATATAGCCTTCCTCAAAGAGCACCTGGAATCTTGGCTAAAAAGGCTGAGAATCACCTTCAGGAGAACCATCATATTTTTGCAAGAAAATGCTCCTTCGCATTAAGCACATAAAAATACGGAGTACCTGCAAAAATTAGGCATCTGTGGACCTCAGAAGATGAACTGGCCGACCAATTCTCCAGACTTAAACCCAATTGAAAACTTGTGGAGCATTCTGAAGCGACGTGTTTATGAGAATGGACGCCAATTTAGAAGTAAAGATAACGTGTGGCAGGAAATAGTCAACGTATCACGTGAAATTACATCAGAGGTGATCCAGAAATTGACATGTTCGATGGACCAGCGACTTTTCCAAGTCATTTTTAAAAAAGGATCACATATCTCATATTTACTAACTTCACTATCATTTTTGAATACTTTTTTATTTCGATTTAATTTTATCTTAGTTACAGTATGTATCCATAAAATCTATAAATGAAACAATAAAAGTATTATTTTCTTTTTTTAGCGGGGTTTTTATTACACCTCGCTAATAATTTGACACATGAATAATTTCAGTAAATTAGGTAAATGACCGTAACTTCTGTTCCTTTTTGTATAACCTTACAATATTTACGGAGTAGGTATATATCCAGATTGTTATTATTCTCTAATAATTTCGTTAAATTCCAATCAGTCATTTGTGGATAGGAGAGAAAAGTGTCACCTCTTTAACAATTTGAAACGCAGTGTATATGATAAATGTTTTCTTATCTCAACAAGATATCTGTATACAATTTATTTTCTGCAAAATGTAAATGTTCTGTATTCATTTTTGTAATTAGTTCGAACCTCGCTTATTACGATATCGTGATCAGGTACGTTAGCCACTACGCCACGGAGACTCTCCTACTATAGTCATATACACTTATATGATTCCATGCAGTTAATTCTAAACACAAGCTGTACTGTTTCTTAGGTATTGCGATGGCGGGATGGGAGTGCACTGGAGAATTTCAAACCTATTCGTAAGCATCAGTAAGCAACTCAACTGGCTTGATTTTGCTCCTCCTGTTGCTTTTATTATCCCCTCGGTTTTAAAGGCCTATCTTCAACGCAGGTTTGCATCGCATTATTCCAGCCTATTGCCCATGCACAGCGGTGTCCACCGGTTGAGTTGTCGGTCGTTTAAGATTGTTGCCTCATTGATTCCAATTCTCTTCTTCCACGGAGCCTCGTTATCATTCATTTTCATCTCTTCCCACAACTCCCAGCGTTCGATTTGGCGTCGTTTTACAAGATTAATGTATTTGATGTCATTTATGCTCAGATTCACTTGCTTGTTTTTGTTTTTTTATTTTTTGTTTATTGTTGTTGTTTTTTGTTTTATGAGAAGGGTATCGTATGGTTTTCTTTTTCTTTTTTTTTTTTTTTTTTTTTTTTTTTGCTTACAAATTATTTCGACCAAACGCCATCTTTGGTCGACTGCGGTAGTCGCTTTATAATAATTCATAAAAGGGATAAATATTTCAGCATCTTCACGCTTACTGGAACCGATTTGGAGTATTTAATTTTATCTATCTTAAATTTTATTTAGTTAGTTAATTACGTTGGCAGTTAGGCATCGTCATAGTCCCAGGCGATTTCAAAGTGCATTCTGCTCTTAAACGAAAGACATTTCAAAGTTGAATGGAGGGGGGGGCTTTGAAACGAGTAAAAACGTAGAAGCTTTAAGGTAAAAAGATGCAGGCAACTTCATTCACTTTCGATTTTGATTATTCTATGAAAAAATTCAAGGATGCTTGCTTAGGAAATAAAAAAGAGGCATTCATACAGTACACCCCAAACAACAGTATCACCCCTAACAACATATAGAGTATCATCCTAACAACATATACAGTACCATCCCAAACAACATATACAGTATCACCCTAACAAAATATACAGTGTCACCCTAACAACATATATATTTACCAAACCCTCCGCACGAGCAGGATGTGACACAAGGTCAATTTCTTAAGCGAAGTTTAACAGGTTTGAATTCAGAGTTTTCCTTCTCCTATAATGGTAACCTAGCTACGGTTAAAGAGCCCAGTCTGTCCTACTATTTACCCTTAGATGGAGTGAGTTTAATTAGATTCATAACTTTCCAAGGGTATTAGCGCTACGTGAAACGTATACAGCTTCGTCCAGGATTTGAACTCGGGTCGACGAGTCATTTTTACGACTCTAACCATTAAACCATGTACCAACAACACTAACAACATATACAGTATTATCCACAAACAACATATATAGTATCACCCTAACCACATATAATGTATCATCCCTAAAAACATGCACAGTGTCACCTTAACAAGGACCTGGGAGTAATAGCAATGAATTGGGTACTCCACACTTTCTTGAACTGGAACTTCACCACGAGATGCAGTTTAACGTCATGCCCAGGACAACAACACATACAGTATAACTTCTAACATAATAACTTCTAATTTAATGCAGTATACCAATATCTAAGTCCTAATAATGCATTAGCGCCTCAATTAGTACACTAACACTGAACATTCGGTAATGAAAGACAAATCGGGCACTTATACAGTACACCCCAAACAACATACACAGTATCACCCTAGCAATACTGTGCTGGGATTACATCCCTCGACTAATAGGGGACACGTAATATACTTATCTCCCGTGTCTACCAGTTGGTGCTAGGTTGCATGTGAGTAGGAATATAAAGGTGGGAATACCAAAGTCAAATCCTTTTTAGACCCTCCAGCTTTCACACAGGTAACACGCACCAGTTGTGTCTCCTATCTACAGCACAAGGGACTTTGCTCTCCCATCATTTCGTATCGCGTGGCACACGGTGACATGCTCAACATGTAAATGTTTTTACTTTCCAATTTTAGCAGCAGCCTTATCTATATTAGAGCAGACATTTATCTACTAAAGAACTATATTCCTATTAGGACATTTCTCTATACAACTATGTATAAGCTCTTCTTTGTATCTCCTGTCATGTCTGTATTTCTACTATTAAGATTGCTCATGCAATGAAATATCCTTATTATCACTTCGTCATGAATTGTTCTTATATATATATATATATATATATATATATATATATATATATATATATATATACTAGCAGACCTGTGAATATACCACAGTCTGATAATTTGATTATTACATTTGTTATTTTTATTTAAGAGCTATTGCAAATTAGTTGAACCTAAATGGTACGAACATTCCGTGTCAGAGTTGACCTGGGTATAATGGTGATGAAGGGGTTCATCCACATGGTCACCAAAGGTCCGTTATCAGATCCGCGTCGACAGTTTTCACGAGCAAAATTGTAAGCTCCGTGGTTACGTAGTCCAGTAAGCTTAAACCATACCGCTACGTATACATTTAGCATCGTGATATAGTTTCTACATTTCTCGGCGAACAAGCGGTATTAGAAAAAACGGTTACACGTTAGTTAGTTTGAACTGTAGACATAACATACTTTCGGAATATGGCGACGCACGTGACCGGAAAAGATGTAAATATTTAGTTCTCGTGTATAATACTTACCTGCAGCTTACAAATATGTGAGAAAAGTATGCTTTATACACGATAATTACGGTATGGAGGTATTTGTTGTCTGATGAGAAGATACAAAGTAGAGACGAATATAATTATTTTAAGTGTATGTCGTCTGCTCAATCAAACTGCAAACGCGTCATCAGATTTAACGGCTGATAAGCCATCAATATGTTTAGCTATTATTCGATAATGGCAAACAGTGCGATTTGATTTGGCCATTGTCTTCCGTGTTAAAAGGATGGGATATTTGGCAAATTAGAAACGACCACTTGAGTCGAACTAAACCAATTTACCAGGCAGTCATCCAGCGAGAATAAAGTCTATCAATATGGCGGCTACCTGTGAAATAGGAACCAATCACTACGCATGCGGTTAGGACATGCGCAGTAAGCGAGATATAAACACTCAACTGGCGTTTGTATAAATGAATCGAATCTGGTATTTATTGCATCAAGCAAAAGCAATTGAAACCATATTTTGAACATGTTATTTGCAATGTTTCTTGTATGCGCGTTGTGTAATGGTTAGAGTCGTAGGAAATAGACTAGTCGGTTCGAGTTCAAATCCTGGGCGAGGCTGTTTTGCTTTTGACATTGCGCTAATACCTTTGGGAAAGGCATGCATTTAATTACTCTCCCTCCAGCTGCGAGTAAATAGAAGGACAGGATGGGATCTATACCCTTTGGTAGGTAACCAGTCTAGGAAAAGGAAAACTCTGAATTCAAATCTGTTAAACTCCGCTTAAGGAATTGACCTTGTGTCGCATCCTGCACGTACGTAGAGTTGGTATATATATATATATATATATATATATATATATATATATATATCTGAAAGATTAAATTAATTGATTGATTTTAACGGCATGTCTACCCAATCGGGTTATTTTATATTTAGAGTGAATCGGGTACGTTCATACTTGCATATTGTGTCTAGTTTTTTCTAAATAGTTTTCTTCTTTTTTGCACAGGATCTTATCGAATAATTCTTAAACAGATCTATTTACACCCATTTATGTGACCCTAACAGGTACTACCACACCGGGTCAGAGTAAACGTGGAATAAATTACAATTAAGGGATACTACACACTCCCAGGACTCGTGTTTTAAATACCCAGTAAATACCCTGTCTTAAATCGTCATTCTTAAGGTCTTTTAACATCGTTTTTCTGTACTTAAATTTTATTATAATGCAGAAGGGCCTATTTGACATGGTGACATGGATGACATTTTCTCCTCGAAAGAAATAAAATTATACCAAAAACTATAAACGTAAACAAGATCAGTACCATCTTTTATTATAATGGATATTCGGTGTCTGTAACCGAAACTACGTTAACCGCTTATGTTACAATACCCTCATGAATTGCATTAATCAATAAGTATTTAATCTATAATCAAAATCATTAATACGTAGCATAAATCGTATTCCTTAACTAGGTCTCTATGAAAATCATGGTTAGATTTGCCTCAAAACAGCCTATGTTATTATTGCGTTAAAAATCCTATAATGTGCCTTATATATCACTAAGAAATAAAGATTTACATAATATATGGTATGGTTAATTTGCATACTGGTTTTACCAAAACCGGGTTTAATAAATAACCACCTGGTGTATTTTGATCTCTAATATTATTGTTTTATTCTCCAATGTATTAAAATCAATCCTATGAATGATTTATATATATATATATGTATATATGTATATATATACATATACATATATATACATATACATATATATACATATACATATACATATATATACACACATATATATACATATACATATATATATATACATATACATATATATACATATATACATATATATACATATATATACATATATATACATATATACATATACATACACATATATATATATATATATATATATATATATAATTAAAATCAGAGTAATATTTTTATATGCGTTCCTATTTAATTTCGTTAGTCTCTAATTTAATATATTAATTACATGGAAATTTAAATACTTACGTTCGAAGGGCACATATTCTTGCTAGTGCTTATAATGAAAAAAGGAAAAGATGTAAAAACGGAAGGAATAGTATTAGATTAAGATCATAATATTCACGTATTGATTTCTTAAAAAAAAAAAATCGAATAAATGACGTCGTAACTTATTTTCTTTACCTGTTACCTTCCATACAATATTATCCTTACAGTCGAATCTGCACAAATGGAATTTGTATCAAGTTTAAATTTCCATTATATCCCAAACTTTTTAGTGATCTACATCGATAAAAATCGTGTTATTTGATATTACAGTTGAAATAAAGATTGATTAGAAATGTAACAGAAGTCAGAACTAAACAACATTTACGACTTTAGTCACGATAAATAAGAATCATAAAAACTCGTTGATATTTAGAAAGATTGGACCGGTTTGGCTCAGTCGGTAGAGCATCCGCCTAGGAATTGCAAGGTTCCTGGTTTGATACCGGCACTCGCCAACTCAACGCATGAGTAGCACAGACTGGGTAATTTGATCTGTGCAATGAAGTGGGGAGCTACCTCAGCAAAAAAAAAAATCTTCCTTGTTAGCGCTAGCAAAAAGGTGATAGACTCCCTTTCGGTCCGGCTGATACCGACAATATGCCACTCCGCAATTCTACTTACTTTTATAATTCTTCTATTCTCTTAGTCTTTCATTCCTCTAATTTTTTTTTTTCAGATGCAAAACTAATCTCCTGGTCTAGCGCTAGTGAAAAGGGGATAGACTCCCTCGCTGTCCGGCTGATACCGATAATAGGCCCCTCTGCCAACGTTACTTTTTTTTTTTTACTTAACCTTGAATCATTCGAAAAAATACCATAAATTCTTCAGAGTTTCGTCTGTTCGTCTTTTGCAGAGGGATGAGACACTTCCACCAAAAAAAAAGAAGTGTCCTATGTAGATCATTAACCTGTACCTGATGGCCCTCGCAATCATAAAGGGGATGCTTAAAACCTTTTGGTTGGTTGGTTGGTTGGTTGGTTGGTTGGTTGAATTTTACGGCATGTCAACCCTTGTTGGGTTATTTCATGCTGAAGACATTTTGTTTCGTTTAATCTTGTTGGGTATTCAATTTTTTTCAAACTCTCAATTTTTAAACACATTTTTTAAACAATTTTTCTATTTAACCCATAGATGCGACCCCAACAGTTATGGTATCATTTATGGGTCAAATAGATCTGTTTGGAAATTGTTCGTATTCGATAGGAATACTTGATGCCAAATAACTATAATTATCTATATATTAATACTCGAGTTCCTTAATTGTACGACCGTTAGCATCTTGCAACATATTCTGGTTAAAATGACACCGTTTAAAGCGTCCAAGATGAAATACAAAAATGTAAATCCTGGTTATCTGGTGTTGCTTATCCGCCGAATTTTTATAAGATGATAAATAATGGACCATTCCGTTCTTATGATAAAGAAAGAAAGGGAATAAAAACGACAGAAAAATATAATAAGAAAGAAAGAAAGAAAGAAAGAAAGAAAGATGAGGTTAGAGGAAATATAGAGGAGTGGGTGAACGCGGAAACGATAATGATAATCTGTTTCAATCGAACATAATGAAATGATGAAAAGAAACAAAGAAAGAAAGAGAGAGTTAAATCAAGATTATTACATATTGAAGTATTTCGCAATAGCTCTGAAGTAAACATATCAAACGTAATAATTAAATTATTATACTGTGATATATCCTCAGGTGCTGCTAGTTAAAATTATTATTAGTCCGAAAATGAATGTAATAGCACAACGGTAGTTTTAACTCGCTTACTACGATATCGCAGTCCAAATACGTTAGCCACTGCACCATGCGGACCCCCCCCACATACGTTAAGGTTTAGTTACTGACAGCATAAGACATTGTTTAATTTGTTGAAGGGAAAAATAGAAGCGTAATTACGTCACTGGGGCGACGAGTGTCAAACCTACTGAAAGATTGCGGAAACACGGGCAAAATGTCTATAGAACCAGGATATATATAGATATACATATATATATATATATATATATATATATATAGAGAGAGAGAGAGAGAGAGAGAGAGAGAGAATTTACATAATCTATTTGCATCATGTCAGACATTCTTTAAAACTATTTTTGTGTATTTACAAATGCCTGATTATTTATTTAATGACGAGACACTTTGGTTGTCTATTTCCGATGACAGAAACATATTAGTAAACCAGAGATATTTGTTGTATTGCAGTTATAGGGAAAATTGCAACATTCTTGGTGGTGCTGCTGGTTCGTAAGAAGGGCCGAACATGCTATTCAGTAGTAACGGATCTGCAAGACTTGCTTGCTAAACATTACACCATATAGATGCCATTACTTTCCCAAGAGTAGTACTATATGAAATGCAAACAGCCTTTGAACTAGAGCCACTGTGTCCATTTCCCTCGACGATAATCATTTTATAACAGCACTTTTACATAAGTAATCAAACACTGCAAGGAAGTGTTTTTATATTATTTCGCTTTTTTAACTCTTCCCATATAAAAAATAAAATAAGTTTATATTGTTATCTCTACAGTGGTACCTTGACTTACAAGTTAAATTCGTTCTGCTCGTAACAATTACCTCGTATATCAAATCAATTTAATCTCCGCTTAAGAAATTGACCTTGTGTCGTATCCTGCTCGTGCAGAGGAGTTGTATATATAATATATATATATATATATATATCGAATCAATTTTTTCCAATAAAATAAACTGAAATGTCATTAATTCGTACAAGCCACCCACAAAAACATCCAAAATATTTTTTAGATAAGAAAATAGGACTGTATTGTATAAAAACATAAAATGGAATGTAATGAATTATGTGCTGTAATATGTTTTAATGGTTATTTTGTTTTTATGAATAATGCCATATTATTTTCGAGAGTTTTTCACATCAGATTTAAAACTATAGTAAAAAAAAGTACAGGTATAATTACCAACACAGGAACATGTATCACACATCAAAATGAAGCTGGTCCTCTGTTTATCATGTTTGCCTTTCTTCGGCCCCATGAAAGAGGGTCTGAGAGGCAAACATTATTCCAATGACCAAGAAGGGAAATCTGTAGTGAAGAAGTGGCTCAAAGAATAATCAACAGAATGTTACGGGGCAGGTATATATATATTCTCATTCGAAGATGGAGCATTGCTATTGGGAGAAACGGTGACTGTGGAGAAAAATGGATGTGATCTATAGTTTTCCACTGAAATATGAGTGACAGCAAGTGTCCCCAGTTTTCCAGGACTCTCCTAAGTATCCTAACTGATTTTAACACTATTCTGGTCTGGATGGTCTAGATTCTTCCTCTGATTCACATTCCACCAATCTATTTTACAAACCTTTAGGCGACCATTCCAAGCGCACCAACTACAATTGGTTTGGTCCATAACATTCAAGACCCCACTTTGGCCCTTACTTAGGCTAGACAAGCTCTCGAAGAGTCCCTCTCCGATCAATCGGCTGGTCACGCCAAGCCCTAGTACCTATATGACTGCCCCAACCCTATGGTAAACTACCAACCCTTTATCATATATGGCTAGAAGGCGGTTGCTGAGGGTCTTAGTCTCCTAGGTATGACGTTAAACTTAATCTAGTGGTGAGGTTCCAAATCTGGAGCTCTGGGGACTGTAGAGTACCCTTTCGTTGCCATTATAGGTCTTTTTTTACCCGGAGTGGTAATACCTGATAGAGTCCCATTTATGGGTTAAATAGAACAAAAAATAGTTTTAAAAATGTGTTTAAAAAGGTTGAGTTAAAAAAAAATTGAATATCTATCAAGAATGAATAAAACAAAAAGTCTTCGCCATAAAATAACCCAACTAGCGTTGACATGCCGTAAAATCCAACCAAACCAAAATTCACCCTCGTATTTTCAACACACGTTTTCATTTTATTCTGTTAGTTATTTTTGTTCGTTATTGTTTCTCTGTTGTTTTGACGTTACTGACCTCGGCGAGTTCCAAAGGTGTTGGCTTGTTTCCCTATCAGGTAATTTGATGACAGGGTTGACGGGTAGAGGCTTCTATCAAAACGACTTTGTCTTCTTGTTTAGTAGAGCTGCCGCTTCTAACCGCTTTGTTTATCTTTTTAGAGGTCGGTGATAATGAAGATGGCAACTTTGACGTCACGTCCAAATTAGATTTTATCTCTGCCATTGTTTGGGTTGTTGTCTTTTGTTTCTGTGGCTCTCAGCCAAACGAAAGAAGTCGAAAGATCAAAGCAAATACGTTCAACGACAGCAACGGATATAAAGAGTTGATGCTTAAATTGAACCAGAAAATACGAGAATGAGTCGAAAAATGCCATTTTGTTGAGGACAGGTATAATTACCAACACAGGAACATGTATCATACATCAAAATGACGTTGGTCCTCTATGGATCCCATCACTACTTCTCCACATAGTCACCGCTTCTTTCAATAGCAATGTTACATCTTCAAATGAGAGCATGTTTCCCTGCCCAGTAAAATTCTGTTGACTGTTCTTTGAGCCACTTCTTCACTACAGATTTCACTTCCTCGTCACTGGAATAATCACTATCATCTATTCGGCCCCATGAAAGAGAGTTTGAGAGGCAAACATTATTCCAGTGACGAGGAAGGGAAATCTGTAGTAAAGAAGTGTTTCAAAGAACAGTCAACAGAATTTTACGGGGCATGGATACATGTTCTCATTCGAAGGTGGAACATTGCTATTGGGAGAAACGGTGGCTGGAGAAGAAGTGATGTGATCTACAGAGGAACAGCTTCATTTTTATGTATGATACATATCGCTGTGTTGGTAATTATACCTGTCCTAAACAAAAGGGCATTACTTTTTGACTACCCTCGTAGTATTTACTCTCTTTCAACTGATGAAAAGTATTCCCAGACAATTAAATATAGGGGGGTTGTAAATTAACTCCTTTCCCTATTTTAAAAAATCTTATAATTTATTTCTGAATCATTATTTTTACAAAGAATAGATACGAGAAGAACACACATAACATGGTGTTTTATTTATTCAATAAGAGTACTATACATTCGCCTCCGGCCTCTCAAGCCGCTCGGGAATCGCATCAACTGATCTTCCCAGGAACTCTTGTAGAATGGCAGAAATAAATTCTCCTATTTGTCCTTTGTTCTTCCAAAGTCGTTGGTTTCGTAGAATATACCTTCCCCTATGGGAATAAGTCTTGCGCCAGTAAAAATGGAGAGAGGTAAAAACACAACTACATGGAAATACAGAGAGAGACTTTATAAACAAACCGTTACCAAGGACGCCAGAGTACAGACGCCAAGCACTTGGGGTTTTTCTGCGCATGTCCGGAAGGCTCTTCCTGTCTTAAGCCCTCTGGGAGATTGTTATTTTTGTGTCATTTTTTTTTTATTATTTATTTTGTTTTACTTTTGTTTTATTTATTCTTACTTTTATTATTAATCCCCACACCCCTTCAACTAACTCCAAAGAAAAAACGTCGCAGGGTGTTAAATCAGGGCTTCTGGCCGGCCACTCATGTGAAACCTCTACCCACCCATCTCTTAGGAATATGGCGATTCAGCCGTTCACGAACAAATTAGAAAATGTTGGATATTTATTCTATAAACACCATATTTTTTGTATTATCCTATCCTGTTTTGTATTTTTCTGTTAGAATTTGCTCTGATTCTATGTGTTATCACTTTTGTCAGGATTTGTTTAATATATGTTTATATCACGTTTGAGAAAATGATAGGCATCAACTATCATCCCACTTCAACAAGCCTTATGTTAGTAATGTTTGTGTAAATTACAGATAATCTCTTCCTTATATCATTACGTCATTATATGTAATCTTCAGAACGAATGTTTTTACATATTTGTTCAGTGAATCTTAATAATATCACAGGTAACATAAACAATCAATCTATATATACAACTGAAAATAATTCATATGTTACATAATTGATAGATTACCTATAAATTATGTACGGTAGAGTAGAAATTAAAAATAACGGTAATTCTGAATTATGGAAAAAAAACGTGTTAACATCTGTAAAGCCATCGTTGTTATTGTTGTAGATGGAACCCTAACAGGTATTACTAGTCCTGGTAAAAGAGGGACATATGGTGTGATGGTTATTGTCATAGGAAATGGACACGGCGATCAGGTTTCAAATCCTGGACGAGTCTTGTAGTATTTCATATATCGCTCATTTTTTGGGAAAATGTATGCATCCAAATATTCTCTCTCCAGTTATGGATAAATAGTAAGGCAAACTGGGCTCTTTAATCTCAGTATGGCAACCGGTCTAGGAGAAGGAAAACACTGAATCAAAACCTGTTAAATTCCGCTTAAAAATGTACCTTACGTCACATCCTACCCGTGCAGAGGTTTTGCTAATTACAAACCACTCCGGGTCAGAGAATACCTGGGAGTAATGACAATAAAGAGGTACTCAACATCCCCCAGGGATCCAAAATTATATTTATATATTAGTATAGGATGAACAAAAGTTATAAGACAAACAATATAAGGAATATTTCGTTGTTGTTATTTATTCTTAATATATATATATATATATATATATATATATATATATATATATATATATATATATATATACATCAGGCTGTCTTAGTGAACCTAATGATAATAATTTGGCTTCGCATAATAACTAATCATAACTGCATTTCGTTGCCAAATCTATGCTAAACTTTGTTCTCCCCAATTAGTGACAATTGCTATATTTTCGGCAACCAGGCCGCCATTACAATCTTTATACGTTCCCAAACTCCTCCCGCCAAATATGTATTCTGATATCTGACCAGCATTTCCAGTTGGCTATCTTTCAAAACGTCTGCAAGATCAACTTAATAATTACGGCGCAATATTTGCGGCAGTCTGGAATTAATTCTTTGTACTTATTTTGTCATTAGTTATTGGCCACTCAAGTGATGCCCAGTCGAGAAAAGAAACAAAAACACACACACCCAATAAAATGGCGGATTCCAGTTGCTGGTCGTATAAAGTAAGTACTTCATACAAATAATAAGCTATGCGGTATTTATAACGTGGGTGTTGTCGGAAAATAACCGTGGCATATCAAAATCATCAGTGAATATTCTAGTTCGCTTCTTTGAATGCAAAATACGATCAATACTTCTAGACATTTGAGTATCAGAGATTCCTGTAGGCAGTCTACAGGATATTTTTTCTTTCGGCATCAGAAAAAAAATGGTGACTATATATATTGGCTAGGTTAACCCTTGCGTGACTACTGAGAAACCTGGCGCGTGTGTTATTTCTGTTTGGCATATACAACCGTTTCTTTGCTGTCTGTATTTTTTTTTGTTTTTGTTTTTGTTTTTTGTTTTTATTTTTATTTTTCGTCAACTCAGTCGGTAGAGCACTTGCTTAGGAATCGCAAGGTTCCTGGTTCGATACCGGCCCGCGCCAACTCAGCGTATGAGTAGCGCGGTAAAGTGATGGTAGGTGTGGCGCTCCACTTCAGATGCTCAAACAATCTCCTTGGTCTAGCGCTAGTGAAAAGGAGATAGACTCTCTCGCTGTCTGGCTGATACCGACATTAAGCCACCCCGTTGACTTTACTTTTATTTACGGATGAAATTGGAATTAAGAATATTGTGTGTATAGAATAAATATCCAATAGGAAAAGAGTATTTTTAGATATTCTTGAGACAAGTAAATGGTAAATTCATGGCGTAACAGGTACGAGGAAAAGACGCAACTGGTGCGTGGGACCTATGAGGCTCCTCTACCCAGCATCATTTGTTGGTTCGCTTTTGGGTTCATCGGCCTTGCTTCACATCCACTATGCTGTATCCTAGGTTTTCCAATGCTACACGCTTGTGTGACTCATATAACGCCACTTCTTCCCTAATATCTAGTGACAAACTGAGGAAAGAAAATCAAAGGATTATGGGGGACGCAGATTTGATTGTCGCGGAGGTTGACCCAACAGAACAGCAGCTATACGACCACTTACCTCTCATCTAATAAACCATATAATACGTGTTGGACACTGCTGGAGAAGTAAGGAGGAACTCATAAGCGATATTCTCCAATGGACTCTTCCATGTGGACATATCAGTGTTGACTGACTTGCAAAAACTTGCCTTCATCAGCTCTGTGCTGACACTGGGTGTTTTCTAGAGAACTTATTAAGACCGATGGCAAGAGAATCCGTGCCGTCGGCTCGCCTTGATGATCATCATCATGATCATGATCATGATAATAGGAAATTAAGGATTATCGCTGGCTATCGAATGTTGGAAACCGAATAATGATATTTACTATAGAAATACATTGATAATAATTTTTACTATAGAAATACATTGCTAATGATTTTTAGTATAGCAATGCATTGCTAATGGTTTACTATAAATATACATTGTCAATGATTTTACTATAGAAATACATAGATAAGGATTTCACTATATGGATGCATTAATAATGATTTTTCTATTGAAATTCATCAAAATATCTTAAAATAAATGTAGGTATAGATACCACAATGAGGTTATATCAACAGTATCTTGTATATACTCCTTGGTCGTAAACACATGTCTGTCCTTGCTTACATATAGAGACTCTTTAACCATGATATGGCAACTGGTCTAGGAGAAGGAAACTATTAATTGAAACCTGTTAAAAATTGACCTTGCGTTGGAAACCGGATAAATTATACATTGGAGAAAAGCCGAAGAATGTATCTGCCGAAACGTAGTGATAAACCATATAGAATAACAGAATATATCCAATAAACATGGGCACCTCATGTGGTGTAATGGTTAGCAAGCTAGATTCACTGACCATTGTTAGCGCCCCATGCTTTCGGCCTTGTGCCACAACTAAGCTAAGCTTAATAAATAAGTATATCCCATAAACATGTGGAATGATTGTCAAGATGTCAACAGCAGGGGCGTAGCGTGGGTTGCCAGCTTTTGGATAAGGCAAGTATTGCGCCCCCTAGCATTGGAAGATGTGGGGTAGAGGGCACGCTATTTTTCCTATATTGGCATTGATTTATCTTATTGGGGGCGCTTGGTGAGTAATGGTTATCGTCATATTGAATGGAGACTGTGACCCCTGTTCAAATCCTGAGAGAGAGAGAGAGAGAGAGAGAGAGAGAGAGAGAGAGAGTCAAAGGAACTCGTGCCGCCTTAATGATGATGATGATGATGATGATGATGATGATGATGATCCCTAACCCTAAACCTGATCTTATGTCACATCTTACTCGTGTCAGAGGGGTTGGGTAAATATATATATATATATATATATCTTACTCGCTGGTCCCGTAACCTAACTTGGTCGTGCGGGTGCTACTCATATAGTGTGTCTTGGCAGGAATAGTCAGGCATAGCCCATCCTGCTCCAGGTCTGCAATTAGTTTGAATTCAGTCTTCCTTCTCCTAGACCCTACTATTTACATATGAGGGAGGGATAATAGTTATATACTTACCTTTCTCAACGGTATTAATGCTAAAATATGAACAACCTTATTTGTCTGATTCTTTAGATGAGTATTGATAATTTGTATTATTTAAATTTTTCGGACTGTTGTCCTCATCTTTATTGTTATATTACTCAACGTTTTGGACGATGTGCCCTCCGGCCTTTTTAGGTGCTTCTTGACAAACTCGGAAACCTTCTTGTCGAACTCGGGAGCCTTCATGTCGCAATTATATGAAAATAATCTACGCCAATGGATTAAATAAACGATTCGTTTCGAAGTTCCGTGAAGGCTCCCAATTATGACGGCAAACAGCCTTGTCCAGGATTTGAACCCGGGTAGCTGAGTCCATTTGCATTACGACCATAACCATTACACAATGCACCAACCGCAATTTCTAATGGATCACTATTCCCAGAGTTCGTCATGCGGCCTTGTCCAGGATTTGAACTCGTGTCTCCGCGCCCATTTCCATTACCAAGATAACACTTTCACAATGAACCAACCGCAATCCCTAATTGATCACATTTCCCACCCAGAATTCGGCAAACGGCCTTGTCCAGGATTTGAACTCGGGTCTCCGCGCCCATTTCCATTACCACGATAACACTTTCTCAATGCGCCACTCGCAATCCCTAATGAACACTTTTCCCACCCAGAGTTCGGCCAACAGTTTTGTCCAGGATTTGAACTCGGATCGTCGACTCCATTTCCATTACGACGGTAACCATTACACAACGTACCAGCCACAATTCCCAGTAGGATCACCTTTCTTATCCAATCATAACTGCCCTTGTACTGTTTCTCTGCCAATTTGCTGCATTCGCTTATTATCTAATTAACTGTTTCATCTCCATCGCCACATAATTGCTATTCTCCTGAGTATTATCTATTTTTTGCTTTGATATAATTAGTCCTTATGGCAGTATTTTGTGCTACTATTAATAGAGATTCATTTTCTCTGTTTAAGTTTACAATTCCGAGGTCATCTCTTATGCAATTTCCTTGGTTTGTCGCTTGAATAATCTATATAGTTGTTTTTCTTCCGATTTTTTTACTTATAATTATTTTCAAGTTGTTTTCTTGTTTGTCTTTAAGATATTTCTATCGCTATTGCTGTAAACGGAGCTTAACAGGTCTGAATTTAGAGTCTTTCCTCCTCCGTAAAGTAAACACAGAATGATTAACACAGCTTCAGACTTGTACCCAGTCATGGTTAGCGGAATGAGAATAGTATACCCCCGTGGATTGAATAAAGGGTTAGGTTCGAAATTCCGTGAAGGCTCCCGATTACGACAAGAAGGTTCCCGAGATCGAAGAGAAGATTCCTAAGTTCGAGAAGGGGATTCCTGAATTCAAGAAGGTTCCCGAGTCCGGCAAAAAATGCCTGAAGAAGGCCGAATAACAATAAATGTGGTCGGATTAAAATATAATGTCAAATAATTTTTTTTTAATTAAACGGTAATATCAATACTCTCGAGATAAGATTTTTTTAAATTTAATGCAGGCATATATGAAACAAAAAGGAAACACGCCCTCCCCTATCAGTAATAACAAAATTGAGAAGCCTCGGTCGAGATTTTAACAATTACATTTTGCCGAATTAGAAAGAAACGAAATATTCCGAATGGTCGAAATTGATTACAGGATTCAAGTATCTAGAACTTACAAAATGCAATGCGAATGACTAAAAAATATGTACACTTGGTTAAAGAAAGAAGAATTTTCGTAAACAGTAAAAGAAATTGAAATTAGATTCGGATGAAAATGGTGGAAGTGTAAACATTCGCGTAACAAAACTCGTTTAACAATTATACAAAGTAAATAATTATATATTTATTAGAATATTCCGATGGTAGAAAGTGATTACTGGATTTATGTCTTACGAAATGCGAATGGCTGAACAGTACGTGCGCTTAGTTAAAGAATGTTATAATAACAAAATAAAATAATTCGGGCGAACCTGAATTGTGAAAGATACGTGTGTTGCATAATCTATGGTAGCATAGATTATTGACAACACTGTGTAGCGAAAATGGAAAGTTACAGACCGTTGGGGATCTTTCGACCCTAGAGGCGGGAAAACCGCAAATCACGTGAAGTCACGTGAGAGGTAAGAGATCCTCAGTTACAGGCAAGGTGTTGGCGGAGAGAGATGGCCTCTTGCCTTATCTGGAACTCATCAACTGCGCGCGCTGTGTTAGGTAGTAAAGAAACTTAGTTAAGAATAAAAGTTGTAAAAAGTAACCTGGAATTGTTGGTTGATGCATGCATTAATTAGAAGACCGGCCAAGAGATGAAGAAACAACAAGATAGAATCCAACATAGCGAGAAGAAATAGAAAGAAGCGACTAGCAAGAAAACTAGGCGATCACAAATGGCCAAACAAAGAAAGAAAGTTATGCATCTCATCTCTCTGATATATGTCTACCCCCCCTCTCTCTCTCTCTCTCTCTCTCTCTCTCCTCTCTCTCTCTCTCTCTCTCTCTCTTGTAAAAGAACATTTGTGTATATGCCCAAGATAGGTATATAACATGTGTTTCCATAAAAATAAACTGGATTCCCAAATATACTCGGATAAATACTCGCTTAACGATTATACATAAATTCTATTTGATCGGGTTAAAATAAAACTAACACTAAGGTTATATGTCATTTGCATTGTTTGTTTTTGTTTTTTGTTTTATTGTTTTGTTTGTTTTTTGCTTTATTTGTTGTTGTTTTTTTCCCTTTCTTTACTTGTTTCTTGTGTGTGTGTGTGTGTGTGTGTGTGTGTGTGTGTGTGTGTGTGTGTGTGTGCAGGAGGGTAGGAAAGAAAGGAAAAACTAGAAAGAAAAAAAATGAATAAATGGGGAGGGCAGCTAAAAGTTGGCCGTTATTTACAAAAAATATCCAGCATTTAAAGTATTTACACAATTGTATTACAAATACATATTTAAAGAATATCGACAATATTAAAAATACATTTTGAACGTTGCAGTTAAATGCCAAAGCTTAAAGTCAATTCTCCGAATTGAAACCTATGATTTTACATTTCACATTAATTGTATATATATATATATATATATATATATATATATGTGTGTGTGTGTGTGTGTGTGTGTGTGTGTGTGTGTTACGCGATTATATGCATTATAATATTACTAGCAGAATCTTTTAATATACCACAGTATGATAATTTAATTAAGTTTGATATGTTTAGTTAAGAGGTATTCCAAAATAGTTCAATATGTACAAAGTATAATAATCTTAACTCTCTCTCTCTCTCTCTCTCTCTCTCTCTCTCTCTCTCTCTCTCTCTCTCTCTCTCTCTCTCTCTCTCTCTCTCTCTTCTTTCTTATTACATTTTTCTGTGTAGTATGTCTTTTTTCTTCCCTTACTTTCTTTATAATAAATGTTCCATTAAACATCTGAGGTGACCACACTCATAAGAAATAAGAATTCGGCAGATAAGCAACATCAGATAATCAGGATATACATTTATGCAATTCATTTTGGACGACTTGAACGGTCTGATTTTTAACCAGATGGTGTTGCAAGATGATGGTACAGATAAGGAACACGAGCATTAATATATATATATATATATATATATATATATATATTAATATATATATATCATACTATAACTAGCGGGATCTGTGGAATTTCCACGAAATGAAATAAAAATCAAGAGCAGCTATTTAATACAGAAACGATGATTTACAATTTCATATACATATATAAAGGGCAATTGCTTAAATCTGTGTGTCCGGAGGAAACTTCGAAAATAAAACAATCAACGACAAAGTAAATAGATATACGCATTAAATATCCCCAGGTCTGGGTTTTAAAACAAAAATAATGAAGATTTGCTTTATATTTTCGA
This sequence comes from Doryteuthis pealeii, assembly GCA_023376005.1. Taxonomy (NCBI): domain Eukaryota; kingdom Metazoa; phylum Mollusca; class Cephalopoda; order Myopsida; family Loliginidae; genus Doryteuthis; species Doryteuthis pealeii. The sequence goes on from CM042141.1 coordinate 37,398,583, forward strand.
ATAAATTTAAAAATTAAACGACATTATAAAATAACATCAAAATCATGAATTCTGAAATAAAAAGTGCAAAAAAATGTCATAATATTATTATTTGAAATCTTTTTTTTTTTTAAATTTTTTAATTGATATGTACTACATTCTATTAAATTGTCAAGAAAAAAATTTTTTAAAGAAATTAATTTTTAAGAGATTTTAAATCTTTTGTGTGCTTAAATAATTTTGTTTTTTTAATGTTTAAAAATATTTTTGTGTGTAAATATATATACGCATTAAATATCACTAGAGCTTGGTTTATGAGCAAAAATAATAGATTTGATTTA
>CM042141.1:37403902-37458555 GCA_023376005.1 Doryteuthis pealeii
GAAGAATACGCAAAAAAGAGCAAAGAAAGATTTCCAATAATAGCAGTTACAACTTATGGACAAGCAGAAAAACAAAAACTAAAAAGCAAAAAATGTGAATAAAAAACAATTATATGGATATTTCAAGAGACGAATTTGGGAGATTGCAAATGAAAAAGACCTAGACATCGTAAAGAAAAGGAAACCTTAAGAGAGAAACTGAATCGCTCATAATTGCAGAACAAAATAATGTCCCTTTTTATCATATGGATACTAGAAGGTGGTGGCGGAGGGTCTACATGTTTTGGGAATGATGTTAAACTCTATCTGATGGTGAGGTTCCAGTTTTGGAGGTTTGGGGAATGTGGAGCACCCCATTCACCACCATTGCTCCCTGGTCCACTCTGACCCGGAGTGGTAGTACCTGTTAGGGTCCCATCTATGGGTTAAATAGAAAAATGTATTTATAAAAAAAATGGTATTATCCATTAAGAATTGATTTATTTCAAAACTTTATCGGCATTAAATGACCCACTGAGGTTGATATGCCGTAAAACAAAACAAACCAAAACAAACCAAACAAAATAATGTCATATGAACAAATTCTATCAAAGCAAAAATAGATAAGACACCAACAGAACAGCAAATGTACGGTGTCTGTAGACAGGGACGAGACGATCAACCAAGTATTAAGCGAATATAGCCAACTAGTACAATGGGAATACAAGACTAAGAACGACTGGGTTGGAAAGGTGATCCACTGTGATTATGCAAGAAACTAAATTTTGACTATACAACAAAATAATATATTTTTAAACCAAAATATGTTCTTGTAAATGAAACACATAAAATTCTATTGAACTTTGAAATAATGACGGATCCCTTTATCCCTTTTAAAAAAAGATTAGTCTGCCATACCATTTACCCATAACTGGGGGGAAAATAGTTGGATCTATACCTTTCCCAATGGTATCAGCGCTATGTGAAATACAAACAGCCTCGTTCAGGAATTGAACCTGGGTAGCCGAGCCGATTTCCTATGAAAATAACCGTTAGGCAACGAGCTCCTCCAAAAACCAGCTTTACTCCTGCTTGTGGTGGAGAGGTTGAGTAAATATATATCTCTTGCTCACTAGTTCCGTAACTTAGTTTGGTTGTGTAGTGTGTCCTGGTTAGGAAGTTTTCCTTCTCTTAGATTGGTTGCCGTACCAAGGTTAAAGAGTCCAGGCTGTTTTGCTTTTTACCCATACATGGGAAGAGGATAGTTGGATTCATACACTTCCGGAAGGTATTAGCGCAATATGAAATGCAAACAACCGCGGCTAGGTTTTGAACTCGTCTCGCCGTGTCCATTTCCTATGACGTTAACCATTACACCCCTCTTCACACACACACACACACACACACACACATATATATATATATATATATATATATGTGTGTGTGTGTGTGTGTGTGTGCGTGTGTGTGTGTGTGTGAGAGAGAGAGAGAGAGAGAGAGAGAAATGGAAATGAATCCGACATATATGTTGTAAAGAAAACTGGAAGAAAAATATACATACTTTGGTATGAATGAAATTCATTATTGTTATTTTTGAACACGTGTTTCGATAAAAATTCGCGTGCAAACACAATATTGTATTTAAAATTATTTTAAGGATTTGAACTCAGTTCACTGTGTCCATTTCCTACGACGATAACCATTACACAAAGGGAATATATGACGTAATTTTAAAAGCTTTTCAAATCATTTGTGTTCCTCTTTGTTTTACTATTCATCTATTGAAGTCGACTAATGAGTGGCATTCATCGATTAATCAAATTAATTTGTCAGGTGAACAAATAATAGAAAAATAGTCGTTTGATTAAAAAAAAGATGGCGAACTAATGTTGTGTACATTCAATTTGACACGTCTGACAAATGAATATACGTAAAATACTGTAATCAGGTGTAGGAATATGCATATCATACAAAATGATATAAATCAGGGTCGTTCAAAAAGTTCTAAACCTCGTTCATAAAGAAGTGCCACTTTCTTATAAAACTACAGGATGATTGTAAACAACTCGCCATTTTAAAAATCTTATAATTTATTTCTGAAGCATTACTTTTACAAAAAGGTATATGAGAAGCACTCACATAACATGGGGTTTTATTTAAAATTCTATATGGGCACCAGCATTCACCCCCAGCCTCTCAAACTGCTCAGGAATCGCATCAACTGATCTTCACAGGAACTCTTGTGGAATGGCAGAAATAAATTATCGTATTCTTCTTTCAGGTTTTTCCAAAGCCGGTGGTTTCGTAAATTAGACGTGCTCCTTCAACCAACCTCCAAGAAAAATGTCACAGGGTGTTTGTCACAAAGTGTTGGTAGATTAATCGATTCAAATCCAAACCCTTTCGCTGTGTCCTGAGTGGTTGTTGTTAAGGCATGAACTCCCCGAAAAAAACAAGTATCTCCAGGGGAAAATATGGAGCAAGGAGAAGTTTTCTTTTTAAGAAAAGAAAAACTCATACAATTAGAATATTTAACAAGTAATAAATAATTATTTTATTTATAAAAATAATTATTATTTTCACATAGACAAACATACAGCAAAATTAAATTTCATAGACATATTCAAAACAGATATCTTTCTTTTTCTTTTTTTTTTTTTTTTTTCAGTTCGCCAAATAAGTCTTTTTCCTATTTTTGTTTTCAATCTTCAATAATTTCCTCAATCTGTCTCATTTCTTTCAACTTTGCTAACTTTTTCCCGTTTCTTTTCCGTGTAAATTTCCTATTTCTTTTTATCTTCATCCGTTTTCTCTTCCGTATCAAATAATTTTTATAGTCTCATTTTTCCTCAGTTTTCTCTTCCGCTAAACAAATAATTTCCCTTCGTTGGTACCTCTCGCCCCATTCTCATCTTCTGCTAAAACCTTCGCCCCTCTTCGTCTTTACCTCTAGTCTGACTAATCTAAAGATCTTCCTTGATTTTTCCTTTCCCGTTCTTAACTTATCATCTGCAAAAAAAAAATCCCGTCTGGTTGTTTTATTTTGAGTTTTTTTAAATTTCCTCCCGTTGGGTCCAAGGGCGGCAACTCTTATTCACACTTTGTGGACAGAATACCCAGAAGAGCAATATGCCGTGCCATATTTCATTTTGATTTAAATTCCATTTTTTTAACAAGCAAAAAATCTTTAAATCACCCCCTTTCTTTTCTTATTTTTTTACAACTATTTTTAATTTGTCAAAATTTACCCCATAAATTTAACAAGTTTGACAGTGTTGAATCAGGATTTCTGGCCGGTCACTCATGTGTACCACAGTTACCAAACCATCTCCCCGGAAAATCGTGATACAACCATTCACGAACAACAATAGCAAAATGTAGTGGTTGCTAGGGACGCTAAAAAATCAACCGGGAAGTTATCTTGGGATACTATTGAAGCAAAGGACAGTATTTGAGATTGATTTTGTTCCTATTTGCTGTTGTAGAGGATCAGAGACGATTTGTGTATGCTTTTGCTAGCAACCTCCTACAGCAAAAGCAAATAGCCACTTTCTGGATTAAAAATCGCGTCCCTAGAAACCATAAACAGCGTCCATAGAAACCTCCTTCTGCAACAGCAAATACGAGCAGAAACTATCTCAAATACAGTCTATGAATGTTGTTTATACAGAAAGGTGGCTAGGGACGCTATTGTTGCTCAAAAACTTGGATAGGGACACTATTGATGCTATAGATTGTATCGTTTCTAGGACCGCTATTGGTACTCAAGACTGTATTTTAGATTGATTCCGTTGCTATTAGTTGTTGTTGAAGGCGGTTGCCAAGGAAGCAGTTTCCGGTTGGTAGGGACGCTTTTCTTGCTCAGTAAGGTGTCTAGGGACGCTATTGAAGTTAAGGAGTGCATTTCAGATTGATTATGTTCCTATTTGTTGTTTCTGACTGCGGTTGCTAAGGACGCTGTTTACAGTTGCTAGGGGACGTTATTTTCAGTCGGGAAGTTATCTAGGGACACTATTGAAGCTAAGGACAGTATTTGAGATAGATTATGTTGCTATTTGCTGTTGTTGAGGATCAGAGGTGATTTATGGATGCTGTTTGTGGTTGCCAGGGACGCTACTGGTACTCATGACTGTATTTTAGATTGATTCCGCTGCTATTTGCTGTTTTTGAAGGTAGTTGCTAAGGACGCTGTTTCCGGTTGCAATGGACACTATTCTACCACAGGAAGGTGTCTAGGGACGCTATTGAAGTTAAGCAGTGCATTTCAGATTTATTCTATTCCTAATTGCTCTTTCTGACTGCAGTTGCTAGGGACACGGTTTGCGGTTTCTATGGACGCTATTTTCAGTCGGGAAGTTATCTGTGGACAGTATTTGGGATTGATTCTGTTGTTATTTGGTTTGGGTGAGGATCAGAGACGATTTATGGGTGCTTTTGCTGGAGAAAAGACGCTGTTTATGGTTGCAAATGACATTATTATTACTTATGACTGTATTTTAGATTGATTCTGTTGCTATTCTATCTGATTGTGAACTTCCGATTCTGGAGCTCTGGCGAATGTGGATGGCACCTTCAACTCCTAGGCCCACTCTGACCCGGAGTGCTAGTACACCTTTTAGAAACCCATGTATGGGTTCAATGGAAAAATGGCTTTAATAGAAATGGTTTTAAAAAATGAGTTTAAAAATGAATGCCCATAAAGAATGAATGAAGCACAAACGTCATCGACATAAAATTACCCAATTAAATATAGGGGGTAAATTTCACAGGGAAAATTGGTGGTAACTAATAAGGTATAAATATTTATCAAATTTAAAAGAAAAATCGACGAAATTTGTCTAATGAATAAACGGTCGAAATATATGTTATATTCGAGACGACACTAATATGTATGAATTAAAGTGATTTATAAAGGATTAAAAGAAATCTTGAGATAAGGGCTGAACTTGAAAAACGGTCGGAAAATTAGGGTGACCAAAAAATTACTCATTAGGTTTTGATCAACAATTTCAATACTTTTCGATCAATAGTCTAAATACTTTTTTGTGGTAGTCATACACTGTGTATACTAGCAAGAATATGCACCCTTCAGACACAAGTATTTAAGTTTTAATGTAATGAAATATATCAAATTAGAAAGACTAATGAAACTAAATAAGAATGCAGATAAAATTATTTGAAACAGAGCGGGTATAATCGAAAAATAGAACAACTTTGAAACTAACTCCTCCATTATTTTCCATCACTCCCGTCTTACATTGCTAAATTTTCCTAATTTAACTATTTAATTAAATTAGGAAGTAAAGGATAAAATTACAGTTATTTCTTCTTTTTAATGGATTTCATTTAAGATTCATTCCCGAGGTTTTTGCCCATCTTTATTAAAATAAAACCAAACAATTAGAAATCAATATTACCCAGCACATATTTATTAAAATCATTTTTTAATAACAATATGCAAATTATCATTCCCGTTAACGCTGTAAACCGCTATTTTGTTTTATATATAAATATAACTGCAAGTTATCAGAATGTAGATAAGACCAACAGTATTAATAATGTAAAGAAATGTATTAATAATTGAGGTCTAGATAAAAATAAAATTATGGAGAATGTGACATAAATAACTAAGAGAATTATGACTTGGGTACTGATATACTTTCGGTTACAGAGAGACACACACACAATCTCCATTATAATAAGATATTAAATGTTATTAAACTTGAACAGTATTTTTTCTGTTATCGTACAAAAACATTCGTCGCAAAAAATCACGTTAAAATTGCCGAAAACTATCACAGTAATTAAAACTTGGGAATCGAAAATTTCTGGATTGCGGGTCCGGATTCGGCCTGAAATGTTCTTTATATGTTCGGCCTGATTCCAAATTGTATGATATGTTCCGCTATGGCCTCTAGGAGTAAAGTTGAAAAAATTGTATTGGCGTATTTTGTGGTATAAGGTGTGCTGAAGATTACGACTTATATTTATAGACTGTTCCAAAACAGCGGAATCGACCAATCAGAAACACCCAAACGTATTAAATTTCCTATTTAAAGGTGTTGATAAATTGTCGTACAATTGCTCGATTGATGTACAGACGAACGGGCAAGGATTATGCAACTCTTTAACACGGATTAGCTGACAAGGACTAAAACTGATACTACATCGTTCTACTTCAAGAAAGGATCAAACGTTATGCCACAAGGGATCTCCACTGTAAAACTGCTTTCACCTACAGCCTTAAAATGTCCACAAGATTCGTAACAATTTGACACGGTGATAATCGCATTTATTATTAGAGAAATAAAACGTAATCAAAAAAATTATGATAAATCTTATTATAATGGAGATTGTGGGTTTATCGGTCTGTAACCGAAACTATATTACTATACAAGTTACAATTCCCTTTGTTATTTACATCACATTCTCCATGATTTTATTTTTATCTAAACCTCAATTATTAATAAAATTGTCTAACATTATTAATACTGTTAACTATGTCTACATACTGACAACATGCAATTATATTTATATATACAACAAAATAGCGGTTTACAGTGTGAACGGGAAGGCTAATTTGCATATTAATATTAAAAAATCGAATTTAATAAATATGTGTTTAGTATTATTGATTTCTAACTGTTTGGTTTTATTTTAATGAATATAAGCAAATATCTCTTCAATGAATCTTAAATGAAATCCATTAACAAGATAAAATAACTGTCATTTTATTCTTTACTTCCTCTTATAACTAAATACTTAAATTAGAAAAAATAACAATGAAAGACGAGAGTGATGGAAGAGTAAGTTTCAGTTGTTCCATTTTTTATTATACTCCCTCTGTTTCAAATCTTTTATTATACTCCCTCTGTTTCAAATCTTTTTATCTATATTCTTATTTAGTTTCATTAGCCTTTCTAATTTAATACAATATTTTATTACTATAAAACTTAAATACTTGCACCCGGAGGGTGCATATATTTGCTAGTACATTTAATGCAACTTGAATAAAAGAAAATTGGAATGAGTTATAATGACTTGAAAAACACAACAGACGTAAAGAATTCTTTCTCTCATACATACATACATACATATATATATGTATATATATGTGTGTGTGTGTGTAAACGGGTATGCTTTTTATGAAAAGGTATCTATCCATTCGTTTAATTCTCTCTCTCTCTCTCTCTCTCTCTCTCTCTCTCTCTCTCTCTCTCTCTCTCTCTCTCTCTCTCTCTCTCTCTACATGTACTCATTGACAGCAATAATAAAATAGTAATTTCGAATGAACTCATTAAAAAAAATAAAAGTATGCTAATCCTGAATCTGATATTTGTCTTGCCTATAGTCTGGATTAGCCCCTTCCCCCCCCTCTCTCTCTCTCTCTCTCTCTCTCTCTCTCTCTCTCTCTCTCTCTCTCTCTCTCTCTCTCTCTCTCACTCTCTCTCTCTCTCTCACTCTCTCTCTACTTTTTGATTAAAACAGACTTTAAGCTTAAAGTATAAGACTATGTTTAAGATGAACAATACAGAAATCTAAAAAGACCAACAAAATCAGAGATTATTATCGTGTTAAGATCGGTTTAAAAATATTGAGAATATTCCTGCAGAGCTGAGAAAATTCATTGTCTCTCGAATTCCAGTGGTGTGAACATTCACATAGATTAAATAATAAGATTTGTAAACCATTACGAATTTTGTATAGTTGTATTCTTATTTTTACTCTTATTATCATCTTATCGTCTTTCGCATAGACCCTATCGGCTGGGGCAGTAGAATACACCGACTGCACTTCTCCAGTGGGGTAAGATCCCCCAATAGGGCCACCTGTTGGTCGTGGGTGGCGACCCGTATTGTTTAAGGGCGGAATTCTGGTGTCTGAACAATATATGATTTACAACATTCCACTTTAGTCCTTAGTTGGCTAGATCAATCGGCTGGTTATATCAAGCTCTAGCACATATATGACTGTCCCAACCCTATTGCTCTTATTGTTACATAATCTATGCGGTTGCATAAGATTATTGTCAATCCCCTGTATTTCTAAAGGGATTGCCCTTCTCATATCACGGGCGGGACTTTCCATGGAATAGTACAGAAAGCCCGCGAAATACGTGAAGTCACGTGGGACCTGGTTGGGTCCTCAGTTTTTCAGTTGGACGTCAGGCAGAGAGGATGTCCTGCCTTAACTGGAACTCACACTGCATACGCGCGCTATGTTAGTCAGATATTTAGTTACATGAAATGTATAGTTAAGTAAATAAAAGCTTAAGAAAATAACACGGTTTTGTAGTTGGTGAATGTCTTGGTAACAAGACTGATCTAGAAGAAGAAATGAGTTAAGTGCGACCGACCACCAAGACGCTAGAAGAACTTAAGATATCAAAGACGCCAGAAGAAGAATAGAAGTAGAGAGAAAGTAAATGAAAACGGTATACAACATTATAACAAACCGCCAAATCTTTCTATGATATATGTGCTAGAAGGTGGTGGATGTGGATCTTAGTGTCCCGGGTATGACGTTAACTGCTTTTAGTGGTGAGGTTACAATTCTGGAGCTCTGGAACGTGTGGGGTATCTCTTCATTGCCATTACTCCAAAGTCCACTTCTACCCGGTGAGGTAATACCTGTTAGGGTCCTATGGTTTGAATAGATGAATAAAATTGAGTTTTAGAAATTGTGTTTAAAAAAGTTGAATACCCAACAAGAATGAATAAAACAAAATGTATTCGACATAAAATAACCCAACTAGCGTTGACATGCCGTAAAATCCAACCAACCAGCCCGTGTTGCATAAGGAATGATAGTCTATTCATTTTGTGATTGTTGGAATGTTTGATATAAGGCGTGTGCCAGATGTTCACCTCTACTTATAGACTCGCCGATAAGCACGTGACCAACCTATTGTCCAACCACTGGCAGTGCTCTGCTGCTGATATTATTATTTATACTGGCTGATTCTAATCTTAGCTCATTACTACTTGGATCTTCTTGGACGACGGACCAAAGGATTCTATACCACAGGACTCATTGACTTACCAAAGGATTCTATAACTCGGGACTTACTTACTTATTTACTTTAAGTTCTTTACAACTGGCCAAGGATGGCGGCCCGATACTTAACAGTGATGAACTGTAAAAGTATTTGAATTTGAAAATTACCGATGATTATAGAAAATAACCGAAGTTTTGATTGACAACTTTTACCCCACGTTCACTTTTTTCCGTTGTATTTGTTGGGAGTGACATGTTTTTCTGACTAAATGTATCAAATAATAATATTAAAGATCCGGAAAAGGTTTATTACTTTTTGTACAGGAATATAGATAAGTCAACGCGCACTTCTACAACAGTATGACAAGCTATTCGACTAGTAGTGATTCGACTACGAATACTACTACGTAACTCGACTAAAAATAACCTCGCGTATTCGTATCTTTATATGTGTTTCGATGGACGAGTCCAACTATCGTGAAGGGGAAATATTTTCCCTTACAACATATGTGATGGTGAAATTGCGGGGAAAAAGTTTTAGTTAAGATTGAACCTAGGCATTAATCGAGGCAGACGCGAATGGCATGTCTCAGAAGTTTTCTCCTCGCGATAGAATGTGGGTCTGGGAAGATAAAAGACATAGATTGTAAACTATTTCTTTAAATGGAAACAGATTCAACCACACCAGCAACACCCAAACCAAACTCCCTAACTGGGACAGAAGACCAAAGAGAGGGCACAGCCCGGATAGCAGAAGGGACTAGACGAAAGATTGGTTGGTTGGTTGATTTATTGGTTAGATTTTACGGCATGTCAACCCTTGGGGTATTTTATCCCGAATACGATTTTTTTTGGGGGGTAGCGGAAAGGACTTAGAAGGTTGGTTGATCGGCTGGACGGATTTTACGTTATGTTAATCTTTGAGTTATTCTATACCGAATATCCTTGGGAAAGGTATGAATCCTACTCCCCCTCCAGCTATGGATAAATAGTAGGGCAGACTAGGCTCTTTAACCTTGGTTAGGCAAATGGTCTAGGAGAAGGAAAACTCTGAATACAAACCTGTTGAACTCCGCTTAAGAAATTGACCTTGTGTCACATCCTGCTCTTGCGGAGGGGTTGGTAAATATATATACCGAAAGCGTTTTTGCTTTATTCATTTTTTATTGTTTCTCAAATTTTTAAGCTCCTTTTTAAACTCATTTTGATGCAGTTTAATATCACAACCAGGACACTAAGATCTTCAGCCACCACCTTCTGACGTGACCAGCCGATTGATCGGGGTAGGGGCCTTTCCGACCGCCAGTCTAGCCCAAATAAGGATCAGAGTGGAGTGTTGCATGTTAGGGACTGCGCAGTGACCAGGCTGCCTCACGAAGTGTATCATAGTAAGTAGCTATATGCAGTTGACTGTTCATTCAAAACTACTGTGATTCCACAATAGCCTCATTTTAATGAATGTATATCAAATGTTCACATGATCAATACAATCAATAAAAGGAATTGATGTCGCATGATCATATTATTGAATTAGTTGGATCGACCTGTGTCATATCGAATACCGTTGTTGCCTTTGGTTGGATCGAAAAGTATCGTGTCTTCAGAAGTCAATTTCTAAGAGCAAAAGCATCATCATCATCATCATCATCATTATTAATTACGCTAAATGCACTTCCAAAATACCCAAATGTAACCTGTCTTTTTCTCCTGTTTAAATAACAGGGCAAAACACGGTGTACATAAAATGTATCTCGTTTATCTTTGAGTCAAACTAGCGAGGGAGAGAGAGAAAAAGAGAGGGAGAGAGAAAAAGAGAGAGGAGAAAAAAAGAGAGGGAGAGAGAAAAAGAGAGGGAGAGAAAAAAAGAGAGGGAGAGAGAAAAAAAGAGAGGGAGAGGCCCCTTGCATGTAAAATAAAAAAAAATAATTCAAAAAGTAGAAAAGATGTGTAGAGTACACGCTTATATCCTGGTTGATAAGGTTATGTTCCTCACCGTGCGTGGGAAACCCAATTACCTCGCTGGATCTGTGAGACGATATGTATGAATAAATAATGACCTCCTTGTGTTTTTTGTTGTTTTTTTTATATATATAGTTTTGTTTTTTGTTATTTTTTTTGTTTTTGCTTTTTGTTGTTGTTTTTGGTTTGTTTTGCTTTTTTGTCTGTTTTTATGGGGGGGGTGTCAGTCTTAATTTTGCCTCCCATTAATCAGAGATAACGGTGAAAAGCGTCTCCGGCATTCGCATTCCATCTGACACTTTATTTTGTGACACTGACAATTTCCCATGAATAAGGCAATCTAATTCTATTTGACAATTTCAGAAAAGTTTAACATTTAATCTTTCAAGTTATATGTATTTACCCAACCCTTTCACCACAAACAGGATGCAACACAAGTATAGCGAAAGAAATGCACTATCTCGGCGCAAACGTGTCTTGTATGCAGAATGAGTGAAAGCTTCAAAAGAAAAGAAAATATGGCTGCCTCAGCACCGTGATTTAAAGAAACGTGTCTCGAAGCCAGGAGAATTGGTGAGAACGTATTTACACGTATGAATTTTTTTTCGAGATCGAGTTATGCATAAAATACCAGAGACGATAGGGAAATATTTAACCCTTTTAAATGTGATATTGAGGATTCATTAAAGATTGTAGTATTATTATTACTAACGATATAAAGAAAGTCATCGGGGCGGCCTGATATCAGTATCAGCCAGACAGTGAGGGAGTCTACCCCCTTTTCACAAGCACTGAACCAAGGAGATTATTTTAGCGTCTGGGGTGGAGCGCTACACCTACGATCTACTCCTCACTTTACCACACAGATCCCTGTGCTACTCATACGCTGAGTTGACGAAGGCCGGTATCGAACCAGGAACCTTGTGATTCTTAGCCGAACGCTCTACCGACTGGGCTAAACCGGTCCTTTCATAGTCAGTCCTTTGAAACCCACCCTACTATTTTACTTCAAGCTGGAGATAGATAGATCCAAGTTAGGATAGGGTAGACACTGTGCTTGGTGAATGACAGTTTCTTGCCAATCATTAGACCAAGATGTTCCTACAAGTAGACATGCTTTTATATACTATTGTGTGGGGCATGATGGGAAGAGTGATCGAGTTTATAAAGCATTCTAGGAAGAGTAATCTATTTTTGTTTTCTTTCTGGTTATTTTACATGGGTATATTATATTGGTGATTTGTTTTTTGACTGTATAATCTTTAGTTCGTTATCTTTAGAATTTGAAATTGTTGAGTATCTGGCCGCCATCCTTGGTTCCAGATGTAGTGAATGAGTAAGCAAGCCAATAAGAATCCGGTGTTATAGTATTCTTTGTAAGTCCGTTGTCCAAGATGATCCAAATAGCAATGAGCCAAGGTTAAGAATCAGACTAGTATAAATACAACAACAGCAGCAGCAGCACTGCCAGTGATTGGACAATAGGAATCTTTCTCAGGTCACGTGCCAGTCAACGAGTCTATAAGTAGAAGTGACCCATTGACGCACGCCTTATATACACAAAAAATCCAACAGAAATAACCGAAATAAATTTATATCTGATAAACTAAGGTTTTCACACACACACACACACACACACACGCATATATATATATATATATATTATATTAAGATTAAATAACCACAAATCAATCCCGCATAGTACAATAGCACTTCATTTTAACACCCTACCACACAAACCTTACACACCTCAAATGCATTCTAATAGAACACGCATTTCCAACAACGCAATCTCGAAAACAAGCAGAAACTAAATAGATTCTAAAATTACGTGAGGGGACTGAACGCTGACATTGGAATACTCCGTTATTATAATTTTTTTACAGACGCTGCCGCTGTCAATAACAACAGAGACAAAAGATCCGTTGAACAGGAACAACAGTCATTTGATAAAGGGTATCTAACGAACCCGAAAATGTATGATAAAAATTAATAATGAAAAATAAGTGAATCCAATACTCCATAACATCGAGTTCATTCATTTATTTTTAGATGCTTCGTAATAACGCCCAACTTTTTTAAAAACATATATATATATATATATATATATATTATATATATATATATATATAGAGAGAGAGAGAGAGAGAGAGAGGGGGGATTGTGTGTGTTCTACTGGAATCTCTTGATTAATGTTGTTTTGGACAATGCGTTTTCGATTACTTTGCAAAAATAAATTGTGACTGGAAAATAATGTGTGTGGAAGTCAGTGTGTGATGTCAGCGGTATGTGGACGAGCTACGAATGTGGAAAAATTGAAAGATTTTGATAATGGAAAAAAACACGGAATTTTAATGAGGTGTAAATAACTGACCTTGGTTTCTGATTGGACAGAACAAGGCGAGAACGAGAGTGAGGCAGAAAGAGTGGGGAGTCTTACCTAAGTTTTCGAAGGAGACGGACGAAAGGAGTCTGGCTAAGTTGTTCGAAGGATGCAGATGTAACGTGAGGATCTGTTCTTTTTGAGGCCTTTTACTTGGATTAAAGAAACATAAATGAGCCCTGAAAAAAAACAACACCATCAAGTCTTGTGTTCGTTAATTATAAACTTACAACGGACACAAGGACAGAAAAGTTCCAAGAAGTGATTCCAGATCCCGGGGAGAATGCCAGCCCAACAACAGCCTCAGCTACCCAGCTACTCTGATCTAGAATTGCAGATAGACGACCGTTCGTCCCCGGTGAGTTTAGAGATAAGTATATGACTATAACAACCATTACTACCTACTCCTTTAAATTGATCCTACCACGTCACACTGACCATCCTTTGCTATTGGCAGTTTAAGAAGACAGAAGAAAATGGTTTATTTTTACACATGACACAATATAAACAATGTCACACAAAACAAGAAACGTAATGTTGGTTGTTGTAATAATGTGTGGAGGATGATCACTAATTGGGACTGAGCCTATTCTTGTAGTGACCACCTCAGTTTTGCTTTTTTTTTTTTGTTCGTTTTTTTTTTTTTTTTTTTCTGTTTGTTTTGGGGGTATATAGTTTGAAAGTTGATTATAAGTTCACTTATACATATAAAATGTCTATTTTGATAAATAATTTGAGTTAGTGAGCAGACATTTTGATAAAATCAATGTTTAGAAATTTGTTGTTAGTTTGGTTTGCTTTGTTTTACGGCATATCAACCTCAATGGGTCATTTAATGCCGATAAAGTTTTGAAATAAATCAATTCTTAATGGATAATACATTTTTTTTATAAATACATTTTTCTATTTAACCCATAGATGAGACCCTAACAGGTACTACCACTCCGGGTCAGAGTGGACCAGGGAGCAATGGTGATGAATGGGGTGCTCCCCAAACCTCCATTCTGGAACCTCACCATCAGATAGAGTTTAACGTCATTCCCAGGACATGTAGACCCACAGCCACCGCCTTCTAGCACCCATATGATAAAAAGGGGTTGGGGCTTGTCATAAGAGCAATAGGGTTGGGAAAATCATATAGGTGCTAGGGCTTGACGTGACCAGCCGATTGATCGAAGAGGGCCTCTCCGACCGCCCGTCTAGCCCAAGATAGGGCCAAAGTGGAGTATTGCAAGTCATGAACTGCTCATCCACCTGGGTTCTATCCTTAAGCATCACGGGTCGGCACTCACGGCCAACAGGTAGCCCCATTGGGGGAGTCTTACCCCTCTGCAGAGGTGCAGTCGGTGCATTCTAACGCCCCAGCCGACAGTGCGGTTTTTTGTTAGTGTAGTCCAATCGTTGATTCAGGATCCTGCGATAGATTTAAGGCGATAGGTTTTAGTGTTGGCAAATGGTTTGAAGACTTCACCTGCAGTTGATTCCCTAGTCGTCGGGGCGGCCTAATGTCGGTATCAGCCAGTCAGCGAGGGAGTCTATCCCCTTTTCAATAGCGCTAGACCAAGGAGATTGTTTTTTAGCATCTGAGGTGGAACGCCACACCTACCATCAGCTCCTCACTTTACCGCACAGATCCCTGTGCTACTCATACGCTGAGTTGGCGAGGACCGGTATCGAACTAGGAACCTTGTGGTTTCTAGCCGAACGCTCTACCGACTGAGCTAACCTTAAGGTTAATGTGCCAGTCATTTGTCCATGGGCTAGCAGACAATTCGTTACGTAGACATGATCTTTGATTTTAAGGACTTTATAATGTTTAAGATTTGAACTGTGCGTTTTGAAAAATGTAATATATTGCATCGGTAATATAGACACTGATTCACACGTACCGTTTTCTGTGAGAGCATGAATTCTTTTTGGTTGGTCTGCGAACTTTCAGTGTCGCTCGTAAGAGTAGATAACAACAGATACGACTATATACACAAGATGTGGATAGATGTAGACAAACAAAGAAGGTAAATATTGAATTTCTCAAAAGTATTAGATCTTATCGGAACCAACGTGCAAATATCAGCCAGCAAGATTTTAAATGTCACGTTCTCCAAAGAGGACATTTATGTTTATGTTGGTGATATTCTAGATCAACATAATCACGCCAAATGAATGTTATTTCTCACTGCTTCATCTTTTCTTGTTGCGAAGATGCTTGGATGTCACAATATCGTGACAACAAGGACAAAAGACTGGATAAAAAAAAAAGTCGCAGTCTCAGCTGACCAAATTTCTTGTTTATTTTGTGACAGCGTTTGCAGAGAAAAGGGTGAGGATGATTGAATAAACCATCCTTCAGGCGATGCGTGATAAACAAACAATGTTTTTTGACAACCTCTAACTCAGAAATGCCACCTAATTCAATATATATATATATATATATATATATATATATATATATATATATATATTATATATATAAGTGTGTGTGTGTGTGTGCGTCTGTGTTTGTGTGTGGTTTAAAAATATATATATATATATATATATATATATATATATATATATATAAATTGAAATAAAGTTTTCTCTTCTGCTCCTGTGAGTCTTATGATTATAAGTTTCATTCGCCCTGTCGACGAGGCTTAGAATATGTTAACTGTATATTCCATGAATATACATAACATTTTTATTATTAAAATGATATTACATAACATTGTTATTTTTGATATGTAAAATATGCTAACTGTATTCGCTGCAGTAGAATAAGCAAAAATTATAATTTTCTAAGAAAATTCTCAAAAATACAAAAAAAAATAGGAAATTTCTTTAAATTGTTTGTCTTTGATTTGATATCCTAATTTGTCATTTGTCCTTTTCGCTATAACAGAGATGAAAGCATTGTCGACTGTTGGCCGTGGTTAGCGACGCGTAATGCTTAAGGATGGAACCCTGGTGGCTGAGCAGTCCATGACATGCATCACTTCACTTTGGCCCTTACTTAGCTTAGACGGTCGGTCGGAGAGGGCCCCTCCGATCAATCTGTTAGTCTCGTCTAACCCGAGCATTTATATGATTGTCCCAACCCTATTGCCCTTATGGCAAGCCCCCTTAACTCTTTTTATCATATATGTGCTAGAAGTCGGTGGCTGAGGGTCTTAATGTCATGGGTATGACATTAAATTATATCTGATGGTGAAGTTCCAATTCTGGAGCTCTGGGGAATGTGGAGTACCCCTTTATCACCATTAGTTCCGGGTCCTCTCTGACCCGGAGTGGTAGTACCAGTTAGGGTCTCATCTATGGGTCAAATAGAGAATAGAGAAAAATGTTTTTTTTTTTTAAGATGTGTTTAAAGAAAATTGAGTTTTAAAGAAATTGAGTGCCAATCAAGTATGAATACAACCAAACCTCCTTGGCATAAAATAACCCAACAAGTGTTGACATGCCGTAAAATCCAACCAACCAACCAAGATGAACTTTGACAATAATTATCAAGGAAAAGAATCACTTCCTATGTGTGTCTAAGCTATTGATATTTTATTAAAATGTATGGCTACTTGGGCTGTAGAATACAGCGACTGCACCTCTGCTGAGGGATAAGACAACCCCCAATGGCCGTGGGTGGTGAGACGTAATAACTGAGGATAGGATTGTGCTGGCTGGGCGGTTTGTGGCCCGGATACCAAGTGGTCCTGTGATATGCAACTTTTCACCTCGGCCATTATTTGAGCTAGACGGGCGGTCGGAAAGATCGGATCCAATCAATCGGCAGATCATGTCAAGCCCTAGCAACTATATGTAACGGTTATCGTGAGAGAAAATGGTCATGGCGGTCTGAGTTCAAATCCTGATAGAGATTGTTTACATTTCCAGCCAAAACCTTTGGAAAAGGTATGCACCCAACTATTCTCCCCTCAGCTATGACTAAATAGTAGTACAGACTTGGTTCTTTAACCTTAGTATTCCAACCGGTCTACGAGAAGGAACTCTGAATTCAAACCTGTTAAACATCGTTTAAAGATTGACCTTGAGTCACATTCTGCTCGAGGGGGTATACATACCTACATATATATATATATATATATATATATATATATATATATATATATATATATATATATATATGTGTGTGTGTGTGTGTGTGTGTAAACGGGTATGTTTTTTATGAAAAGGTATCTATCCATTCGTTTAATATTTCTCTCTTCTTTCTCACTAATCCCTTTCTCTCTCTCTCTCTCTCTCTCTCTCTCTCTCTCTCTCTCTCTCTCTTTCTCTCTCATTCTCTCTCTCATTTTTCCTTATATTCCCTTTCTTTCTTATTCTCCTTCTTCTCCTTTCTCTCTCATTCTTTTTCACTCTTATTCAATTTCTCTCATTCCTTCTCTCTCTCTCTCTCTCTCTCTCATTACCTTTCAACCTCATTCACTTTTCCTCTCTCTCTCTCTCTCTCTTTCATTTTCTCTCATTCCTTTCACATTGATTTTCTCCTCATTCTCCTTACTCTTCTCCTTCTCTCTCTCTCTCTCTCTCTCTCTCTCTCTCTCTCTCTCTCTCTCTCTCCTCTCTCTCTCTCTCTCTCTCTCTCTCTCTCTTTCATTTTCTCTCATTCCCTTTCACATTGATTTTCTCTCTCATCCTCCATTCTCTCTCTCCTCTCTCTCTCTCTCTCTCTCTCTCTCTTCTCTCTCTCTCTCTCTCTCTCTCGCATTCCCTTTCTCTCGCATTCCCTTTCTTTTATCATTAATATATAATTAATACACAATTATATATGCCTTTGTTTACTCATGAAAACGAATAACATATTAACATGTATAAATATTGATACAATGTAGTCGAACCCGTCTAAAAATGCAAATGAATAGATTTTTTTTTAAGGCAAGATCAATGATTGATTAATATTTTAAACTCTTTCATGGCAAGAAAATGGCGGTCGGCTAAGAGCCGCAGCCAGACATCTAAAAGTTCCTGCAGATTATCGTCTGCAAGATTAATATTGTATAAGCACTGATTATGTAGAAGACGCTGTCCTTTACAATAGGAATATCGATATTTCTGTCGTGAATGAATATCGATTAGGCTTACAAAAATGGCTAATGTTGCTCAAGGACTTATTTGATTAGAATTCTAATTAACTTTACTGAAAATCTTTTAATTATACTTCTTTATAAATTTATGAATGAAACACGCTTAAAAAGAAATGAAAGAAAAAAAGAGAACTGTTCTATTCTAGCAGATAGATAAAAAAATTAAAAAAAGAAAAGAGATATGTAAACAGACTTAAATATAAATGTTCAATTGAATCAATTCCGAGCTAAAAATATACATAATTATTAATTCTTAATTTCAAAATCTACTCAAAACAAAAAACAATGTTTCATGTACATCTCCATCTACAATCAGGTTGGGGCTGTAGAATACACAAACTGCTTCTCTGCAGAGTAGTAAGACCTCTCACCACCACCACCACCAAATGGGACCACCTTTGTTCACTTTCGTACTAATACATGTAATAGCACGAGTAGTTATCCACCTTGATTTAAATACTATTGAAAATATGAGTATAAATCCTCTGTATGAAGAGGCATGACAGAAGTTCTAAGACTCCAGAACCATTAAGATATCGCCATCAATACCAGCTAAGAAGGAAGTAAACGTTTGATAAATGTAATTTTAACAAGAATTTCATTTCTTTATGACGAATTTGTTTTATACATTCATTCTATTCTGTTGTTATTGTTCTATCATTTTAGTTTACTGTGTTATTGAGCGTCAACGAAAAGAAATTGAGTGCAAGGCTACATAAGACCACAAATCAAAACATCAGTTAAAATTGAAAACTCTCTTTGTTCTTCCCTGAGACTGGTACAATACCCTTGGGTGAAGTACAAAGCCTCTCATCTGTGACACTATGCATGCACTAAAATGCATAGCTACAGAATGCAAAGAAGGGGTCATGTGTGTAGTATAACATATATATATATATATATATATATATATATATATATATATATATCCGTACGTAGATAGGAGGTAGTGAATCACGTGTGTAAACACTAGTGATAAAATAACAAAGAAATGAAAAGGAATGAATAAATAAATAAATAAGAGAGATGGGAAGATATTTTATATCCAACCGAGACAGATGTCTGGGACATGGGTTTATTTTGCCATAATTATTCATTGTGTTAATTGATTACGTGGACATTTGTTTATCTGTTGTGCCAGTATTATTATTGTTCGTTTTAGTATTTTAAACAAAAGAACATCTGTAGATGAGATTGAGTGTCCAGCAAGGTTAGTCAGAAAGGAGACGGTGGGGTGGAATTTTATATATATATATACATACAGTCCCAGCTAAAAAGACAGTTTTTCGGCTGGCAGGGGGTGATATCGACAGCAGCAGCAGACGTAGAAATTAGCCAGTGAAGCCAGTAATTCGACTTAGTCTCATAACCACTTCTTGCCAGCTCACAGAGCCCACCACAAACTGCCTAAGTGTCACAACTTCCTCTTCTATCAGTGTCCTATTAACAGACTTGTGTTTGTTTTCTTTTCTTTTCTTTTAATCCTTGTGAACCTGTCTCTGACTCGTGCCCTTCAAATCGGCCAGCACAGAACATCACAACGTTGGGGTCTAGCGAAGGTGGAGGAGTGCAGAACGGGTATTCTCACACATCCCTACAGCTATGGGTTAAATAGTACCACTACTGTTCTTCTACAAGGATCTCTTTAGCATTGAATAACACATGAAGGCTGATATGCCATTAATCAAAGAAATCAAAACAATATTCACTACCCTAATGCTTAAGGGTGGAATCCAGGTGGATGAGCTGTCTATGATATGCAGCACTCCAATTTGGCTCTTACGTAGGCTAAACGGGCGGTCGGAGATACTCCCTCTGATCAATTGGCTGGTAACGTCAAGTCCTAATACCTATATGATTGTCCCTCTCCTATTGCCTTATGACAAACCTACAAGCCTTTTTATCATATACGTTCTAGAAGGTGGTGGCTGAGGGTCTTAATGTACTGAGTATGACGTTAAACTCATCTAATGGTAAAGTTCCAGTTCTGGAGCTCTGGGGATTCTGGAGTATCCCTTTGTCACCATTAATCCCAGTTCCACTCTGCCCCGGAGTGGTAATACCTATTAGGGTCCCATTTATGGATTAATAAAAATGAGTTTGGAAAAATGTGTTTTTAAAAAGAATTGAGTACCCATCAATAATGAATATAACAAAACTTCATCGGCATAAAATAACCTAACAGGGGTTGACATATCGTAAAATCCAACCAAGCAGCCAACAAGGCCTCAGAAGAGTGCATCTTACGGGAATCGAACTCACTACTCAGTAGCAATTGATGTACTAATCCATTTAGCAGTTGTAGATGCCTTAAAAATAAGTGTAGCTTAGGTTTCTCAAAAATTGATAATGGGTACCTAGTGAGAATCGAACTCACTATTCAGTAGTAATTGATTTACGAAACTAGCTTGCTAATTAATGAAACAAGGAGGTCCCTAAAGAAGTATAGAAACCTGAAAGGGTCACCTGGTCGCCCTGTCAGATGTGGCTGTTGAATACGCTGACTGCAATTCTGTAGAGGTGAAAGACCCCCTCCTCAATGGGGCCACCATTTGGCCGTAAGGTGGTGACCTGTAGCGCCTGATGACAGGCTCGTGGAGCCTTAGTATTTCATGAACCAGATACAAAGTGGTCCCGTGACATGCAACAGTCCATCTCACCCCTTCTTAAATAGAAACGTCATGGTATCCATAGTTCGATCCTTGCTGGAGGCCCCATACTTGCGACCTTGTGTCACATCCTACCCGTGACCAACGGGTTGGGTAAATACCTACTCTTCTCACCTAAAATTATATTTAAAATTTTTAACACAACTAAAGTTTAATAATATTTTTAGAAATCAATTCACCACCCTTTATCTTTAATCAGTCTCGTCTAAATCCTGTTTATAAATAACAAATTTTAATTTTAGATGAAGTAATGTTATTTTTCTAAGTTATCAGATTTTTTTTTTGTTCACACTTGAGACTAAAACAGTTTTAGCCCACCTCTAATTTCCATTCGTGTGGACCTATAGCGCCGTTGATATCTCTCAGGGTCGTATCTCGAAATCTCAGAGCCAAATGTGGACCAACACTTTAGTCATAATACTGGGTGAGGATGGGTTAATCAAGTCTGTGACTTTTTTCCGTTGAATCGGGGGCTGGTTGGAAAGAGTTGCCATGTGTTGTAACTCTCCGTTACAAAAATATAATAATTTATTTAGTTCACAATTTCCGTACAAAATTATACATCACATGAGAGATGAGAACTTATTAGGGGGGGGGGCATGAACAATTCACCTTTTGTTTCGTTTTGCGTAATTACTTAGTCGGTGGTTGCCTGAAGGTTAAGTGAGGTGTCGTTCGGAGAGCAAAATTAGCGTTTGGCCTGTAGCGAACCCTTTCCCCCGTCTGTCATCCAATCTCTTGTGATTTCTTTGTGAGTTCAAAAGGATTTCCACCCCAGGAAATAATTAATTCTTATTGGTTATTTTTATTCCTTTGTTTCGCATTTGAAAAATCCACATTTTTCTACTTGAATTAAAAATTCTGAATAATTTGATAATCTATACAATTTAATTGTTCTACATTTTTGTTTATTTCTGAATATCTTTCGGTTTTAACCGAATTTCCAACACGACCGATATTCGTACTTCACTTTGTTTTGATTTGCATACCAAGTCATAATTCAAACTCATTGTTATAAACTTTGACAGGAATTTTGACTCAAAATATGATATTTGATAACGATCTCTGACATGTTTACATTCTTGATATGTGCGATATCAGTACGTTTCCACTTATTTGCTTACTTGCTATGATGCAATTTCAGGATCTTATTCTTTACCGTGATTCATATTCAGATAAACGCATTTTTAACCAAACCAATTGTTATATCTGGTCACACCAGGTGTTAGATATTCTATGCGGTTGCATAAGATTATTGTCAATCCCCTGTATTTCTAAAGAGATTGCCCTTTTCATATCACGGGCGGGACTTTCCATTGAATAGTACAGAAAGCCCGCGAAATACGTGAAGTGACGTGGGACCTGGTTTGGTCCCCAGTTTTCAGTTGAAATGTATAGTTAAGGAAATAAAAGCTTAAGAAAAATAATACGGTCTTGTGATTAATGGGTGTCTTGGTAACAGGACTGATTGGAAGAAGAAATGAGCCAAGTGCGACCGATCACCAAGACGAAGTCCCCAAGAAGAAGAACCTAAGATAGAAGATGAACAGAAGAAGAAATAAAGAAGTAATGAGGTATACAACACAGGGTCGGATTTATAATGGTGCAAAGGGAGCAATTGGTCCCTACCAGAGGGGTACCCAGACTTCCTCTAAGATATCTTTAGGTCTTATTATTGAAAGAATAAATTATGATTTGCTGCAATCAGGAAATAATTATATCACTTTGTCGTATAATACTAACTGAAAAATGTAATAAAGGTTATTCTTACAGTCAATATAAGTAAAGTAAAGTAAAGTCGTCGGGGCGGCCTAATGTCGGTATCAGCCGGTCAGCGAGGGAGTCTATCCCCTTTTCAATAGCGCTAGACCAAGGAGATTGTTTTGGCATCTGAGATGGAGCGCGACACCTACCATCAGCTCCTTACTTTACCGCACAGATCCCTGTGCTACTCATACGCTGAGTTGGCGAGGACCGGTACCGAACTAGGAACCCTGTGGTTTCTAGCCGAACGCTCTACCGACTGAGCTAACCCGGTATTTCGAACCTAAATTATTATTTTTTTCTTTTAATAAATTCATCTTACATCAATCTATTCTATTTTTTATGTAGCTCATCTAATTATGTTGAGGAAACTTGAGGCGCCCACTTACTAGAAGGGCTCAAGGTCTAAATTTGACTCTGGGTTACACTCACTCAGTAGAGCGTCCGCCAAGACATGCAACACTCCACTTTGGCGCTTACTTACGGTCTAGACGGGCGTTGGAGAAGCCCTTTCCTATCAATCTTCTGTTCACATTAAGTCCTAGCACATATATGATTGTCCCAACCCTTTTTCTCTTATGGCAACCCCCAATTCTCTTATCCTATATGTACTAGAAGGTGGTGGCTGAGGGTCTTGGTGTCCTGGGTTTGACGTTAGAAGATTTAAATTTAGAGTTTTCCTTCTCCTAGACCGGTTGCCATACCAAGGTTAAAGGGCTCAGTCTGTCCTACTATTTACACATAGCTGGTGGGAGAACAATTGGTGGCATACCTTTCACAAGGGTATTAGCGCTATGTGAAATGCAATTAACCTCGACTAGGATTTGAACTTGGGTTCGCTGTGTCCTATTCCTACAACGATAACCATGTCACAACAAACACCTCTCAACTTTTTTCGATCTTTTAATCGTTCGATCTTTATCTTTCTGTTTCTCTTGTTTTAAAATGTTCCCTTTTTACGTATGATCATTTAATAGCCCTTTTCTTGTGCATCTTATCTAATTATCAATATTCGTGTTCCTTAATTGCAACACCGTTATTATCTTGCAACACCCTCTGGTTAAAAATGACTGTTGACTTTTCAGGGATATAAGGTGTGTGCTAGACGCCCACTCTTATTTATAGACTGGGCGATAGTCATGTGACCATATTCTTGTCCAATCACTGGCAGTGCTCTGCTGCTGATATTATTATTTATACTGGCTGATTCTAATCTTAGCTCACTAGTACTTGGATCTTCTTGGACGACGGACCTAAAGGATTCTATACCACAGGACTTATTGACTTACCAAAGGATTATATATCACAGGACTTATTCACTTACCAAAGGATTCTATTACTCGGGACTTACTTACTTATTTACTTTAAGTTCTTTACAACTGGCCAAGGATGGCGGCCAGATATTTAACAATGACACCGTCCAAGATTAAATGCAAAAATGATTATCTGGTGTTACTTACTCGCTGAATTCTTATTTCTTATTAGTGTCGTCACCTCAGCTAAATAATGGACCATTACGTTTTTATTATAAAGAAATAAAGGGAAAAAAAGGACATGCTACACGGAAAAAATATAAGAAAGAAAGAAAGAAAGAGAGAGAAAGGAAGAAAGAGAGTAAGGGAAAGATAGAGAGATAGATTAGGGCGCGGAAGCGATGACGCTGATCTATTTTAATCAAACATAATAAAATGTTAAAAAGAAGGAAAGAAAGAAAAAAGAGTGTGGGAGAGTTAAATCAAGATTATTATACTTTTTACATATTGAACTATTTCGTAATAGCTCTTAAGTAAAAAATATCAAACGTTTTAATTATTAAATTATCACAGTGTGGTATATCCACAGGTCATGCTAGTATAGTTTTATTATATCTTCATCACCTTTAAATGCTTCGTTTGCTTTAATTGTTTCTACCAGTGACTTCATGCCTCGCAAGCCTGTTCCACAGCAAGTAAATGACGCCATTTTGTTTTTGCCTCTACTATGATTTTTGTAAACTTTTTTTTTTTCTTTTACTCGGGCGAAGATGCAAATTTGAGTTCAGGACAGATATTCGTGTCGGGAATCGGAAAGTTAATCGAAGTCCTTTTGCCGCCCTGACGTGTTTCGGAATACAAAATGTCAAATCTCCGAAATTGCACGCCTGATTCCTAAGGGAAAATCTCGTGAACATGAGCGTAATTTTGAAATTGAATAATGGTCACTGACGCTTTCCAAAAAGAATCGTTGATATCTCTAATTATTTGCTTTAAGTCAAGTAGCCATTTGAACCTAATTTTAGTTGCTTTGCATATTATCTAATAAGCCTATCAATATTTAATAATTGTAATGTTCCTATAATATATCGAGTAATAGAATATACATAAAATACATCCACAGAAATACCCCTGTAAAGGAATTTTGTGTACCAACTTTTATTTCACAGTTTTTGGTATTCAATAACCCACAGCGTTATTATACCATTAAACAAAACAGACCGAACCAAACAAAATAAAGTTAAGGAAATATTATTTATATCAGTTTGAAGATATTAAGATCTGAAAACATAGAAACTTTTATCAAAATGACATATTTCGACATTAAATGATCCGAAATAGGTTTATATGTCGTAAAATAAACAAACCAAACCAAACTAGCAATAAAACGTACTGACACTGTGCCTCTTTATAAAAAATAATTGAATGCCGTCATGTTGATGTATATTTTCCATATCAATGATTTGTTCAAAATTTATAGGAGTACACACAAATTGCTGTATTATGAACCACTTTGCTTAGATAAGAGTATCTATTATATAAAAAAAAATACTACAAAACAAACAAAAATCTACATGATCTAGTGCTAGCGACAAGACGATAGATTTCCTCGCTGTCAGGTTAATACTGACAATAGTCGACTCCCTCAACAACTACTACTAAGAATAGGGAATTAACACACTTAGATGTTCATCTTGTTTTTTTGGGTTTTTTTTAATTTAGTAGTACATAAACTAATAACAGATAAGATGCAAAAGTCTGGGAATGTATTGACTGAACTTTGTATAATGTATAACATTTTCTGTGTCATGTAACATTGAAATTTCAGAAAGCACCGGGGCATTTTTTTTATTAAATTGTACAAATATAATCAAAATCATTTAATCAATTTAAGCTTATGTGGTTTAGGCTTTTACGTGGGAGTTAGGCTTTTGATTGTTTTGGTGTGTTAAGTATCTGGCCGCCATCCTTAGCCAGTTGTAAAGAACTTAAAGTAAATAAGTAAGTAAGTCCTGGGTTATAGAATCCTTTAGTAAGTGAATAAGTCCTGTGATATAATCCTATGTTCCGTCGTCCACGAAGATCCAAGTAGTTGTGAGTAGCTAAGATTAGAACAGCCGGTATAAGTAACAATATCAGCAGCAGAGCACTGCCAGTGATTGGACAAGAATATGGTCACATGACTATCACCCAGTCTATAAATAAGAGTGGGTGTCTAGCACACACCTTATATCCACAAAAATTTCAACATGGTGGGTGTTCAATAGTTTATTTTATTTTAAATCCCAGTATATGTGTTTTTTTTTCTTCTGCTGGTCCTATCGCAGAAAATGAAGTAAAGAAAGGGAAATGAAGAAACAAAGACAAAAGATACTTTTAAGTTTCAGACTTTTATTCTTAGTTCATAGCTATTTCATGGAGAGGAAATTTCTTCCTCTGCCAGTTTTAGCGTCAAACTTCCCAGTCAAGGTCTACGTCCGAATGATCGAGGGATCTTCTTGGCGGTCGGAAGGGGAATTTTTCTGTGCATACCCAGAGGGTATTTCCTGTTTGAGGGCTATTGAGAGTTTGTTATTTTTTATCTTATTTTAATTTTATTTCAATCCCCACAAGCTCATTCTTTTTATTAGATCAAAAGTGTGCCCACCCGCCGTATTTTTCTGCTAGTATATTTGAACTTACGAGTTTTCTGCTAGTATATTTGAACTTACAATCTGCATTCGTTCTCAAAACAGCATTTTCTTGTGCTTCAAATGTTTTAATAGTTGGTTCATTTAACTTTAAGTAAAGTCTTTCTAACTTTAAAAGAAATTCTTTCATTTAGTTTTTTTTTCATTTTCTTAACTGGTATTAATGGAATAAATTGTAGCCAACTTGTATCAAAAAGTCAAAAATCTACTTTTGCCCAAAGAAAGATTTTTTTTTCATTTAAAATCTTTTATCAAGAAAGTTAAAGATATTAGAAAAAAAATATAGAAATAAGGAGTTCATTAATGTAACGCAGAAAAAACATAGAAATATAAGCCTCGGGTTGTTTATTTAAAAAGAACTTTGTTTAAAGGACACAATTCAGTCCAACAGTAAATCCCGGTCCAACCAAGAATTAGGAAAATCGTCGTCGTCAAGTATACCTGTTTAAAATACCAATTCTGCACTCTGATTGGCTACAACCTCGTCCAATCCGGTGCGCAGAAACCCAGGCTTTACGTTGTAAAAACTTGATATTCAAAACTTGATATAAGCCAGGTCGAGCTTTTAGCGTAGGACATTTTGAACGAAATGAAATCTCCCAAAGAACCAGTTAAAAGATAACTGACAAGACCACCAAGTGCCCTTTAATTGAACAGGTGTATTGCAAACATCGTATAACATTTTCTGTGTTAGGTAACATTGAAATTTCAGAAACAACTGTTTAATCTTTTTTATTGAATTGTACAAATATAATCAATAAAATCATTTAAAAAATCAAATGTATAGCCGCCCGCCGTATGGTGAGTTTTCAACTAGTATATTTGAACTCACAATCTGCATTCGTTCTCAAAACAGCATTTTCTTATACTTCAAATGTTTCAGTAGTTGGTTTATTTAACTTTAAGTAACGTCTTTCTAGATTTAAAAAAAAAAATATTAAATTTATTTTTTTGTTTACTTAACTGGTTTATTTATGGAATAAATTGTAGCCAACATGTATCAAAAAATCAAAAATCTACTTTTGCCCAAAGAAAAAAAGATTCTCGTTTTTTTTTTTTGTTTTTTTTTTTCATTTAAAATATTTTATCAAGAAAAGCTAAAATCATTTTTTCAAAAAAGAAAAATAAGAGTTCATTAATGTAAGGCGGAAAACATGGAAATAGAAGCTTCGGGTTGTTTATTTAAAAAGAAATGTGTTTGAAGGACACAATTCAGTGCAACTGTAAATCGATATGTGTAAGTAAATAGAATGCGCGGGAAAAAGTGCTCCATTTACAGCGCCAACAAAAGCTGCAATTATAGAGTAGAAAATGAAGGAATGTTATTTGCCGTTACTTAAAAGAGGATTTCTGTACGGCTTCAGAAACCTTCTTTTTTTAATTATTTTCTTTTATATTTTAATGGCTTGGCTTTTCAATCGTACATTGCAGACGTTCGAAAACTCAAGAAAATATAAATGAAAACGATAATAATAATAATAATAATAATAATAATAATAATAATAATAATAATAATAATAATAATAATAATAATAATTCCGACTCTAGTGAAAGACCACCAGTTAACAATAGTGTGAAAAACTCACAAGGTGTGATATAATAATAATAATAATAATAATAATAATAATAATCTTTGAGATCAAGACGGATCACCCTATCCCAGCCATGAGACCAGACCTAGTGTTGATTAACAAAAAAAAGAGAACGTGTCAACTGGTGGACTTTTGGTGGGGTGAAGCTGAAGGAAAATAAAAAGATGAATAAATACCTGGACCTTGCCAAAGAATAGAAAAAGCTGTGGAATATGAGTGATAGTGATACCAATTGTAGTTGGTGCACTTGGAACGGTCCCAATAAACTTGGAAAAAAGACTGGAAGATCTAGAAATCAGAGGAAGCGTTGAGACCATCCAGACTACTGCATTGCTGCAATCGGCTAGAATACTCAGAAGACTCCTGGAGATCTGAGGAGACTTGTTGTCACTCGGCCGCTGATGTGAAAAACTCAAGCTACAAATACTTAGGAATTTTAGAAGGAGACAATATCATGCAAGCAGAAAGGAAAGGAAAAGTTAAAAATGAATATCTCAGAAGAACTAGAAAACTTCTAGAAACCAAACTTAACAGCAGAAATCTGATCAAAAGAATCAATACCTGGGCTGTCCCCATCATAAGATACTCAGGACCATTCTTAAAATGGACAAAAGAAGAACTCAGACAGATTGACCAAAGGACGAGAAGGTTAATGACCATGCACAAGGCTCTATACCCTAGAGACGATAGTGATAGATTATATGTTTCAAGAAAGGAAGGAGAAGAGGTCTTGCCAACATAGAGGACTCCGTAGAAACCACAATCCAACAACTTGCAGATTACACAAGAAAGAGCAAAGACAAATTATTTATGAAGTTAAAGGAAAATGAAAAAATGGACAAATATCTGGACCTTACCAGAGAACTGAAAAAGTTATGGAATATGAAAGTGAAAGTGATACCAATTGTAGTTTGTGAACTTGGAACGGTCCCAAAAGGATTGGAAAAGGGTTTGGAAAGTTTGGAAATCAGAGGAAGGATTGAAACCATTCAGAACACTGCACTGCTGCAATCTGCCAGAATACTCAGAAGAGTCCTGGAGACCTGAGGAGACTTGCTGTCACTCAGATTCCAATGAAAGACCATCAGCTAATGCTGATGTGAAAACTCAAAAGGGGTAAATGATAATGATAATAATAAATCAAGACCATCCAAACAGCAGCACTGTTAAGATGGAAAGACCTCAAGAGAGAAACTGAGTCGATCACAATTGCAACTTAAAACAATGCCATAAGAACAAATTATATCAAAACAAAAATAGATAAGACACAACAGAACAGCAAATGTAGGATATGTGGAGACAGAGATGAGACGATCAACCATGTAATAATCGAATGCAGCAAACTAGCTTAACAAGAATGCAAGGTTAGGCACGACTGGGTTGGAAAGATGGTCTAGTGGGTATTGTGCAAGAAACTAATGTTTTCCATACACCAAAATGGTATGAAAGAGGAGATCACAGAGTGAATGTGAAAGGAAATAAAAAGGTAAACAAATACCTTGAACTTGCAATGAATGTAATTCTTGTATAATGTTCCTCAAAGACCAAGCAGTTAGAACACAGTGGGCCCATAGTGGGAAATATTGGAAATAGTATAATGTCTAGGGTTAAAATAATCCCCTGATAATGGTTGAGGGCTCGTTGGAAGCGTATTACTAAGCCAATTTTAGTGAATTAACATTTTTTCAAAATCTTTGAATTTTGGGGGATCTGGGCCCAAATTGCCATATTTGGGTTTTGGGCTAAAAGCGCGCCAAAAACACGTTTTCGGACATATTTTCCCTTAAAATAATCCCCTGATATTGGTTGAGGGCTCGTTGGAAATGTATTGCTAAGTCAATTTCTATGCAAAAATAATTTTCTAAAAATTTCAATTTTTGTGGGATCTGGGGCCAAATTACCAAACTGTATTTGAAAAATCAAATTGAAACTTTCAAAATAATAAATGTAATTACTAATTATTGTAGTCACTTCTCTCGTAATAAATTTGCATGTCAGTATGTCAGTGTCTCACTTTGTAGCTCATCATACCATTTTGTGATCAAGCCGATGCCACGAAAATTAAAAACATTCTGGGCCGAATCGGACCCGCTATTCTGAAATTTTGGATTCCCAAGTTTTAATTACTACGATTTATGCGACGAACGTTTTTATACGATAAGAATTTTCCTAACTTTATTTTTTGCGAAATCCAGCGAAAGTCACCCATGAAATATAAATAATTGTACGGAAATTAAGGACCTACGTATATCGAATTGGTTTTAAATTAAGTAACAGCAGAGGAATTATTGTTGAACCTTTAAAAGGTAAACTTAGATTGAAATTTAATAGGTAATTAATGCATAATGTGTCATTGTTGGTCCAAAGGCCAAATCAGGAGGACTTCGCATTAGCTTGCTTAATTGCCGCATGATATGGCTTTTTAAGTTAGTTTTTTAATATTTCTCCTCGAACTTGAAACTTACTGCCACCTCCCAAAATAATACCTCGGCCATTTGAACTGAGGCCGTAATTGGGTCTATTTGATCCTTTTAGCCAGGGATCTTTATCCCCTCGCTACAGGCCACTATGACCCCGTTCAATAAAGCCTAAGTCGTAAAACTACCTCTTGCCTTTGTCTCTTTCCTCTTTTGTGCCTTTTCATTCCTAAGTTCCATTTCAGCATACCAGCCCAGAAGAACAAAGAACCAGCACCAAACGACAATAATTTAGCCCCATACCTCTTCTAGTTGAAAATATAAGGAAACCAGATATGTTTTGTTTGTATATGCAAGAAATATACCCCCCTCGACTTAACAGTCAAATCTCACTGAAAACACCAGTTTCTGCCCAATCATCAAAGTTGATCCTGTTCATTCAGTACTTAGATGGATGACCCCTTTCATAAACTAAGTTTATTAACCAATTGGATTTCTAAATAGAAATGCTAATAGAATAATAGATAGATGCTAATAGAACAATATATTTTAAAACTCTGAAATTCGCATTTATTTTTGGAGATTAGCAGGAAGCTTCAGTTGAATCTGAAAACCTTTATTAATAAACAAAAATAGGTTTACTGTTTATACAATTTAGGAATATCAAAACTTTGCAAAAAGTATTGAAACTTTCATAGTAATAAATGGAATTATTAATTATGGTAGACACTTGTTAATATTTTCCTTGTTTTCAAGGCAGATTTCAAAAACTAAATCTATCAACCAATAGGATTTTTCATACAGTAATATATTTCTGGAAAAAAAATTGCCTAATCAAATAAAAAAATATCAATAGCATAAAAATGTTAAGATTAATTTGGATAATTTCAGAAAAAATGGTAAGAAAAAGAATTTAGTGACAAACTGTCGCCTTTCATTAATTCTATAGATTAGCCGGCAGAGGGCGTTCTTTGGGAAGACTTTCCATGAATGCATGACAGGGATAACGAAAGCTAATAAATTAACAACAATGGCGTGGAGAAAAGTTTGCTGGAAATATTTATTTTTTCACAACTGGTGCAATTGTCATGTATCAGTCGTTCGACTAAACGGTGTCTAGCAACAAACACTAACCTGTCACATTTAATCATTCTGATAGTGAGGACCCATAAGATAATTAACTTTTCAAAAGCGAGTGAATTCATAAATACTAAACGAAGTTCTTTCACGTGTAATTTCTCTCAGTGACAGTATTTCAAGAACAGTAAACTTTAATGTATTTTTCATAAATCCTACCTATGATATCATGAGTTCTGTATAAAGATTGTTTATACATTAAATGGATTTTCATAAATCCCACCCATGATATCATGGATTCTATATAAATATTGTTTATACATTAAATGGATTTTCATAAATCCTAACTATGATATTATGGGTTCTGTATAAAGATTGTTTATACGTTAAATAGATTTTCATCAATCTCACTCATGATATCATGGATTCTAAATAAAGATTTTTATACATTAAATGGATTTTTATAAATCCTAACTATGATTAAGTATGGGTTCTGTATAAAGATTGTTTATACATTAAATGGATTTTCATAAATCCTAACTATGATATTATGGGTTCTGTATAAAGATTGTTTATACGTTAAATAGATTTTCATCAATCTCACTCATGATATCATGGATTCTAAATAAAGATTTTTATACATTAAATGGATTTTTATAAATCCTAACTATGATTAAGTATGGGTTCTGTATAAAGATTGTTTATACATTAAATGGATTTTCATAAATCCTAACTATGATATTATGGGTTCTGTATAAAGATTGTCTATACATTAAATGGAGTTTCATGAACCCTACCTATGATATCATGAGTTCTGTATAAAGAGTGTTTATACATTAAATGGATTTTCATAAAGGAAGGTTGATGTGCCATTAAACAAAGATATTTGTACCTCATCTCAAAACGGAGTCGACAAATTAAAAGGATGTGGTTAGCTCTGATGTATATTTATCAAGTTATACCTTGTTTTTTTTTCTCAGAAAACACATTACCAAATTAGGTTGGTTGGTTGGTTGGTTGGTTGGTTGGATTTTACGGCATGTCAATGCATCGGGTTATTTTATGCCGAAGACGTTTTTGTTTTATTCAATCTTGATGAGTACTCAAATTTTTTAAACTCGAGTTTTAAACACATTTTTAAAACTATTTTTCTTCTATTTAATCCATAGATAGACCTTAACAGGCAGTAACCCCCAGGTCAGTGGACCTGGGAGTAATGGTGATAAAGGGGTATTTAACTTTCTCCAAAGCTCTAGAATTGGAACCTCACCGTCAGATATAGTTTAACATCATACCCAGGACATTAAGACCCTCAGCCACTGCCTTGTAACACATATGATAAAACGGGTTGGGGCTCACCATATTGACAATATGGTTGGGACAATCATATAGGTACTAGGGCTTGATGCTACCAGCCGGTTGATCGGGGAAGGCCTCTCAGACTGCCCGTCTAGCCTAAGTAAAGACAAAAGTTAAGTGTTGCTTAACCCCTAAGATTCCATCCTTAATCATCACGGACTGCCACCTACTGCCAACTGGTGGTTCCATTGTGAGGGGGTTAACCCCTCTGCAAAGGTGCAGTTGGTGTATTCTAAAGCCCAAGCTGACACATTGAATCAATTTGATAGTGAAGAACCATTAACATTTCAACAGAGACTAAATTCATAAATACTAAACGAAATTCTTGTACATGTAATTTCCCTCAGTCACAGTAAGTATTTCAAGAACATTAAACTTTATAATTAAGGTTTAACAAGAAAAACAAACACACACACACACACACACACATATATACATATATATATATATATATATGTGTGTGTGTGTGTGTATGTGTGTGTGTGTGTGTGTGTATGTGTGTGTGTGTGTGTTTTTCTTGTTTTCTGACAGGTAGGGTGCGAATCACGCACAAAGCACTGCCCTGTCTATAGCTCTGCTGATGAGGCCTAATAGGCTGAAATGTACATACAGAGATCGACTTTTTCTCGATTTTTTACGCTTTACATTTAAACCTATATGCACGCCTAATTCATTTAATTATAATTAATTAATTAACAAAACTAGGTATGACTTTAATTAAGGACATAATCTCCCACAAATTGTCGGCCTTCGCCATTTCAAACACATTGTTTGACTACTTCATATATATATATATATATATATATATATATATATATATATATATATATATATATATACAGTACTTACGCAGGTATTGTTAAAGACCACGGAATATTTCTTCTTTATGATCTTCAGTTGTAGACATTCTAGCGGTTTTTCGTAGATCAGGATTTAGATGATGGAGAAATTATCCCATATTTTTTACCCTAACACTTTCAACCATTTCGCTGGTTGGACAATTTATTTGAACGTCTACAACTGTAGGTCACGAAGAAGAAGTATTCCGTGGTTGTTAACAGTGCCTGCCTAGATAATAACCTGCAGCCAAAATAATATATATATAATATATATATATATATATATATATATATATATATATATATATATAGAGAGAGAGAGAGAGAGAGAGAGAGAGAGAGAGAGAGAGAGAGAGAGGGAGAGATAGATAGATAGATAGATAGATAAAAGGTGGCTTATCGGTGAATATGGCGCGATTCGTTGGAGGTGCACAAAATCCAGTGGTTAAGTCAGCGATATAACAAATACAAAGTGCTCAATACAAAGTAGAGCAAATTTAACGTAACATCTTATTCAATGAATACACGTGTAATCGGCTGCAATTAATCGGTACCTCGATTAATTCAGTGGATTTAACCCTGAAGATCCTAATGGTGAAACTCGAGTAGGTTTCTATTGTATACATTTCTTTATATATATATGTGTGTGTGTGTGTGTGTGAGTGTGTGTGTGTGTGTGTGTGTGTGTGTGTGTGTGTGTGTGTTTAAAGTGTGACACAAATGGACCGATAGTGGATCTTTAAATTTTGATTTTTTTTAAATTCAAATCAAGACATTAACAATTGAGTAACTAGTATGATAAATGAGTAATGTCTATATGTCTAGCTGCTCTATTTGCAGGAGCTGTAGAATACGCCGACTGCACCTCTGCAGAGGAGTAATTACACTACCACACCACACCACACCCCAATATGGCCATCTGACATTGATCTATTAATCCAAATTATCAAGCCATAACTTGTTTTTCTCAGTTAAATGTATGACCAAATAAGGGATTTTCTCTTTAAAACTTTACTTGGAAATAGACATTAAGAAAGGTTTCTATTTTAACTTTTCCTCACTTTGGGAAATGGCTAACCTTTGACCTCACAGCAAATAACTGGAAAGAAATATCGGAATTGTTATATGCAAATGCCAAATTTTCCTCATCGATCTGACCCATGTCTGACACCAGTGTTCAAAGCAATGTCGATATTTGTTTCTAGGGTCGGGCCAAAAATATATCGGCCAGTAAGAAAACAAAAAAAAAACATTACTTTCGTGTTACCAAAAGACTAGCAAGGTAGAATCTAAAACAAAAACTTTGTTCTTTGTTCTTTTCTCTTAAAGCAGTAAATATTATTGGTGCGTAACGGAAAATGATTCAACCCTCTGACCCTTCAACAATGAACAGACAAATTTGTTAGACAAAGAAAAATACCAATCTTATTTAGATTTTGTAGCTGGAGAAGCGCTCCAAAAGTAATGCCTCCGATTTTGTTTCCACTGAAACTACAACATATACAGTGAGCATAATAACATGGTTGATTGGCTGGATGGTTGATTTTACAGTATGTCAACCCATTTGGGTTATTTAATGCCGAAGACGTTTTTGCTTGATTTATTCTTGATTGGTACTCAATCGTTTTTATATTCAATTTTTGAAACACATTTTTCCAAACAATTTTTATCTATTTAACCCGTAGATGGGACTCTAACAAGTACTACGACTCCGGATCAGAGTGGACATGGGAGTAATGGTGATGAAGGAGTACTCCACATTCCCCAGAGCTCCAGAACTCAGAAAATTTGAGTTTTAAAAATGTGTTAAAAATGAGCTTTAAAAAGTTGATTTTTTAAATTGAAAAATGAATAAAACAAAAACAAGGGTCGACATGCCGTAAAATCCAACCAACCTACCAACTAAATTGTTTATACTGTAAAATCAACCATCCAACCAATCAATCATGTTATTATGCTCACTGTATATGTTGTAGTTTCAGTGGAAACAAAATCGGAGGCATTACTTTTGGAGCGCTTCTCCAACTACAAAATCAAGCATGAATAGAATAAAACGTCTTCGGCATAAAATAACCCAACAAGTCTTAATATGTTGTAAAATCCAACCAACGAAAAGAAAGGGCCTACTATTTAATTGTAAAATCTCTGGAAAGATTACAGAGTTTCCATTGAATTGAAATGTTGTAATAGTGAAAGTTTATCATTTTAATGAAACTCAAAATTACATATAATTTATTAGTTACGATCTTCAATTTATAAATTGCCATTCGGGGATTTATTATTAAATTGTAAACCCATGTTGAAATAACAGTCTTACCATGAGATATGATTGTGTGATTTCTACATTGTGATCTCCACTGAGATTAAAATGAAAGACTCTTTTTGGCAGGTTGTTGTATTTTGGGATGCAGAAGGGGCATATTATTTCATTTTAAAAATGTCTTTTAAAATAACATGGTTCCCATTAAATTGAAATATTGTGATTGTGGAATTTCAATATTTTAATGAAACTCAAGATAAGAGGAAATACATTTCTGGTAATCTTGAATTTTGAAATGAGTTTTGCAGTTAGAACTTACAGTTTAATTGTAAAATTCCAGTTAAAATAAAATTGTTTCCATTGAATTGAAATATTGTGATTGTGAAATTTCAACATTTTGATGAAATACAGTAGGAAATTGGACACACTTGTCTCAATCTAGAATGGACTTATTATCTAATTGTAAAATCACTGTTAAAATAACAGAATTTTCATTTAGTTGAAATATTGTAATAGTGAAAATTCAACTCAAGATGATCGAAAATACATTGGTTGCAATCTTGAATTTTGAACTTGGTGATGCAGAAAGGACTTATTATTTAATGATAAAACCCTGTTACAATCGCAATCTTTACATAAATCTGAAATAGTGTACTTGTGAATTTTGAACATTTTCTTAGGAATCAGTCGATAGAGCATCGGTCTTGTAACCAAAAGGTTTCGGGTTCAATACAGGTCCTTGCCAACTCAGCATATGAGTAGTACAGATTGAATCTGTAAGGTATAGTGTCGAGCAGATGGTAGGTGAGGTGCTCCACCTCGAACGCAAAAAAAACAATCTCCCTGGTCTTGCACTAGTGAAAAGAGGATAGACTCCCTCGCTGCCCGGCTGATACTAACAATAAACCACGAAGACGAATTTAATTACTTTGTGGTAATCTTGAATTTTGAAATTGGCTTTAGAGTAAGGGCTTATTATTTAGTTGTAAAATTGCTTTTAGAATAACAGAGTTTAATTAAATTGAAAGATCGAGATCATGAAATTTCAACATTTAAATTTAAGATAACATAAGATCCATAGGCGCAAACGTCACTTATGAGTTCGTCCCCGCTTCTGCAGCAGTGTCCAGCATGTCTTGTTCATCTCATTCGGATGGTCTATGTGATTGACCTAATCATCATGTCACACTAGTAGCATGGATATCTATGATAATCTCTCGCCAATGGTCCCTATGATTTATTGCCCTCAGGAGGTCCTCAGTGCAGCATCCAGTATCCACACAGAGCTGGTCAAGTATGACCTGAACTGGCATGCAGATGTGCTGGTTTCCACAGTAGGATGATGCTTATGAGTTCGTCCTTGCTTATCCAGCAGTGACCAGCATGTCTTGTTTGTCTCATTCAGATGATTTGTGTGATTGGGGGCAAGTGGCCGTGCAACTGCTTTCTTGTTGGGTGTTGTTTCCACGATTTGTTTAAGATCGCGCGCAGCATTCTTGTGCAGCTCCTGTTTAGCTTATTCTCTAGGCGCTTCGTTAGAGTTCAAATGGTGCAGCCATACAGTAGCACTGATACAATTACGGCTTGGAAGAATAGTCGCTTTAACTTGTCAGTGAGATTAGATTTCCATATTACTGATAACCTATCTATGGCAGACCATGGCTCACTTATCAAATAATGTTTAGTTTCGTATTAGTAATCTATAAATAAACAAAACTCCCCTACTGGGGTATTTATCAAATAAGGATGTATTATTTACCATGCCCCGTGTTACGAAAAATCCCCGTACGGGCTACGTGAAAGGTATAAATCATAAATAAATAAAGTTATTATTCATGTTCAACATATTTGACACCCGCTTGGTAAATCTTGACAACGCTTGGTAAATCTGCAAATATATATATATATATATATACATATATACATATATATATATATATATACATATATATATATACATATATATATACATATATAAATACATATATATATATACATATATATATATATATATATACATATATGTATACATATATATATATACATATATATATATATACATTATACATATATATATATATATATATATATATATATATATATATATATATATATATATAATGAGAGAGAGTAGATTGTTTGTGTTTTAAAATAATCATTTAAAGAAAGCATCGTAATGGCAATTATCGCAAATATTCGCCTCTACAAAGACCTCCTTTAGGAAGAGCTAAATATGTTGTTTTGAACGAAAACTTCCATGATCGGTTCAGTTAATCCAATTAGCGTTTCCTCTGAATCCCCAGGACAGACAGTTTCTTTTTTGCTAATTTCATTATTTGCTAAAGCGCAACTTCAGTTCCAGATGTGTCCAGCTGATGTTGAGTGAAAGTTTTCTCTCAGTTCTTTTAAGAAAACAAATTCTCAATACACGGTCCTTGAGAAAATCAACATTGGCTAAGTTCAATGTGATAGTTTGAAAAAAAAAACATCTTATAACTTAAATGGTTAGTATATCTTGCTAGTGTTTGATTTGCTTATGTAACGTTCTAATAGCGATATATGTTGTATAGCGGGTCTTGTCAACGTGCCTCCAAATTCACGACACTAAAAAGGTATTTGGTACGCGGTGGTCGTCTTGTCGATAAAAAGGTACAACGCGGGAAATATATCGTCACAAGCTGCTTAGCTTTTATTTTCGGGCTCGTCTCGTGGGTTGTTTCGGAGAGGGGGGAAAGGCAGAGAGAAAGAGAGAGAGGACATTGTTAAATTACTGTGATCCCACACTAGGGACCAGAGGCCCGTCCGTATCCTACGCCTCGGAAAGCAAAAAGAGGCCGGTATTCTTCTTCGTCGTTCCTCGTGACCACGTGACTTCTGGTTCCGGTCAACACCCGAAACTTCCGGTTGGCTTTCAATTCTCCATTCGGGGGGTCATGCCCAGGTCAAATTCCCGACAAACCGTTTTGTGTTCATCACTTTTTTAAAAAACCTTTACTCTCTCTTATTTCTTCTTCCTCTCTTTTCTATAGTAGTCCTCCCAAAACTTATGACCTTCATCATCTCGTTACACTTATTTTTTTACATTATTGTTATTGGGCGAATAAATTTCTAATGAATAGTGTTATATGCTAACGTGAAAGAGTTGCCTCCCTTCCACAAGGGATCGGTCTGGTCCTGGCCTTAGGGCTCGCATACGCAAGGTCTAGTAAACATTGTTGAGAGAGACGAAGCCAACGCTAATAAACTGAATGTACCTTGACTAATAAATTTATTGTTATATATTAAATTTAGTTATTATTGAAATAACGCCCAACGCTACTACATAAATAATACCATAACAAATAGTTCTTTGCGGGGAAAGGAAACCATTTGTATAAAGTATTTTTCCTGCAAAAGTATCGTCTTTATATATAGTATGCTTAATATAATGAAGGATAGCAAATATGAACATTGTTTTGTATACAAAAGTGCTCAATTCTAAATTAGGAGAACAGGTTTCAAACCTCAAATACAATATTATGGGACTATATCACCATTAATCAAGTTCTATGTTTATTAACATATTCTCAGAAAGGTGATTAAAAAAAATGAAAAAACTCACCCGTCTATGGACTGCCTAATACGCATGAAACTTGGGTAACGGTAATATAGTCCCTTAATATTCTGTAGTATAATTATGGAGGCGCGTAGTGTAATCGTTATCGTTATAGGAAATGGACACAGCGACGCGGGTTCAAATCTTGGACGAGACTGTTTGCATTTCACATAGCACTAATACCATAGAGAAAGGTATGTGTCCTACTATTCTCCCTCCTGTTATGGGCAAATAGTAGGATAGACTGAACGCTTTAAACTTAGTATGGCGACCAGTCAAGGAAAAGAAAATTCTAAATTCAAACCTGTTAAACTTCGATGAAGATATTGACCTTGTGTCACATCCTTCTCGTGAGAATAGTTGGATTCATATCTTTCCCAAAGGTATTAGCGCTATGTGAAATGCAAACAATCTCATCCATGAATTGAACTTGTCTCGCCGTGCCCATTCCAATGCATATAACTTGGTAGCAATATCTCATCTACTGAAAGTGATGCCAACGTACACATAGGTAAAGCACTGACTGCTATTGACTGATTATTTGTATATGGTAAATAATCAGTCAATTGCAGTCAGTGCTTTACCTATGCGCTTGTTGACATTGCTTTCAGTAGATCAGATATTACTACCGAGGTATATGAACTGTTCTAAACAATGACAAAAAAGACGAAAGTTGGACAGAATCATTTAATTCCCGAGAAAACCGGGGTATTAAAAGTTAACTCCCTGTTTTAAACTATTTATATTTTTTTATATGCTGTTACATTTTTCTCACTTCTTTAATGTATGTTTCTTAATATATGGCAATTTTTTGTTTTAAAATTCTAAGCCCTATAAAAATGTCTGGACGTTTAACTTTAATTCTAATTCCCAAGCGGCTTCAGAGGCTGGAGGCGAATGCTGGTGCCCATATATAATTTCAAATAAAACTCCATGTTATGTATTTCCTCCTCATTTTCTTTTTCTTTCTGTCTTTTTTGTTTTTGTTTGTTTTTGTTTTGTTTTTTTGTTTGTTTCTTTTTTGTTTTTTGTTTTTTTGTAAAAATAATGATTCCGGAATAAATTATAAGATTTTTAGTATTAATTATTCACTAGCATGACCTGTGGATATACCACAGTATGATAATTTGATCATTACAACATTTGATATGTTTACTTAAAAGCTATTGCAATTACTTCAACTAGTACAAAATAAAAAACACGATGTAAAAATAGGTTTTGAAACATATTGCCTGAGGGGTGGCAGTAAAAAATTCAAGGTCAGTGAGTTTGTACCCTAAGTAAGTAAAATCATCAAATTCATTAAAGGATTAAAAAATAAAACAATTTGAAATGTAAACTTTAAATATGTATTAAAATAAAACAAACTATATATAGATATATAATACCAGTCATGTATTTATTAAAAGTTGTTTTAAAAAAACAATGAGGACTGTCTAATGTTGCATGTTCAAATTTTGAGTGTATTTATTCGATTTTGGGTAATTAAAATTACGTCACTGCTTACGTGACGTAAGCAGTGACCTAATTTTTGTTACATACAAAAACCGGAAGCGAATCTCCATTATTAATAGATATGTAAAAAGTATAATAATCTCGATTTAATTCTCTCTCGCTCTTTTTTTTTTCTTTCCTTCTTTTTATATTATCGTTATATTCGATTGAAACAGATTAGCGTTATCTCTATTTTCCCCTACTCTCTTTGTTTGTTTGTTTCTCTCTTTCTTTCTTTATTATATTTTTTCTGTGTAGCATGTCCTTTTTGTTGCCTTTCTTTTCTTTTATAATAAAAACGAAATGGCCCATTATTTAGCTGAGGTGACGACACTCATAAGAAATAAGAATTCCGCGGATAAGTGATATCAGATAATCAGGATTTACATTTTTGCATTTCATCTTGGACGATTTGTTGGTCTGGTTTTTAACCAGAGGGTGTTGCATCATGATAACAGTCAGAAGATTAAGGAACAAGAGTATTAATATATAGATTTTAGTATTATTAATGAAGAAACGACAGATTGGGAAAATCCAACAAAATATAAAAGATATTAATGAAAGGTGGATAATCTGAATTTTTGGAGGGAAGTATTTTAATAAATACAGACGAAATATTAATTGAAACTATTGTTTGTGTTGGTTTATCAATCTTTCCATTTATTATTTATATAGATATTAAGTGACGAATTTAAATTATCAAACTTGCTTATAATGGTCGTACTTCATTGGTAATTTGCCAGGATGAAAATCTATCTTGCGGAAAAAAGAACGGACAAATTTGGCAGAGGTCTTCGGTCGGATAAGCACTACCACTCTGCCAAAAGACAATTTGCCGTGGAACTGGGTTTTTTTTTTCTGTACCAATTATAAAAGATTTCTAATGAATTATCTTGCGAAAAATAATAAAAAGTCTTCTGTCCGGTCCAGAAAAAAAACACACGCGCAGATTCCACGGCAAATTGGTCTTTTGGCAGAGTGGTAGTGGCTTATCCGACCGAAGAACTCTGCCAATATTTGTCCGTCTTTTTTTCCGCAAGATAGATTTTCATCCTGGCAAATTACCAATGAAGTACGACTCATTATAAGCAGTTTGGATAATTAAATTCGCACTAATATCTATATAAATAATAAATGGAAAGATTGATGAAACCAAACACAAACAATAGTTTCAAATTAATATTTCGTCCTGTATTTAATTAAATACTTCCCTCCAGAAAAATTCAGATTATCCACCTTTTCCATTAATATCTTTTATAATTTTGTTGGATTTCCCAAATCTGTCGTTTTCCCTTCAATTAATAATACTAAAATCTATATATTTATACTCTTGTTCCTTAATCTCTGACTGTTTATCATGCTGCAAGCACCCTCTGGTTAAAACCAGACCAACAAATTGTCAAGATGAAATGCAAAATGTAATCCTGATTATCTGATATCACTTATCGCGGAATTCTTATTTCTTATGAAGTGTCGTCCACCTCAGCTAAATAATGGGCCATTTCGTTTTTTATATAAAAGAAAAGAAAGTGCCAGAACAAAAAGGACATGCTACACAGAAAAATATAATAAAGAAGAAAGAAGAGAAACAAACAAACAAAGAGAGTAGGGAAAATAGAGATAACGCTAATCTGTTTAATCGATATAACGATAATATAAAAAAGAAGGAAAGAAAAAAAAAAGAGCGAGAGAGAATTAAAATCGAGATTCATTATACTTTTTACATATCTATTAATAATGGAGATTCGCTTCCGGTTTTTGTAATGTAACAAAAATTAGGGTCACTGCTTACGTCACGTAAGCAAGTTTGACGTAATTTTAATACCCAAAATCGATAAAATACACTCAAAATTTGAAACAATGCAACATTAGACAGTCTATTGTTTTTTTAAACACCTTTAATAAATTACATGACTGGTATTATATATCATATATAGTTTGTTTTTATTTTAATACATATTTAAAGTTTTACATTACAAATTGTTTTATTTTTTAATCTTTAATGAATTATGATGATTTTACTTACTTAGGGTACAAACTCACTGACCTTGAAATTTTTTAGCTGCCACCCCTCAGGCACATACTGTTTCAAAACCTATTTTACATCGGTTGGTTTTTTTATTTGTACTAGTTGAAGTAATTGCAATAGCTTTAAGTAAACATATCAAATGTTGTAATGATCAAATTATCATCTGTGGTATACTCCACAGGTCATGCTAGTGAATAATTTAATACTAAAAATCTATAATTTATTCGCGGAGAATCAATTATTTTTACCAAAAAACAAAAACAAAAAGAAAACAACAAAAAAAACAAACAAAAACAAACAAAAACAAAAAAGACAGAAGAAAAAGAAAATGAGGAGGAAATACATAACATGGAGTTTTTATTTGAAATTATATAATGGCACCAGCAAATTCGCCTCCAGCCTCTGAAGGCCCGCTTGAATTAGATAACGTTAAACGTCCCAGACAT
Source organism: Doryteuthis pealeii (assembly GCA_023376005.1). NCBI lineage: Eukaryota > Metazoa > Mollusca > Cephalopoda > Myopsida > Loliginidae > Doryteuthis > Doryteuthis pealeii. Next base: position 37,447,780 of record CM042141.1, read on the forward strand.
TTTTATAGGGCTTAGAATTTTTAAACACTCAAAAAATTGCCATATAATAAGAAACATACATTAAAGAGTGAGAAAAATAAACAGCATATAAAAAATATAAATAGTTTACAACAGGGAGTTAACTTTTTAATACCCGGTTTTCTGGAATTAAATGATTCTGTCGCAACTTTCGTCTTTTTTGTCATTGTTTAGAACAGTTCATATAACCTCGGTAGTAATATCCTGATCTACTGAAAGCAAATGTAACAAGCGCATAGGTAAAGCACTGACTGCAATTGGATGAATTATTTACCATATACAAATAATCAGTCAATAGCAGTCAGTGCTTTACCTAATGTGTACGTTTGGCATCACTTTCAGTAGATTAGAGATATTGCTACCGTTATATGCATTGGAATGGGCACGGCGAGACAAGTTTCAATTTCATGGATGAGATTGTTTGCATTTCACATAGCGCTAATACCTTTGGGGAAAGAATATGAATCCACTATTCTCACGAGAAAGATTGTGACAAAGGTCAATATCTTCATCGAAGTTTAACAGGTTTTGAAATTAGAAATTTTCTTTTTTCCTTGACTGGTCGCCTACTAAAGTTTAAAGCGTTCAGTCTATCCTACTATTTGCCTAACAGGAGGGAGAATAGTAGGACACCATACCTTTCTCTATGGTAATTAGTGCTAATGTGAAATGCAAACAGTCTCGTCCAAAGATTTGAACCGCGTCGCTGTGTCCATTTCCTATAACGATAAACGATTACATCTACGCGCCTCCATAATTATACTAGCAGAATATTAAGGGAGCTATATTACCGTTAGCCAAGTTTCATGCGTATTAGGCAGTCATAGCCGGGTGAGTTTTTTATTTTTTTTAATCACTTTCTGAGATAATTTAATAAATAGAACTTGATTAATGGTGATATAGTCCCCATAAATATTGTATTTGAAGGTTTGAAACCTGTTTCTCCTAATTTAGAATTGAGCACTTTTGTATACAAACAATGTTCATATTTGTATCCTTCAATTATATTAAGCATACTCAATATATAAAGACGAACTTTTTGCAGGAAAAATACTTTATACAAATGGTTTCCTTCCCCGCAAAGAACTATTTGTTATGGTATTATTTATGTAGTAGCGTTTGGGCGTTATTTCAATAATATATAAATTTAATATATTACAATAAATTTATTATTTCAGGTACATTCAGTTTATTAAGCGTTGGCTTCGTCTCTCTCCAACAATGTTTACTAAGCCTTGCGTATGGCGAGCCCCTAAGGCCAGGACCAGACCGAATCCCTTGTGGAAGGGAGGCAACTCTTTCACGTTAGCATATAACACTATTCATTAGAAATTTATTCGCACCAATAACAATAATGTAAAAATAAGTGTAACGAGATGATGAAGGTCATAAGTTTTGGGAGGACTACTATAGAAAAGAGAGGAAGAAGAAATAAGAGAGAGTAAAGGTTTTTTAAAAAGTGATGAACACAAAACGGTTTGTCGGGAATTTGACCTGGGCATGACCCCCCGAATGGAGAATTGAAAGCCACCGGAAGTTTTCGGGTGTTGACCGGAACCCAGAAGTCACGTGGTCACGAGGAACGACGAAGAAGATACGCGGCCTCTTTTTGCTTTCGCGAGGCGTAGGATACGGACGGGCCCTTGGTCCCTAGTGTGGGATCACAGTAATTTAACAATGTCTCTCTCTCTTCTCTCTGCCTTTCCCCTCTCCGAAACAACCCACGAGACGAGCCCGAAAATAAAAGCTAAGCAGCTTGTGACGATATATTTCCCGCGTTGTACCTTTTTATCGACAAGACGACCACCGCGTACCAAATACCTTTTTAGTGTCGTGAATTTGGAGGCACGTTGACAAGACCCGCTAATACAACTATATCGCTATTAGAACGTTACATAAGCAAATCAAAACACTAGCAAGATATACTAACCATTAAGTTATAAGATGTTTTTTTTTTCAAACTATCACATTGAACTTAGCGCAATGTTGATTTTCTCAGGACCGTGTATTGAGAATTTGTTTTCTAAAAGAACTGAGAAGAAACTTTCACTCAACACAAGCTGACAGCATCTGGAACTGAAGTTGCGCTTTAGCAAATAATGAAATTAGCAAAAAAGAAACTGTCTGTCCTGGGGATTCAGAGGAAAGCAATTGGATTAAACTGAACCGATCATGGAAGTTTTCGTTCAAAACAACATATTTATGCTCTTCCTAAAGGAGGTCTTTGTAGAGGCGAAATTTTGGCGATAATTGCCATTACGATGCTTTCTTTAAATGATTATTTTAAAACACAAACAATCTACTCTCTTCATTATATATATATATATACTATATATATATATATTATATATAATATATATATATATATGTATAATGTATATAATATATATGTATATATATATATGTATATACATATATGTATATATATATATATATATATGTTATATATATATATGTATTTATATATGTAATATATTATGTATATATATATATGTATATAATATATATATATGTATATATGTATATATATATATATATATATTTGCAGATTTACCAAGCGTTGTCAGATTTACCAAAGCGGGTGTCAAATATGTTGAAACATGAATAATAACTTTATTTATTTATGATTTATACCTTTCACGTAGCCCGTACGGTTTTTCGTAAACGGGGCATGGTAAATAATACATCCTTATTTGATAAATACCCAGTAGGGGAGTTTTGTTTATTTATAGATTACTAATACGAAACTAAACATTATTTGATAAGTGAGCCATGGTCTGCCCATAGAATAGGTTATCAGTAATATGGGAAATGCTAATCTCACTGACAAGTTAAACGACTATTCTTCAAAGCCGTAATTGTATCAGTGCTACTGTATGGCTGCACCATTTGAACTCTAACGAAGCGCCTAGAGAATAAGCTAAACAGGAGCTGCACAAGAATGCTGCGCGCGATCTAAACAAATCGTGGAAACAACACGCCAACAAGAAAGCAGTTTGCACGGCCATTGCCCCCAATCACACAATCATCTGATGAGACAAACAAGAACATGCTGGTCACTGCTGGATAAGCAAGGACGAACTCATAAGCATCATCCTACTGTGGAAACCAGCACATGCTGCATGCCAGTTCAGGTCATACTTGACCAGCCTGTGTGGATACTGGATGCTGCACTGAGGACCTCCTGAGGGCAATAATCATAGGGACCATTGGCGAGAGATTATCATAGATATCCATGCTACTAGTGTGACATGATGATTTAAGGTCAATCACATAGACCATCCGAATGAGATGAACAAGACCATGCTGGACACTGCTGCAGAAAGCGGGGGACGAACTCATAAGTGACGTTTGCGCCTATGGATCTTATGTTATCTTAAATTTTAAATGTTGAAATTTCATGATCTCGATCTTTCAATTTAATTAAACTCTGTTATTCTAAAAAGCAATTTTACAACTAAATAAAATAAGCCCTTACTCTAAAGCCAATTTCAAAATTCAAGATTACCACAAAGTAATTAAATTCGTCTTCGTGGTTTATTGTTAGTATCAGCGGCAGCGAGGGAGTCTTCCTCTTTTCACTAGTGCAAGACAGGGAGATGTTTTTTTTGCGTTCGAGGTGGAGCACCTCACCTACCATCTGCTCGACACTATACCTTACAGATTCATCTGTACTACTCATATGCTGAGTTGGCAAGGACCTGTATTGAACCCGAACCTTTTGGTTACAAGACCCGATGCTCTTCGACTGATTCCTAAGAAAATGTCAAAATTCACCAAGTACACTATTTCAGAATTTATGTAAAGATTGCGATTGTAACAGGGTTTTATCTTAAATAATAAGGTCCTTTCTGCATCACAAGTTCAAAATTCAAGATTGCAACCAATGTATTTCGATCATCTTGAGTTGAATTTTCACTATTACAATATTTCAACTAAATGAAAATTCTGTTATTTAACAGTGATTTTACAATTAGATAATAAGTCCATTCTAGATTGAGACAAGTGTGTCCAATTTCCTACTGTATTTCATCAAAATGTTGAAATTTTCACAATCACAATATTTCAATTCAATGGAACAATTTTATTAACTGGAATTTTACAAATTGAAACTGTAAGTTCTAACTGCAAAACTCCATTTTCAAAATTCAAGATTACCAGAAATGTATTTCCTCTTATCTTGAGTTTCATTAAATATTGAAATTCCACCAATCACAATATTTCAATTTAATGGGAACCATGTTATTTTAAAAGACATTTTTAAATGAAATAATATGCCCCTTCTGCATCCAAAATACACAACCTGCCAAAAAAGAGTCTTTCATTTTAATCTCAGTGGAGATCACAATGTAGAAATCACACAATCATATCTCATGGTAAGACTGTTATTTCACAATGGGTTTTACAAATTTAATAATAAATCCCCGAATGGCAATTTATAAAATTGAAGATCGTAACTAATAAATTATATGTAATTTTGAGTTTCATTAAAATGATAAAACTTTCACTATTACAACATTTCAAATTCAATGGAACTCTGTAATCTTTCCAGAGATTTTACAATTAAATAGTAGGCCTTTTTTTCGTTGGTTGGATTTTACAACATATTAAGACTTGTTGGGTTATTTTATGCCGAAGACGTTTTATTCTATTCATGCTTGATTTTGTAGTTGGAGAAGCGCTCCAAAAGTAATGCCTCCGATTTTGTTTCCACTGAAACTACAACATATACAGTGAGCATAATAACATGATTGATTGGTTGGATGGTTGATTTTACAGTAATAAACAATTTAGTTGGTAGGTTGGTTTGGATTTTACGGCATGTCGACCCTTGTTTTTGTTTTATTCATTTTTCAATTTAAAAAATCAACTTTTTAAAGCTCATTTTTAACACATTTTTAAAACTCAAATTTTCCTGAGTTCTGGAGCTCTGGGGAATGTGGAGTACTCCTTCATCACCATTACTCCCATGTCCACTCTGATCCGGAGTCGTAGTACTTGTTAGAGTCCCATCTACGGGTTAAATAGATAAAAATTGTTTGGAAAAATGTGTTTCAAAAATTGAATATAAAAACGATTGAGTACCAATCAAGAATAAATCAAGCAAAAACGTCTTCGCATTAAATAACCCAAATGGGTTGACATACTGTAAAATCAACATCCAGCCAATCAACCATGTTATTATGCTCACTGTATATGTTGTAGTTTCAGTGGAAAACAAAATCGGAGGCATTACTTTTGGAGCGCTTCTCCAGCTACAAAATCTAAATAAGATTGGTATTTTTCTTTGTCTCTACAAATTTGTCTGTTCATTGTTGAAGGGTCAGAGGGTTGAATCATTTTCCGTTACGCACCAATAATATTTACTGCTTTAAGAGAAAAGAAAAAGAACAAAGTTTTTTGTTTAGATTCTACCTTGCTAGTCTTTTTGGTAACACGAAAGTAATGTTTTTTTTTTGTTTTCTTACTGGCCGATATATTTTTGGCCCGACCCTAGAAAACAAATATCGACATTGCTTTGAACACTGGTGTCAGACATGGGTCAGATCGATGAGGAAAATTTGGCATTTGCATATAACAATTCCGATATTTCTTTCCAGTTATTTGCTGTGAGGTCAAAGGTTAGCCATTTCCCAAAGTGAGGAAAAGTTAAAATAGAAACCTTTCTTAATGTCTATTTCCAAGTAAAGTTTTAAAGAGAAAATCCCTTATTTGGTCATACATTTAACTGAGAAAAACAAGTTATGGCTTGATAATTTGGATTAATAGATCAATGTCAGATGGCCATATTGGGGTGTGGTGGTGGTGTGGTAGTGTAATTACTCCTCTGCAGAGGTGCAGTCGGCGTATTCTACAGCTCCTGCAAATAGAGCAGCTAGACATATAGACATTACTCATTTATCATACTAGTTACTCAATTGTTAATGTCTTGATTTGAATTTAAAAAAAATCAAAATTTAAAGATCCACTATCGGTCCATTTGTGTCACACTTTAAACACACACACACACACACACACACACCACACACACACACACTCACACACACACACACACATATATATATTAAAGAATGTATACAATAGAAACCTACTCGAGTTTCACCATTAGGATCTTCAGGGTTAAATCCACTGAATTAATCGAGGTACCGATTAATTGCAGCCGATTACACCGTGTATTCATTGAATAAGATGTTACGTTAAATTTGCTCTACTTTGTATTGAGCACTTTGTATTTGTTATATCGCTGACTTAACCACTGGATTTTGTGCACTCCAACGAATCGCGCCATATTCACCGATAAGCCACCTTTTATCTATCTATCTATCTATCTATCTCTCCTCTCTCTCTCTCTCTCTCTCTCTCTCTCTCTCTCTCTCTTCTCTCTATATAATATATATATATATATATATATATATAATATATATTATATATATATTTATTTTGGCTGCAGGTTATTATCTAGGCAGGCACTGTTAACAACCACGGAATACTTCTTCCTTCGTGACCTACAGTTGTAGACGTTCAAATAAATTGTCCAACCAGCGAAATGGTTGAAGTGTTAGGGTAAAAAATATGGGATAATTTCTCCATCATCTAAATCCTGATCTACGAAAAACCGCTAGAATGTCTACAACTGAAGAATCATAAAGAAGAAATATTCCGTGGTCTTTAACAATACCTGCGTAAGTACTGTATATATATATATATATATATATATATATATATATATATATATATAATATATATATAGAAGTAAGTCAAACAATGTGTTTGAAATGGCGAAGGCGACAATTTGTGGGAGATTATGTCCTTAATTAAAGTCATACCTAGTTTTTGTTAATTAATTAATTATAATTAAATGAATTAGGCGTGCATATAGGTTTAAATGTAAAGCGTAAAAAATCGAGAAAAAGTCGATCTCTGTATGTACATTTCAGCCTATTAGGCCTCATCAGCAGAGCTATAGACAGGGCAGTGCTTTGTGCGTGATTCGCACCCTACCTGTCAAGAAAACAAGAAAAACACACACACACAACATACACACACACAACACACACATACACACACACCACACATATATATATATATATATATGTATATATGTGTGTGTGTGTGTGTGTGTGTTTTGTTTTCTTGTTAAACTTAATTATAAAGTTTAATGTTCTTGAAATACTTACTGTGACTGAGGAAATTACATGTACAAGAATTTCGTTTAGTATTTATGAATTTAGTCCTCTGTTGAAATGTTAATGGTTCTTCACTATCAAATTGATTCAATGTGTCAGCTTGGGCTTTAGAATACACCAACTGCACCTTTGCAGAGGGGTTAACCCCTCACAATGGAACCACCAGTTTGGCAGTAGGTGGCAGTCCGTGATGATTAAGGATGGAATCTTAGGGTTAAGCAACACTTAACTTTTGTCTTTACTTAGGCTAGACGGGCAGTCTGAGAGGCCTTCCCCGATCAACGGCTGGTAGCATCAAGCCCTAGTACCTATATGATTGTCCCAACATATTGTCAATATGGTGAGCCCAACCCGTTTTAATCATATGTGTTACAAGGCAGTGGCTGAGGGTCTTAATGTCCTGGGTATGATGTTAAACTATATCTGACGGTGAGGTTCCAATTCTAGAGCTTTGGAGAAAGTTAAATACCCCTTTATCACCAATTACTCCCAGGTCCACTGACCTGGGGGTTACTGCCTGTTAAGGTCTATCTATGGATTTAAATAGAAGAAAATAGTTTTAAAAATGTGTTTAAAACTCGAGTTTAAAAAATTTGAGTACTCATCAAGATTGAATAAAACAAAAACGTCTTCGGCATAAAATAACCCGATGCATTGACATGCCGTAAATCCAACCAAACCAACCAACCAACCAACCACCTAATTTGTAATGTGTTTTCTGAGAAAAAAAAACAAGGTATAACTTGATAAATATACATCAAGAGCTAACCACATCCTTTTAATTTGTCGACTCCGTTTGAGATGAGGTACAAATATCTTTGTTTAATGGCACATCAACCTTCCTTTATGAAAATCCATTTAATGTATAAACAACTCTTTTATAGAACTCATGATATCATAGGTAGGGTTCATGAAACTCCATTTATGTATAGACAATCTTTATAGCAGAACCCATAATTATAGTTAGGATTTATGAAAAATCCATTTAATGTATAAAACAATCTTTATACAGAACCCATACTTAATCATAGTTAGGATTTATAAAATCCATTTAATGTATAAAAATTTTATTTAGAATCCATGATATCATGAAGTGAGATTGATGAAATCTATTTACGTATAAACAATCTTTATACAGAACCCATAATATCATAGTTAGGATTTATGAAAAATCCATTTAATGTATAAACAATTTTATACAGAACCCATACTTAATCATAGTTAGGATTTATAAAAATCCATTTAATGTATAAAAAATCTTTATTTTAGAATCCTGATATCATGAGTGAGATTGATGAAAATCTTTTACGTATAAAACAATCTTTATACAGAACCCATAATATCATAGTTAGGATTTATGAAAATCCATTTATGTATAAACAATATTTATATAGAATCCATGATATCATGGGTGGGATTTATGAAAATCCATTTAATGTATAACAATCTTTATACAGAACTCATGAAATCATGGTAGGAATTTATGAAAAATACATTAAAGTTTACTGTTCTTGAAATACTGTCACTGAGAGAAAATTACACGTGAAAGAACTTCGTTTAGTATTTATGAATTCACTCGCTTTTGAAAAAGTTAATTATCTATGGGTCCTCACTATCAGAATGATTAAATGTGACAGGTTAGTGTTTTGTTGCTAGACACCGTTTAGTCGAACGACTGATACATGACAATTGCACCAGTTGTGAAAAAATAAATATTTCCAGCAAACTTTTCTCCACGCCATTGTTGTTAATTTATTAGCTTTCGTTATCCCTGTCATGCATTCATGGAAAGTCTTCCCAAAGAACGCCTCTGCCGGCTAATCTATAGAATTAATGAAAGGCGACAGTTTGTCACTAAATTCTTTTTTCTTACCATTTTTTCTGAAATTATCCAAATTAATCTTAACATTTTTTATGCTATTGATATTTTTTTATTTGATTAGGCAATTTTTTTTCAGAAATATATTACTGTATGAAAAAATCTATTGGTTGATAGATTTAGTTTTTGAAATCTGCCTTGAAACAAGGAAAATATTTAACAAGTGTCTACCATAATTAATAATTCCATTTATTACTATGAAAGTTTCAATACTTTTTGCAAAGTTTGATATTCCTAAATTGTATAAACAGTAAACCTATTTTTGTTTATTAATAAAGGTTTTCAGATTCAACTGAAGCTTCCTGCTAATCTCCAAAAAATAAATGCGAATTTCAGAGTTTTAAAAATATATTGTTCTATTAGCATCTATCTATTATTCTATTAGCATTTCTATTTAGAAATCCAATTGGTTAATAAACTTAGTTTATGAAGGGGGTCATCCATCTAAGTACTGAATGAACAGGATCAACTTTTGATGATTGGGCAGAAACTGGTGTTTTCAGTGAGATTTGACTGTTAAGTCGAGGGGGGTATATTTCTTGCATATACAAACAAAACATATCTGGTTTCCTTATATTTTCAACTAGAAGAGGTATGGGGCTAAATTATTGTCGTTTGGTGCTGGTTCTTTGTTCTTCTGGGCTGGTATGCTGAATGGAACTTAGGAATGAAAAGGCACAAAAAGAGGAAAGAGCCAAAGGCAAGAGGTAGTTTTACGACTTAGGCTTTATTGGGAACGGGGTCATAGTGGCCTGTAGCGGGGATAAAGATCCCTGGCTAAAGGATCAAATAGACCAATTACGGCCTCAGTTCAATGGCCGAGGTATTATTTTGGGAGGTGGCAGTAAGTTTCAAGTTCGAGGAGAAATATTAAAAAACTAACTTAAAAGCCATATCATGGCGGCAATTAAGCAAGCTAATGCCGAATCCCCTGATTTGGCCTTTGGACCAACAATGACACATTATGCATTAATTACCTATTAAAATTTCAATCTAAGTTTACCTTTTAAAGGTTCAACAATAATTCCTCTGCTGTTACTTAATTTAAAACCAATTCGATATACGTAGGTCCTTAATTTCCGTACAATTATTTATATTTTCATGGGTGACTTCGCTGGATTTCGCAAAAAATAAAGTTAGGAACAAATTCTTATCGTATAAAAAACGTTCGTCGCATAAATCGTAGTAAGGTTAAAACTTGGGAATCCAAAAATTTCAGAATAGCGGGTCGATTCGGCCCAGAATGTTTTTAATTTCGTGGCATCGGCTTGATCACAAAATGGTATGATGAGCTACAAAGTGAGACACTGACATACTGACATGCAAATTTATTACGAGAGAAGTGACTACAATAATTAGTAATTACATTTTATTATTTTGAAAGTTTCCTAAATTTGATTTTCAAATACAGTTGTAATTTTGGCCCAGATCCACAAAATTGAAATTTTTAGAAAATTATTTTTGCCCATAAGAAATGACTTAGCAATACATTTCCAACGAGCCGCTCAACCAATATTCAGGGATTATTTTAAGGGAAAATATGTCGAAAACGTGTTTTTTTGGCGCGCTTTTTAGCCCAAAACCCAAAATATGGCAATTTTTGGGCCAGATCCCCCACAATTCAAAGATTTTGAAAAAATGTTTAATTCACTAAAATTGGCTTAGTAATACGCTCCAACGAAGCCCCCCGTT
>CM042141.1:37458655-37483655 GCA_023376005.1 Doryteuthis pealeii
AAGAGAGAGATCCATATGATAAAAGGGACATTATTTTGTGCTGCAATTATGAGGGATCTCAGTTTTTTCTCTTAAGGTTTCCTTTCTTTTACGGTGTCTAGGTTTTTTTCATTTGCAATCTCCCAAATTCGTCTCTTGAAATATCCATATAATCGTTTTTATTCACATTTTTTGCTTTTTAGTTTTTGTTTTGCTGCTTGTCCATAAGTTGCAACTGCTATTATTGGAAATCTTTTCTTTTCTCTTTTTTGCGTATTCTTCGAGTCCTTGGATTGTTGTATCTAGGCACTCTCAATATAGGTGAGACCTCTTGAAACTTCCTTGTTTAATACATATAGTCTGTCTCTATCGTCTCTCGGATGTAATGCCTTGTGCATAGTCATTAATTTTCTTGTCTTTTGTTTTTCTTTGTCGGTGTTCCTCTCTTGTTCATGGTCCAGAGTATTTTATTATGGGGACGGCCCAGGTATTCATTCCCTTGATGAGATTTCTGCTGCAGAGCTTGGTTTCTAGAAGTTTTATTGTTCTTTTGATGTATTCTTTTCTTTCATCACTGTTTGATAGTGTCCGCTTCCAAAATTCCTAAATATTTATAATTCTCCTTTTCTCCAAGTGTTCTTATATTTTCATGATTTGGTAGTTGTATTCCTTTTATTATTTCTCTTTTCCCGCTTTTAATCATTAGCATGTTACACTTTTTGATGCCGAATTCCATTCCTATATCCTGGCTGTATATTCTTATGGTTTGTACAAGGATTTTCAGTTCTTTTTCGTTTTTTATAAAAAATCTTGATATCATTCATGTATATAAGGTGATGAGGTGGCAAAGTCCGAGTAAAACACGTGTATTTAGGCAGAAAATTATTTTAATGAATATTCCATTAAATATGATACAAAAGGATTGTTTATTTATTTTTTCCAGATTCTTAAGAAAGCAAGTGGTGGAATTGTGTTTTGAATAACCCAACTTACGTTCTTGATAATGACCAATGATCGTCTAAAGTACATGAATTAAAAAGGATATATCTTATTATTAATGGAGATTGTATGTTTTCTGTCTGTAACCGAAACTATATTACTAATCGAGTCACAATTAACATAGTTATTTAACATACATCTTCATGATTTTATTTATATATAACCTCAATTATTCAAAAATTGTTACCTTTTATTGTGTTGTCCATACTTACATACTATCATATTATATAAATAATATTTATATATACAAAATATAGCGGTTTGCAGTGTGAACGGGAAGGCTATTTGCATATTGATATTAAAATGTGATTTTATTAAATATGTGCTTAGTATTATTGATTTCTAATTGTTTGGTTTTTTTTAATGAATATAAAGCAAAAATCTCTCCAATGAATCTTAAATGAACTCCATTAACAAGAAAAATAAGTGTGATTTTATTCTTTATTTCCTAATTTAAACTAAATAGTTAAATAAGTAAAATTCAGCAATGAAAGACACTGCCGTCTTTCATTGCTGAATTATGGAGAGTAAGTTTTATTTCTATTTTTCTATTATAACCCCACTCTGTTTCAAATCTTTTTATCTGCATTCTTATTAGACTTTCTAATTTAATATAATATTTCATTACATTAAAACTTAAATACTTGCACCCGGAGGGTGCATATATTTGCTAGTATATATAATGGAAATGGACAGCTCTGTCGTATCAATTATCCTGAGAGCATAACATCAGCTATGAGAAAATGGATCGCAAGATAGAGATAATACCCGAAAACTTACCACAATCTGTTTGCCCTATATCAAAGGCTTGGCTGAAAAGATTCAAAAGATATGTAATCCTTATGACATCAAGACAACATTCAGGAGTGACTCGACTCTTCGTAAACATCTCCGAGTCAAGCCCCAAACCCGAATACAACATGACCAAGAATTGCGTGTATTCCATCCCATGTAGCCGTGGCAAAGTATACAAAGTTGAAAGATACCGTCAACTGAAAGTAAGACTAGAAGAGCATCGTAAAGCAGTGGTTCGAGGAGAAATAGAAAAGTCGGTATGGCTGACCATATATGGAATGAAAAGGGAAACCATATGCCCTTATGGGATGAAGTTAGGATAATAGATAAGGAAAAACATTGAAAGAGAAGACGCTCAAAGAATCAGCTCATATGATAGGCTGAATGGTCTCTTAAGTAGATCAAGCATAGAAATGAACACAATATGGGAACCTATAATTAAAAAGGGCCAGATTAGATTAGATTAAAAAAAAACCCAATATGAATCTAGGTATGAATCTAGGTAAAAAATCATATATAAGTGAATAGGTAGATATTCTAGCCAAAACAAGACATTAGGTTTATAGTTCCCAAAATTCACACTGGATTGTCCAATGGGAGACATGGCCTAGTGGATAAAGGAGTTAGTTTAAGACAGTTCTAGTGATAGTTATCTCTGTACTGCAGGTTCAATCCTGGCAAGGCAGCAGTAACATAGAAAAATAATTAACACAGCTTAACTCCTCTACTCCAGCTATGGTTAGCGAATAGAAAGGATACTCCCATGGATTGAATAAGAAAGGTTAGGCTCAAAGTTCCGTGATGGCTCCCGATTACAATAAAGAGGTTTCCGGAGTTCAAAAAAGAAGTTTCCCGAGTCTGACAAGAAATGAATAAGGGCGGTGGGCACATCAGCCGAAACGTTGTACAGATAACAATGAAGATGAGGACAATAGCCCGAATAACGCAGATAATACTACGCGCGCACACACACACACACACACACATTAATAAATAATATTATATAATATACGCACATATATACACACACACTATAATATATCTTTATGTACCCTTCTCTCTCTCTCTCTATATATATATATATATATAATATATTATATATATATATATATATTATAGAGAGAGAGAGGAGAGAGAGAGAGAGAAGGGGTACAATAAAAGATAACCATTCTAGAACAACCATAACTTCCTCTTTTGACCAGTCAAGTTTGTAAAAAATTCAATTTCATTTTCAGCAAAAGCTGTGGTCTGTCTGCTGTGGTGAAAGGCAACCTTTTTAGTTATTTGTAATGGCTGCCAAGACGAGAAAAAAAAAAAAGACAAAACAAATAAATAAATAATTAAAAGAAAAGGCCAAAACCAAAAAGAAATGTATACTAAAAAAGAATCAAGAAACAAACCAAACGTAAAACAAACAAGCAAAAAAGAAACGAAAAGTAAGACTACACCGCCCCGCCCACAATAAAAGAAACAATATAAAATAAGCAGATAAAAATCGAGAGTCAAAAGCCAGACGTATGGCGGGAAACAAAAAACAAGATAAAAGACTTGCGGAATGACAGTAGATTAAATAAGAAAAGATACACACACACACACACACACACACAACACACAGATTATATATATATATATATATATATAATATATATATATATATATATATGCACACACACGCACACACACACATATATTATATATGTGTGTTTGTGAGCTTCTGTGTATATATATGCGTATATATATATATGTAAAAGAGAAAGAGTATGTTCTTCTCTTAGAAAGACACACCACCACCACACACACAACACACACACACACACAGACACAATATATATATATATTATATATATATATATATATATATATATATATATATATATATCCACACACACATATATAATGTGTGTGTTTGTGAGCTTCTGTGTATATTATGCGTATATATATATATGTAAAGAGAAAGAGCATGTTCCTTCTCTTAAAAAAGACCACACACACACACACACACACACACACAACACACACAAACACACACACACACAATATATGTAGTATAATATATATATATATAAACTATAATAGTACAATGATTATAATAGCGTTATATATGTATATATGACAGTAGATTAATAAGAGAAATACACACACACACACATGTACGTGTGTGTGTGTGTGTGTTTGTGTGCATCTGTGTTTATTATGCGTATATATATGTAGAGAGAAAGAGCATGTTCCTTTTTCTTAGCAAGACACACACATAAAATATATATAATAGTAAAATATATATAAACTATAAGAGTACAATATTTATAATAGCGTTATATATATTATATATATATATATATATATATATATAATAGTATTTATGCTATATATGTTTATATATATGTATATATGAGAGTAAGAGAGAAGAGAAGAGAGAGAGAGAGAGAGAGAGAGAGAGAGAGAGAGAGAGAGAGAGAGAGAGTATGTGTGTTCCTTCCTTTAAGCAAGGATATGAATGATGTCGAGGGAAAGATGTGTGAGCCCACATGAAAACCCAACTTCAAGCAATGATAAAGATGAGAGAAAAAGACGTTTAAAAAAACACAACAACAAAAGAACAAAGTACGAAGAAAAGAAAGGAGTGTAAAAAAATATGAAACAAAATCTAATATATATTTTCTTTTTTTTTTTCTCTCATTTTTGTATCGGAGAAAAAATATTGGAAAATATTTTTTTGATAAAATTGTTGACTCTCTTTCACATCTGTTGTTCATTTCTTTCTCCCATCCTCGACACACACACACAACACACACACACACACCCACCACATATATATATATATAATATATATATATATATATATATATATAAACGCTATATGATAGTATAAAATATGTATGAACTATAATAGTACAATGTATATAATAGCGTAATATATATTTATATATATATATATATAATATATTATATTATATATAAATAGATAGATAGATATAATAGTATGTATGTCTATGTATACGAGAGACATCTTCCGTCCGTTATCATCCTGCTTAAAAATGATACCGTCCAAATCCTCAAGATACAATGCAAAAATGTAAATCTAGATTATCTGGTGTCGCTTAATCGCAGATTTTTATTCGTCCCATTTTATTTGACCCTATTTTAAAACGAATATAAATATGAATTCCAGATGGTCTTGCGTCACTCAGCGTAAAATTAAATGAATTAAAAAGAAAGAAGTTTATTTTATTTGTAATGTGAATTCTGAAAGATATTTGGTAATTTTTGATTTAATGTTGTTCCGGCCTTTTGTTTTAGAGAGCCAGCGTCAGGCGAATTTGCGGTCCAACTTAGATAGTCATGTTTTTGTCATTTTTTGTCGGCAAACTAATGTAGATATTTTACCCCCCTACACATTTCAATCAGCAAATCATGCAGATATTATAAAACCCGCTTTTAAAGATGTTTTTTTATTCTTTGAATTTTTACAGTATTATATTATCGATTGTTATTGTATATTTTGTATTATTCATTGCAAAAAATAGGATTTATATTATAACTAGCAGTGGCTACCCCGGCGTCGCCTTGGTAGAGGGGTGATTTTTTAAGTTAGTCCGGCAGATCCATTATTACTGAATCGTAAGTTGAATCCTCGTGGGATGCCCCATCTATTTCCCTATGTAAAAAAAAAAAAAAAAAAAAATAGACCTTGTATTGATCCAGCTACTCTGATAAGAAATGTTAATGTCTACTATCTAAAATATTAAATGAAAAAAAATTCCCTTTGAAAGTCTCTCCAGCAAACGAATGCAATTCCTTTCCCAACTGAACACGCCAACTCTCACATCAAATAGAACATTTCTTGCCGTCCAAACACTCTCTTGCTCACTCGCCCTGTCAGCGACAGTCCGTCTTTTATTTCTGCTCGTTCAATGCGCTTATGCAATTCGGATATACTTTATTTGGGTCTCTACTAACAATACCTTAGCTATGAGGAGTAGCGAGTTCGAGTATCCGTAGCCGCTCGCTACAGGCCAAACATATCCTGAGCACTTTGTTTCTGGGGGCTGGGAAATCCGCTTGTTCATCGGGCTGCCTTTCAGTCTCGTCACAATTGTTAAACGAGTTTTGTTACGCGAATCTTTACACTTCCACCATTTTCATCCGAAATCTAATTTCAATTTCTTTTACTGTTTACGAAAATTCTTCTTTCTTTAACTTTTACATATTTTTTTCAGTCATTCGCATTGCATTTTGTAAGTTATAGATACTTGAATCCTGTAATCAATTTCGACCATTCGGAATATTTCGTTTCTTTCTAATTCGGCAAAATGGTAATTGTTAAAATCTGACCGAGGCTTCTCAATTTTGTTATTATGATAGGGGAGGGCGTGTTTCCTTTTTGTTTAATATATGCCTGCATTAAATTAAAAATCTTATCTCGAGAGTATTGATATTACCGTTTAATTTAAAAAAAATTATTTGACATTATATTTTAATCCGACCACATTTATTGTTATTCGGCCTTCTTCAGGATTTTTTGCCGGACTCGGGAACCTTCTTGAATTCAGGAATCCCCTTCTCGACTTAGGAATCTTCTCTTCGATCTCGGAACCTTCTTGTCGTAATCGGGAGCCTTCACGGAACTTCGAACCACGGGGTATATTCTCATTCCGCTAACCATGACTGGGTACAAGTCTGAAGCTTGTTAATCATTCTGTGTTACTTTACGGAAGGAGGAAAGACTTAAATTCAGACTGGTTCACCCAGCCGTTTACAGCAAATAGCGCATAGAAATACTGCTAAAGACAAACAAGTAACAACTAGAAAATAATTATAAGTAAAAAAATGTGAAGAAAAACAACTATACTAGATTATTCAAGCGACAACCAAGAAATTGCATAAGAGATGACCTCGGAATGTAAACTTAAACAGAGAAAATGAATCTCTATTAATAGTTAGCACAAAACTACTGCCATAAGGACTAATTAATCAAAGCAAAAAATAGATAATACTCAGGAGAATAGCAATTATGTGGCGATGGACGCCAACCTTCGAAACAGTTAATTAGATATAAGCGAATGCAGCAGAAATTGGCAGAGAACAGTACAAGGCAGTTATGATTTGGCATGAGAAAAGTGATCCTACTGGGAAATTGTTGGTGGTGCGTTGTGTAATGTTACCTGTCGTAATGGAAATGGAGTCGGCGATCTGAGTTCAAATCCTGGACAAAATGTTGGCGAACTGTGGGTGGGAAAGGTGATCAATTAGGGATTGCGGTTGGTTCTTGGAAAAGTGTTATCGTGGTAATGGAATGGGCGCGGAGACCGAGTTCAAATCCCTGGACAAAGCCGTTGGCCGAACTCGGGTGGGAAAGGTGATCAATTAGGGATTGCGGTTGGATTCATTGTGAAAGTGTATCTTGGTAATGGAATGGGCGCGGAGACCCGAGTTCAAATCCTGGACAAGGCCGTTTGCCCGACTCTGGGTGGGAACAAGTGATCCATTAGAATTGCGGTTGGTGCATTGTGTAATGGTTATGGTCATATGCAATGGACTACAGCTACCCGGGTTCAAATCCTGCACAGCGGAACTCATGTCATAATTGGGAGCTTCACGGAACTTCGAAAACAAATCGTTTATTTAAATCCATTGGCGTAGATAGTTCTATAATTGCGACATGAAGGCTCCCAACTCGACAAGAAGGTTTTCGAGTTTGTCAAGAAGCACCTAAAAAGGCCGGAGGGCACATCGTCCAAAACGTTGGAGTAATATAACAATAAAGATGAGGACAACGTCCGAAAAAATTAAATAATACAAATGATCAATACTCATCTAAAAAATCAGACAAATAAGGTTTTTTATATTTCAGCATTAATACCGTTGGAAAGGTACGTATATAACTATTATCCTCCCACATGTGTAAATAGTAGGGTCTAGGAGAAGGAAGACTGGAATTCCAACTAATTGCAGACCTGGAGCAGGATGGGCTATGCCTGACTATCCTGCCAAGACACACTATATGAGTAGCACCCGCACAGACCAAGTCAGGTTACGGACCAGCGATTGAATATATATTATATATTATCATATATATATTTATATTTCCCAACTCCTCTGACACGAGTAAGATGTGACATAAGAACAGTTTAGGGTTAGGGATCATCATCATCATCATCATCATCATCATCATCAGGCGGCACGAGTTCTTTGACTCTCTCTTCTCTCCTCTCTATTTCTCTCTCTCTCAGGATTTGAACAGGGATCGCCGCCTCATTCAATATGACGATAACCATTACACCAAGCGCCTCCAATAAGAAATCAATGCCATATAGGAAAATAGCGTGCCCTCTACCCCCACCTCTTCCAATGCTAGGGGCGCAATACTTGCCTACCCCAAAAGCTGGCAACACGCTACGCCCTGCGTCATCAAACTCACTTGAAATCATTCAAACATGTTTATGGGATATACTTATTTATTAAGCTTAGCTGTAGTAATATGACCAAGGCCGAAGCATGGGGCGCGTAACAGTATGTGGTCAGTAATCTTAGCTTGGCAAACATTACACCACATGAGGTCCATGTTTATTGGATATATTTCTGTTATCTATATGCGTTTATCACTACGTTTCGAACGACTACATTTTTCTCCAATGTTATAATTTATTCCGGTTTCCAAGCAAGGTTCCAATTTTTTAAGCGGGGTTTAACAGGTTCCATTAATAGTTTGGTTCTTCTCCCAGACCAGTTGCCATTCGTGGCTAAGAGTCTCTATATGTACTGCAAGGACAGACATGTGTTTAACGTACCAAGGCGTATTACAAGGTACGTGATATACCCTCATTGTGGACTGATACCTATATTTATTTAAACAATATTTTGAATGAATTTCCAATGAAAAAATCATTAATTAATGCTCATATACTGAAATCCTTATCCTATCGTATTTCTATAGTAGAATCATTGACAATGTATATCTATAGTAAATCATTAGCATGCATTGCTATACTAAAATCATTACGCAATGTATTTCTATAGTAAAAAATTATATCATGTATTCTATAGTAAAAATCATTATTCGGTTTTTCATCAACATTCCGATTGAAGCGATAATCCTTAATTTCCTATCATCATGACCCATGATCATTGATCATAATCATGATGATGATCATCAAAGCGAGCCGACAGCACGGATTCTCTTAGTCACGGTTATAAGTTCTCTAGAAAACACCCAGTGTCAGCACAGGCTGATGGAGCAAGTTTTTGCACGTAGTCAACACTGATGTGTCCACGTGGAAGAGTCCATTGGAGAATTCGCCTTATGATTTTCGTCCTTTACTTCTTCCAGCAGTGCCAGCACTATTACTATATGGTTTATTAGTGAGAGGAGTGGTCGTATAGCTTAGTTTTGTTGGTCAACCTCCGCGAACATCAAATCATTCTCCTTTAATTTTCTTTCCTCGATTTGCTCACTAGCATATTAAATTCTCGGGAAGAAGTGGTGTTTATTTGAGTCACATACAAGCGTGTAGCATTGGAAAAATGGGATACAGCATGTGGATGTGAAGCAAGGCGATGAACCCAAAAGCGAACTAACAATATTGATGCTGGGTATGAGGAGCCTATAGGGTATCAGCACAGTGCGTAATTTTCTCGTACCTGTAACGGCAATGACTTCTATTTAACTTGTCTCAAGATATCTAAAATACTCTTTTCTATTGGAACTTTTAATTCTAATACACACAATATTCTTAATTCCAATTTCTTCCGTAAATAAAAGTAAAAGTCACGGGGTGGCTTAAATGTCGGTATCAGCCAGACGGCGAGAGAGTCCTATCTCCTTTTCACTAACGCTAGACCAGGAGATTGTTTGAGCATCTGAAGAGGACGCCACCCTATCATCCACTTACCGCACAGATCCCTGCTGCTACTCATGCGCTGAGTTGGCGCGGGCCGGTATCGAACCAGGAAACTTGCGATTCTAAGCAAGTGTCTCTACGACTGAGTTGACGTAAAAAGAAAAAAAAAAAGAAAAACAAAAAAACAAAAAACAAAAAGTACAGACAGAAAAGAAACGGTGTATATGCCCAACAGAAATAACACACGCGCCACGGTTTTCTCAGTAGTCACGCAAGGTTAAACCTAGCCAATAATATAGTCACATTTTTTTTCTGAAGCCGGAAGAAAAAATCTCTGTACACTGCCTACAGGAATCTCTGATACTCAATGTTCTAGAAAGTATTTGATCGTATTTTTGCATTCAAAGAAGCAAACTGAATATTCACTGATGATTTTGATATGCCACGGTTATTTTCCGAGAAACCACGTTATAAATCGGCATAGCTATTATTTGTATGAAGTACTTACTTTATACGAACCAGCAATGGAATCCGCCATTTTGGTTGGGTTGGTGTTTTTCTTTTCTTTCTCGACTGGGCATCACTTGAGTGGCAATAACTAATGACAAAATAATACAGAAGATTAAATTCAGACTGCCGCAAAATGCGCCGTAATTATTAAGTTGATCTTGCAACATTTTGAAAAAGATAGCACTGGAAATGCTTGGTCCAGATATCAGAAAATACATTTGGCGGGAGGAAGTTTGGGACGTATAAGATTGTAAAATGGCGGCTTGTTTCCGAAAATATAGCAATTGTCACTAATTGGGAGAAAAAGTTTAGCATAGATTTTGGCAAGAAATGCAGTTTGATTAGTTATAGCGAAGCAACACACAAAATATCATTGTTTCACTAAGACAGCCTGAATGTTATATATATATTATATATATTATTATATATATATTTATATTAAGAATAAATAACATACAAACGAATATTCTTTATATTGTTTGTCTTATACTTTTGTTCATCCTATACTATATAAATATAATTTGGATCCCTGGGGATGTTTTGGTACCTCTTATTGTCAGCTTAACTCCCAGGTATTCTCTGACCCGGAGTGGTTTGTAATTTAGCAAACTCTGCACGGGTAGGAATGTGACGTAAGGTACATTTTTAAGCGGAATTTACAGGTTTTGATTCTGTGTTTCCTTCTCCTAGACCGGTTGCCATACTGAGGTTAAAGAGCCCAGTTTGCCTTACTTATTTATCCATACTGAGAGAGAATATTTGGATGCAATACATTTTCCCAAAAAATGAGCGATATATGAAATACTACAACTCGTCCAGGATTTGAAACCTGATGCCGGTGTCCATTTCCTATGAACAATAACCATCACAACCATATGTCCTCTTTTACCAGGACTAGTAATACCTGTTAGGTTCCATCTACAACAATAACAACGATGGCTTTACAGATGTTAACACGTTTTTTTTCCATAATTCAGAATTACCGTTATTTTAATTTCTATCTACCGTACATATTTTATAGTAATCTATCAATTATTAACTATGAATTATTTGAGTTGTATATACAAATTGATTGTTATGTTACCTGTGAATATTATTAGATTCACTGAACAATATGTAAAAACATTCCTGTTTGAAGATTACATATAATGAGTAAGATATAAGGAAGAGATTTTGTAATTTACAAAACATTACTAACATAAGGCTTGTTGAAGTGGGATGATAGTTGATGCCTATCATTTTCTCAAACGTGATATAAACATATATTAAAACAAATCCTGACAAAAAGTGATAAACCTAGATCTATTGTCAGAGCAAATTCTAACAGAAAAATACAAAAAGGATAGATATATACAAAGAAATATTGTGTTTATAGAATAAATATCAACATTTTCTATTTTGTTCGTGAATGGTGAATCCCCATATTCCTATGAGATGGGGTGGGTAGAGGTTCCACATGAGTGGCGTCCAGAAGCCCTGATTTAACACCCTGCGACGGTTTTTTCTTTGTGGAAGGGTGTGGGGATTAATAAAAAAGTAAGAATAAATAAACAAAAGTAAACAAAATATAATTAAATAAAAAATAAATGACACAAAATAACAATCTCCCAGAGGGCTTTAGACAGGAAGACCTTCCGGGCCGCGCAGAAAAAAAACCAAGTTTTGGCGTCTGGTTCTGGCGTCCTTGGTAACGTTTGTTAAAAAGTCTCTCTCGTATTTCCATGTAGTTGTGTTTTTATCTCTCTCCATTTTTACTGGCGCAAGACCTTATTCCTAAGGGACAGTCTTATTCTACGAAACCAACGACTTTGGAAGAACAAAGGACGAATAGGAGAATCTATTTCTGCCATTACAAGAGTTCCTGGAAGATCAGTCGATGTGATTCCCGGCGGCTTGAGAGGGAGGCGAATGCTATACTTTATAGAATAAATAAAACCCCATGTTATGTGTGTTCTTCTCCAATATCTATTTCTTGTAAAAATAATGATTCAGAAATAATTATAAGATTTTTAAAATAAGGGAAAGGAGTTAATTTACAATCCCCCTATATTTAATTGTCTGGGAATACTTTTCATCAGTTGAAAGAGAGTAATACTACGAGGTAGTCAAAAGTAATGCCCTTTTTTTTAGGACAGGTAAATTACAACACAGCGATATGTATCATACATAAAAATGAAGCTGTTCCTCTGGTGATCACATCACTTCTTCTCCAGCCACCGTTTCTCCCAATAGCAATGTTCCACCTTCGAATGAGACTGTAATCCATGCCCCGAAAATTCTGTTGCTGTTCTTTGAAACACTTCTTTACTAGTTTCCCTTCCTCGTCACTGGAATAAATGTTTGCCTCTCAAACTCTCTTTCATGGGGCCGAATAGATGATAGTGATTATTCCAGTGACGAGGAAGTGAAATCTGTAGTGAAGAAGTGGCTCAAAGAACAGTCAACAGAATTTTAACTGGGCAGGGAAACATGCTCTCATTTGAAGATGTAAATTGCTATTGAAAGAAGCGTACTATGTGGAGAAGTAGTGATGGGATCCATAGAGGACCAACTCATTTTGATGTTGATACATGTTCCCTGTTTGGTAATTATACTGTCCTCAACAAAATGGCATTTTCGACCTTCTTTCGTTTTCTGGTTCAATTTACATCAACTCTTTAATCCGTTGCCTGTCGTTGACGTCTTTGCTTTGATCTTTCGACTTCTTTCGTTTGGCTGAGGCCACAAGAAACAAAAGCACAACCCAAACAATGCAGAGATAAAAATCTAATTTGACGTGGTCCAAAGTTGCCATCTTCATTATACCGACTCAAAAAGATAAACAAGCGGTTAGAAGCGGAGCTCTACTAAACAAGAAGCAAAGTCGTTTTTGATAGAAGCCTCTACCGTCACCCTGTATAAAATTACCTTGATAGGGAAACAAGCTAACACTTGGGAATCGCCGAGGTCAGTACGTCAAACACGAGAAACAATAAACGAACAAATATCTAACAGATAATGAAAACGTGTGTTGAAAATTACGAGGGTGAATCAAAGGTTTGGTTGGATTTTACGGCATGTCAACGCTCGTTGGTTATGTATGGCGAAGACATTTTTTGTTTTATTCATTCTTGATAGATATTCACATTTTTTTTTTAACTCAACCTTTTAACACAATTTTAAAAAACTATTTTTTGTTCTATTTTAACCATAAATGGGACTCTACAGGTATTAGCCAACTCCGGGTAAAAAAAGACCTATATGGCAACGAAAGGGTACTCTAATTCCCAGAGTCCAGATTTGGAACCCTCACCTTAATTAAGTTTAACGTCATACCTAGGAGACTAAGACCTCAGCCAACCTTCTAGCAAATTATATGAAAGGGTTGGTAGTTTGCCATAACGGTTGGGGAGGGTCATATAATACTAGGGCTTGGGCGATGACCAGCCGATGACGGAAAGGGTTACTCTTCGGAGAGCTTGTCTAGCCTAAGTAAGGGCCCAAGTGGGTCTTGTAGTTGGTGCGCTTGGAATGGTCGCCTAAAGGTTTGTAAAATATTGTGAAATGTGAAATCAGAGGAGAATCCAGACCATCCAGACCAGGAACATACTGTAAAATCAGTTAGGATAACTTAGGAGAAGTCCTGGAAAACTGGGGACACTTGCTTGTCCTCATGATTTCAGTGGAAAACTATAGATCACATTCACATCTTTTCCCCACAGTCACCGTTTTCTCCAATAGAAGTTCCCTTCGAATGAGAATATATATCCTGCCCGTAAAATTCTGTGATTATTCTTTGAGCCACTTCCTCACTACAGATTCCCATCCTGGTCACTGGAATGTTTGCCTCTCAGACTCTTTCATCGGGGCCGAAAAAGGCAAACATGATATAACAAGAGGACAGCTTCATTGATGTGTGACACATGTTCCTGTGTTGGTAAATTATACCTGTACCTTTTACTATAGTTTTAATTCTGATGTGAAAAACTCTCGAAAATAATAATGGCATTATTCATAAAAAAAAGTACCATTAAAACATATTACAGCACATTATTCATTACATTCTAGTTTAATGTTTTTATCAATACAATCTGCTATTCTCATTTATCTAAAAATTTGGCAAATATTTTGGATGTTTTTGTGGGTGGCTTGTACGAACTTAATGACTTTCATTTGTTTTAATGGAAAAATTGATTGATATATATATATACTTTACCAACTCCTCGCACGAGCAGGATAGACACAAGGTCAATTCTTAAGCGGAGATTAAATTGGTTTGATATACGAGGTAATGTCTTGCGAGCATGAACGAATTTAACTTGTAAGTCAAGGTACCACGTAAGATGAACAATATAAACTTATTTTTTTCCTTTTATATGGAAGAGTTAAAAAGCGACAATATATAAAACACTTCCTGAGTGTTTGATTCTTATGTAAATGCGATTGTATATAAATCTAAATGAGTGCTGTTTAGTAAAAGATTATCGTCGAGGGAAATGACACAGTGGCTCTATTTCAAATCCTGGACGAGAACTGTTTGGCATTTCATATAGTACAATACCCTTCGGAAAAAGTAACTGACTCCAATTACTAGTGTAATGGTTTGCAAGCAGTCTTGCAGATCCATTACTACTGAAATAGCATGCTACGGCCCTTCTTACGAACCAGCAGCACAACCAAGGAATAATTGCAATTTACCTATAACTGCAATACACACAAATATCTCTGGTTTATTATTCTGTCATCGGAAATAGACAACAAAGTGTCTCGTCATTAATAAATAATCAGGCATTTGTAAATACACAAAAAATAGTCTTTAGATGTCTGACATGATCAAATAGATTATTTATTTAATGCGAGACCTTTGGTTTGTCTATTTCCGATGACAGAACATATTAGTAAACCAGAGATATTTGTTTGTATTGCCAGTTATAGGTAAAATTGCAATATTCTGTGGTGCTGTGTTCGTAAGAAGGGCCTAATGCTATTTCAGTAGTAAATAGGATCTGCAGACTGCTTGCAAACCATTACACTATAATGGGATGTCATTATTTGTCCGAAGGGTATTAGTACTATATAATGAACAGTTCCTCGTCAGGATTTGAATAGCCTGTGTCCATTTCCTCAGATAGATCATTTTACTAACAGCACTTCATTTAGATTATAATACAATCGCTATTTACATAAGTAATCAAACACTGAAGGAATGTTTTTTATATTTTTCGCTTTTTAACTCTTTCAATATAAAAGAAATAAAATAGTTTATATTGTCATCTCTACAGGGTACCTGACTTATCAAGTTAATTCGTTCTGCTCGCAACAATTTACCTCGTATATCAATCAATTTTAATCTCGCTTAACGAAATTGACCTTTGTGTCGTATCCGCTCGTGCGGAGGAGTTGGTAAATATATATATATTATCAAATCAATTTTTTTCCATAAAACAAACTGAAATGTCATAATTCGTATAATAAAGGAGCCCAACCCCACAAAAAAAAAAACCAATCCCCCCCAAATATTTTGCCAAATTTTTAGATAAGAAATAGCCTGTATGTAAAAACATAAACTAGAATGTAATGAATAATGTGCTGTAATATGTTTAAAAATGGGGTTTTTAAATTGTTTTTTTTTATGAAAAAATAAAATGCCATACTTATTTCGAGAGTTTTTCACATCAGATTTAAACTATGTAAGAGTAAAGGTATAATTACCAAACAGGACTGTGTCAACACATCAAAATGAAGCTGGTCTCTGTTTATCATTTTTGCTTTCTTCGCCCATGAAAAGAGGGTCGAAGAGGCAAACATTATTCCCAGTGACCAGGAATGGGAAATCTGTAGTGAGGGAAGTGGCTCAAAGAATATCACAGAATTTTACGGGCAGGGATATATATTCCATTCGAAGGTGGAACATTGCTATGGAGAAACGGGACGTGGGGAAAAGGGATGTGTCATAGGTTTTCCAACTGAAAATGATGACAGAAGTGTCGCCCAGTTTTCCAGGACTCTCCTAAGTATCCTAACTGTTTAACAGTTTCTGGTCTGGATGGTCTGGATTCTTCCTTCTGATTTCACATTCCACCAATCTATTTTAACAAACTTTAGCGACATTCCAGCGCACCAAACTACAAACCCCACTTTTGCCCTTACTTAGGCTAGAACAAGCTCTCGAAGAGTCCCTTTCCGAATCAATCGGCTGTCACGCAATCCTAGTACTAATGAACCTCCCCAACCGTATGGCAAACTACCAACCTTTATCATATATTTGCTAGAAGGTGGTGGCTGAGGGTCTTAGTCTCCTAGGTATGACGTTAAACCTAATCTAGTGGTGAGGTTCCAAATCTGGAGCTCTGGGGAATGTAGAGTACCCTTTCGTTGCCATTTAGGTTTCTTTTTTTTACCCGGAGTGGTAATACCTGATAGAGTCCCATTTATGGTTAAAAATAGAACAAAAATAGTTTTTAAAAATGTGTTTAAAAAGTTGAGTTAAAAAAAAAAATTGAATATCTATCAAGAATGAATAAAACAAATGTCTTCCGCATAAATACCCACGAGCGTTGACATGCCCGTAAAATCCAACCAAAACCTTTGATTCACCCTCGTATTTTCAACACACGTTTCATTTTAATTCTGTTAGATATTTTTGTTCGTTATTGTTTCTCTGTTGTTTTGACGTTACTGACCTCGGCGAGTTCCAAAGGTGTTGGCTTGTTCCCTATCAGGTAATTTGATGAGCAGGGTTGACGGGTAGAGGCTTCTATCAAACGCTTTGTCTTCTTGTTTAGTAGAGCTGCCGCTTCTAACCGCTTTGTTTATCTTTTAGAGGTCGGTGATAATGAAGATGGCAACTTTGACGTCACGTCCAAATTAGATTTAATCTCTGCCATTGTTTGGGTTGTTGTCTTTTGTTTCTGTGGTCTCAGCCAAACGAAGAAGTCGAAAGATCAAAAGCAAATACGTTAAACGACAGCAACGGATATAAAGAGTTGATGTTAAATTGAACCCAGAAAATACGAGAATGAGTCGAAAAATGCATTTTGTTGAGGACAGGTTATAATTACCAACACAGGAACATGTATCATACATCAAAATGAGTTGGTCTCTATGGATCCCATCACTACTTCTCACATAGTCACCGCTTCTTTCAATAGCAATGTTACATCTTCAAATGAGAAGCATGTTTTCCCGCCAGTAAAATTCTGTTGACTGTTCTTTGAGCCACTTCTTCACTACAGATTTCACTTCTCGTCACTGGAATAATCCACTATCATCTATTCGGCCATGAAAGAGAGTTTGAGAGGCAACATTATTCCAGTGACGAGGAAGGGAAATCTGTAGTAAAGAAGTGTTTCAAAGAACAGTCAACAGAATTTTACGGGGCATGGATACATGTTCTCATTCGAAGGTGGAACATTGCTATTGGGAGAAACGGTGGCTGGAGAAGAAGTGATGGATCTACAGAGGAACAGCTTCATTTTATGTATGATACATATCGCTGTGTTGGTAAATACCTGTCCTAAACAAAAGGGCATTACTTTTTGACTACCTCGTAGTATTTACTCTCTTTCAACTGATGAAAGTATTCCCAGACAATTAAATATAGGGGGATTGTAAAACTCCTTTCCTATTTTAAAAACTTATAATTTATTTCTGAATCATTATTTTTACAAAGAATAGATATGAGAAGAACACACATAACATGGTGTTTTATTTATTCTATAAGAGTACTAGCATTCGCCTCCGGCCTCTCAAGCCGCTCGGGAATCACATCGACTGATCTTCCCAGGAACTCTTGTAGAATGGCAGAAATAGATTCTCCTATTCGTCCTTTGTTCTTCCAAAGTCGTTGGTTTCGTAGAATAGACCTGTCCCTATGGGAATAAGTCTTGCGCCAGTAAAAATGGAGAGAGATAAAAACACAACTACATGGAAATACAGAGAGAGACTTTATTAACAAACCGTTACCAAGGACGCCAGAATCCAGACGCCAAGAACTTGGGTTTTTTTCTGCGCATGCCCGGAAGGCTCTTCCTGTCTTAAGCCCTCTGGGAGATTGTTATTTTTGTGTCATTTTTATTTTTTTTATTTTAATTTATTTTGTTTTACTTTTGTTTTATTTATTCTTACTTTTATTATTAATCCCCACACCCTTCACAAAGAAAAAACGTCGCAGGGTGTTAAATCAGGGCTTCTGGACGGCCACTCATGTGGAACCTCTACCCACCCATCTCATAGGAATATGGGGATTCAGCCATTCACGAACAAAATAGAAAATGTTGGATATTTATTCTATAAACACAATATTCTTTGTATTATTCTATCCTGTTTTGTATTTTTCTGTTAGAATTTGCTCTGACAATAGATTCTAGGTGTTATCACTTTTGTCAGGATTTGTTTAATATATGTTTATATCACGTTTGAGAAAATGATAGGCATCAACTATCATCCCACTTCAACAAGCCTTATGTTAGTAATGTTTGTGTAAATTACAGATAATCTCTTCCTTATATCATTACGTCATTATATGTAATCTTCAGAACGAATGTTTTTACATATTTGTTCAGTGAATCTTAATAATATCACAGGTAACATAAACAATCAATTTGTATATACAACTCAAAATAATTCATATGTTACATAATTGATAGATTACCTATAAATTATGTACGGTAGAGTAGAAATTTAAAATAACGGTAATTCTGAATTATGGAAAAAAACGTGTTAACATCTGTAAAGCCATCGTTGTTATTGTTGTAGATGGAACTCTAACAGGTATTACTAGTCCTGGTAAAAGAGGGACATATGGTGTGATGGTTATTGTCATAGGAAATGGACACGGCGATCAGGTTTCAAATCCTGGACGAGTCTGGTAGTATTTCATATATCGCTCATTTTTTGGGAAAATGTATGCATCCAAATATTCTCTCTCCAGCTATGGATAAATAGTAAGGCAAACTGGCTCTTTAACCTCAGTATGGCAACCGGTCTAGGAGAAGGAAAACACAGAATCAAAACCTGTTATTCCGCTTAAAATGTACCTTACGTCACATCCTACCCGTGCAGAGGTTTTGCTAATTACAAACCACTCCGGGTCAGAGAATACCTGGGAGTAATGACAATAAAGAGGTACTCAACATCCCAGGGATCCAAAATTACATATTTATATATTAGTATAGGATAACAAAAGTTATATAGACAAACAATATAAGGAATATTTCGTTGTTGTTATTTATTCTTAATATATATATATATATATATATATATATATATTATATATATTATATATAACATCAGGCTGTCTTAGTGAACCTAATGATAATAATTTGGCTTCGCATAATAACTATCATAACTGCATTTCGTTGCCAAATCTATGCTAAACTTTGTTCTCCCCAATTAGTGACAATTGCTATATTTTCGGCAACCAAGCCGCCATTACAATCTTTATACGTTCCCAAACTCCTCCCGCCAAATATGTATTCTGATATCTGACCAGCATTTCCAGTTGGCTATCTTTCAAAATGTCTGCAAGATCAACTTAATAATTACGGCGCAATATTTGCGGCAGTCTGGAATTAATTCTTTGTACTTATTTTGTCATTAGTTATTGGCCACTCAAGTGATGCCCAGTCGAGAAAAGAAAAAGAAAAACACACACCCAACAAAATGGCGGATTCCAGTTGCTGGTCGTATAAAGTAAGTACTTCATACAAATAATAAGCTATGCGGTATTTATAACGTGGGTGTTCTCGGAAAATAACCGTGGCATATCAAAATCATCAGTGAATATTCTAGTTTGCTTCTTTGAATGCAAAATACGATCAATACTTCTAGACATTTGAGTATCAGAGATTCCTGTAGGCAGTGTACAGGATATTTTTTCTTTCGGCATCAGAAAAAAAATGGTGACTATATATATTGGCTAGGTTAACCCTTGCGTGACTACTGAGAAACCTGGCGCGTGTGTTATTTCTGTTTGGCATATACAACCGTTTCTTTTCTGTCTGTACTTTTTTGTTTTTGTTTTTTTGTTTTTTTCTTTTTTTCTTTTTTTTCTTTTTCGTCAACTCAGTCGGTAGAGCACTTGCTTAGGAATCGCAAGGTTCCTGGTTCGATACCGGCCCGCGCCAACTCAGCGTATGAGTAGCACAGGGATCTGTGCGGTAAAGTGATGGTAGGTGTGGCGCTCCTCTTCAGATGCTCAAACAATCTCCTTGGTCTAGCGTTAGTGAAAAGGAGATAGACTCTCTCGCTGTCTGGCTGATACCGACATTAAGCCACCCCGTTGACTTTACTTTTATTTACGGAAGAAATTGGAATTAAGAATATTGTGTGTATAGAATAAATATCCAATAGGAAAAGAGTATTTTTAGATATTCTTGAGACAAGTAAATAGTAAAGTCATTGCGTAACAGGTACGAGGAAAATACGCAACTGGTGCGTGTGACCTATGAGGCTCCTCTACCCAGCATCATTTGTTAGTTCGCTTTTGGGTTCATCGGCCTTGCTTCACATCCACTATGCTGTATCCTATGTTTTCCAATGCTACACGCTTGTGTGACTCATATAACACCACTTCTTCCCGAGAATTTAATATCTAGTGACAAATCGAGGAAAGAAAATTAAAGGATTATGGATTTGATTGTCGCGGAGGTTGACCCAACAAAACAGTAGCTATACGACCACTTACCTCTCATCTAATAAACCATATAAGTAATACGTGCTGGGCACTGCTGGAGAAGTAAGGACGAAATCATAAGCGATATTCTCCAATGGACTCTTCCACGTGGACACATCAGTGTTGACTGACGTGCAAAAACTTGCATCCATCAGCTCTGTGCTGACACTGGGTGTTTTCTAGAGAACTTATTAAGACCGATGACAAGAGAATCCGTGCTGTCGGCTCGCTTTGATGATCATCATCATGATTATGATCATGATCATGATCATGATGATAGGAAATTAAGGATTATCGCTGTCAATCGAATGTTGAAAACCGAATAATGATTTTTACTATAGAAATACATTGATAATAATTTTTACTATAGAAATACATTGCTAATGATTTTTAGTATAGCAATGCATTGCTAATGATTTACTATAGATATACATTGTCAATGATTCTACTATAGAAATACATAGATAAGGATTTCACTATATGGATGCATTAATAATGATTTTTCTATTGAAATTCATCAAAATATTTTTAAATAAATATAGGTACAGGTACCACAATGAGGGTTATATCAACGGTACCTTGTATATACTCCTTGGTCGTAAACACATGTCTGTCCTTGCATACATATAGAGACTCTTTAGCCACGATATGGCAACTGGTCTAGGAGAAGGAACCAAACTATTAATTGAAACCTGTTAAACCCCGCTTAAAAATTGACCTTGCGTTGGAAACCGGATAAATTATACATTGGAGAAAAGAATGTATCGTTCGAAACGTAGTGATAAACCATATAGAATAACAGAATATATCCAATAAACATGGGCACCTCATGTGGTGTAATGGTTAGCAAGCTAGATTTACTGACCATTGTTAGCGCCCCATGCTTTCGGCCTTGTGCCACATCTAAGCTAAGCTTAATAAATAAGTATATCCCATAAACATGTGGAATGATTGTCAAGATGTCAACAGCAGGGGCGTAGCGTGTGTTGCCAGCTTTTGGGTAAGGCAAGTATTGCGCCCCCTAGCATTGGAAGAGGTGGGGTAGAGGGCACGCTATTTTTCCTATATTGGCATTGATTTATCTTATTGGAGGCGCTTGGTGTGTAATGGTTATCGTCATATTGAATGGAGACGGCGATCCCTGTTCAAATCCTGAGAGAGAGAGAGATAGAGAGAGAGAGAGAGAGAGTCAAAGGAACTCGTGCCGCCTTGATGATGATGATGATGATGATGATGATGATGATCCCTAACCCTAAACCTGTTCTTATGTCACATCTTACTCGTGTCAGAGGAGTTGGGTAAATATATATATATATATATATATATATATATATATATATTAATCGCTGGTCCCGTAACCTGACTTGGTCGTGCGGGTGCTACTCATATAGTGTGTCTTGGCAGGAATAGTCAGGCATAGCCCATCCTGCTCCAGGTCTGCAATTAGTTTGAATTCAGTCTTCCTTCTCCTAGACCCTACTATTTACACATGTGGGAGGGATAATAGTTATATACGTACCTTTCCCAACGGTATTAATGCTGAAATATAAACAACCTTATTTGTCTGATTTTTTAGATGAGTATTGATCATTTGTATTATTTAATTTTTTCGGACTGTTGTCCTCATCTTTATTGTTATATTACTCAACGTTTTGGACGATGTGCCCTCCGGCCTTTTTAGGTGCTTCTTGACAAACTCGAAAACCTTCTTGTCGAGCTTGGGAGCCTTCATGTCGCAATTATAGAACTATCTACGCCAATGGATTAAATAAACGATTTGTTTCGAAGTTCCGTGAAGGCTCCCAATTATGACATGAGTTCCGCCTTGTGCAGGATTTGAACCCGGGTAGCTGAGTCCATTTGCATTATGACCATAACCATTACACAATGCACCAACCGCAATTTCTAATGGATCACTTTTCCCACCCAGAGTTCGGCAAACGGCCTTGTCCAGGATTTGAACTCGGGTCTCCGCGCCCATTTCCATTACCAAGATAACACTTTCACAATGAACCAACCGCAATCCCTAATTGATCACCTTTCCCACCCAGAGTTCGGCAAACGGCTTTGTCCAGGATTTGAACTCGGGTCTCCGCGCCCATTTCCATTACCACGATAACACTTTCTCAATGAACCAACCGCAATCCCTAATTGATCACCTTTCCCACCCACAGTTCGGCCAACATTTTTGTCCAGGATTTGAACTCAGATCGCCGACTCCATTTCCATTACGACGGTAACCATTACACAACGCACCAACCACAATTCCCAGTAGGATCACCTTTCTCATCCAATCATAACTGCCCTTGTACTGTTTCTCTGCCAATTTGCTGCATTCGCTTATTATCTAATTAACTGTTTCATCTCCATCGCCACATAATTGCTATTCTCCTGAGTATTATCTATTTTTTGCTTTGATATAATTAGTCCTTATGGCAGTATTTTGTGCTACTATTAATAGAGATTCATTTTCTCTGTTTAAGTTTACAATTCCGAGGTCATCTCTTATGCAATTTCCTTGGTTTGTCGCTTGAATAATCTATATAGTTGTTTTTCTTCCGATTTTTTTACTTATAATTATTTTCTAGTTGTTTACTTGTTTGTCTTTAAGATATTTCTATCGCTATTGCTGTAAACGGAGCTTAACAGGTCTGAATTTAGAGTCTTTCCTCCTCCGTAAAGTAAACACAGAATGATTAACACAGCTTCAGACTTGTACCCAGTCATGGTTAGCGGAATGAGAATAGTATACCCCCGTGGTTCGAAGTTCCGTGAAGGCTCCCGATTACGACAAGAAGGTTCCCGAGATCGAAGAGAAGATTCCTAAGTTCGAGAAGGGGATTCCTGAATTCAAGAAGGTTCCCGAGTCCGGCAAAAAATGCCTGAAGAAGGCCGAATAACAATAAATGTGGTCGGATTAAAATATAATGTCAAATAATTTTTTTTTAAATTAAACGGTAATATCAATACTCTCGAGATAAGATTTTTTTAATTTAATGCAGGCATATATGAAACAAAAAGGAAACACGCCCTCCCCTATCATTAATAACAAAATTGAGAAGCCTCGGTCGAGATTTTAACAATTACATTTTGCCGAATTAGAAAGAAACGAAATATTCCGAATGGTCGAAATTGATTACAGGATTCAAGTATCTATAACTTACAAAATGCAATGCGAATGACTGAAAAATATGTAAAAGTTAAAGAAAGAAGAATTTTCGTAAACAGTAAAAGAAATTGAAATTAGATTCGGATGAAAATGGTGGAAGTGTAAAGATTCGCGTAACAAAACTCGTTTAACAATTTGTGACGAGACTGAAAGGCAGCCCGATGAACAAGCGGATTCCCAGCCCCCAGAAACAAAGTGCGTCAGGATATGTTTGGCCTGTAGCGAGCGGCTACGGATACTCGAACTCGCTACCTCCTCATAGCTAAGGTATTGTTAGTAGAGACCCAAATAAAGTATATCCGAATTTGCATAAGCGCATTCGAACGAGCAGAAATAAAGACGGACTGTCGCTGACAGGGCGAGTGAGCAAGAGAGTGTTTGGACGGCAAGAAATGTTCTATTTGATGTGAGAGTGGCGTGTTCAGTTGGGAAAGGAATTGCATTTCGTTTGCTGGAGAGACTTTCAAAGGAATTTTTTTTCATTTAATATTTTAGATAGTAGACATTAACATTTCTTATCAGAGTAGCTGGATCAATACAAGGTCTATTTTTTTTTTTTTTTTTTTTTACATAGGGAAATAGATGGGGCATCCCACGAGGATTCAACTTACGATTCAGTAATAATGGATCTGCGGGACTAACTTAAAAATCCCCCTCTACCAAGGCGACGCCGGGTAGCCACTGCTAGTTATATATAAATCCTATTGTTTTTGCAATGAATAATACAAAAATATACAATAACAATCGATATATAATACTGTAAAAATTCAATAGAATAAAAAAAACATCTTTAAAAGCGGGGTTTTATAATATCTGCATTGATTTGCTGATTGAAATGTGTAGGGGGTAAAATATCTACATTAGTTTGCCGACAAAAAATGACAAAAACATGACTATCTAAGTTGGACCGCAAATTCGCCTGACGCTGGCTCTCTAAAACAAAAGGCCGGAACAACATTAAATCAAAATTACCAAAATATCTTTCAGAATTCACATTACAAATAAAATAAACTTCTTTCTTTTTAATTCATTTTAATTTTACGCTGAGTGACGCAA
>CM042141.1:37486155-37526155 GCA_023376005.1 Doryteuthis pealeii
CCATAGCTGGAGTAGAGGAGTTAAGCTGTGTTAATTATTTTTCTATGTTACTGCTGCCTTTGGCCAGGATTGAACCTGCAGTACAGAGATAACTATCACTTAGAACTGTCTTAAACTAACTCCTTTATCCACTAGGCCATGTCTCCCATTGGACAATCCAGTGTGAATTTTGGGAACTTATAAACCTAATGTCTTGTTTTGGCTAGAATATCTACCTATTCACTTATATATGATTTTTTACCTAGATTCATACCTAGATTCATATTGGGTGTTTTTTTTTTAATCTAATCTAATCTGGCCTTTTTAATTATAGGTTCCCATATTGTGTTCATTTCTATGCTTGATCTACTTAAGAGACCATTCAGCCTATCATATGAGCTGATTCTTTGAGGCGTCTTCTCTTTCAATGTTTTTCCTTATCTATTATCCTAACTTCATCCCATAAGGGCATATGGTTTCCCTTTTCATTCCATATATGGTCAGCCATACCCGACTTTTCTATTTCTCCTCGAACCACTGCTTTACGATGCTCTTCTAGTCTTACTTTCAGTTGACGGTATCTTTCAACTTTGTATACTTTGCCACGGCTACATGGGATGGAATACACGCAATTCTT
The DNA here is from genome assembly GCA_023376005.1 of Doryteuthis pealeii. Lineage (NCBI taxonomy): Eukaryota > Metazoa > Mollusca > Cephalopoda > Myopsida > Loliginidae > Doryteuthis > Doryteuthis pealeii. The sequence continues at coordinate 37,486,772 of CM042141.1, forward strand.
GGTCATGTTGTATTCGGTTTGGGGCTTGACTCGGAGATGTTTACGAAGAGTCGAGTCACTCCTGAATGTTGTCTTGATGTCATAAGGATTACATATCTTTTGAATCTTTTCAGCCAAGCCTTTGATATAGGGCAAACAGATTGTGGTAAGTTTTCGGGTATTATCCTCTATCTTGCGATCCAGATTTCTCATAGCTGATGTTATGCTCTCAGGATAATTGATACGACAGAGCTGTCCATTTCCATTATATATACTAGCAAATATATGCACCCTCCGGGTGCAAGTATTTAAGTTTTAATGTAATGAAATATTATATTAAATTAGAAAGTCTAATAAGAATGCAGATAAAAAGATTTGAAACAGAGTGGGGTTATAATAGAAAAATAGAAATGAAACTTACTCTTCCATAATTCAGCAATGAAAGACGGCAGTGTCTTTCATTGCTGAATTTTACTTATTTAACTATTTAGTTAAATTAGGAAATAAAGAATAAAATCACACTTATTTTTTCTTGTTAATGGAGTTCATTTAAGATTCATTGGAGAGATTTTTGCTTATATTCATTAAAATAAAACCAAACAATTAGAAATCAATAATACTAAGCACATATTTAATAAAATCACATTTTTAATATCAATATGCAAATTAGCCTTCCCGTTCACACTGCAAAGCTATATATATAAATAATATGTTATATGTATAATATAAATAAAGTATGTAATGTATAATATATGTTAATTGTAAATTAAATAATTATTTAAGATTTAGAATTAACAAAAAATACAATCTCCATTATAATAAGATATATCCTTTTTAATTCATGTACTTTAGACGATCATTGGTATTATCAAGAACGTAAGTTGGGTTATTTCAAAACAAATTTTTCTTAAAAAAAAAGGAAATAAAAATCAATCCTTTTCATATTAATTAATTCATTTAAAATAATTTTCTGCCTAAATACACGTGTTTTACTCGGACTTTGCCATCATGAATGATACATTTTAAAATTTTTTAAATAAGAATACGATAAGGAATGAATGATCAAAAAAAAATACATAAGAAAAGGAGATAAAAGGAAATATAATTTTAAATTTTAGAAAAGAAAGGAAGAAATAAAAGAAAAGAAAATGAGAGAAAGAATAAAAAAGAAATTTGCAAGCAGAGAATCTCATCAAGGGAATGAATACCTGGGCCAATAAAACCTGGACCAAGAGAGGAACACCGACAAAGAACACAAACAAAAATGATTAATGCACAAGGCATTCATCCGAGAGACGATAGAGACAGACTATATGTATTAAACAAGGAAGTTTCAAGAGGTCTCACCTATATTGAGGAGTGCCTAGATACAACAATCCAAGGACTCGAAGAATACGCAAAAAAGAGAAAAGAAAGATTTCCAATAATAGCAGTTGCAACTTATGGACAAGCAGCAAAACAAAAACTAAAAAGCAAAAAAGTGAATAAAAACGATTATATGGATATTTCAAGAGACGAATTTGGGAGATTGCAAATGAAAAAGACCTAGACACCGTAAAGAAAAGGAAACCTTAAGAGAAAAACTGAATCCCTCATAATTGCAGCACAAAATAATGTCCCTTTTTATCATATGGGTGCTAGAAGGCGGTGGCTGCGGGTCTACATGTCCTGGGAATGACGTTAAACTCTATCTGATGGTGAGGTTCCAGTTTTGGAGGTTTGGGGAATGTGGAGCACCCCATTCACCACCATTGCTCCCTGCTCCACTCTGACCCGGAGTGGTAGTACCTGTTAGGGTCCCATCTATGGGTTAAATAGAAAAATGTATTTATAAAAAAATGGTATTATCCATTAAGAATTGATTTATTTTAAAACTTTATCGGCATTAAATGACCCACTGAGGTTGATATGCCGTAAAACAAAACAAACCAAAACAAACCAAACAAAATAATGTCATATGAATAAATTCTATCAAAGCAAAAATAGATAAGACACCAACAGAACAGCAAATGTACGGTGTCTGTAGACAGAGACGAGACGATCAACCAAGTATTAAGCGAATATAGCCAACTAGTACAATGGGAATACAAGACTAAGAACGACTGGGTTGGAAAGGTGATCCACTGTGATTATGCAAGAAACTAAATTTTGACTATACAACAAAATAATATATTTTTAAACCAAAATATGTTCTTGTAAATGAAACACATAAAATTCTATTGAACTTTGAAATAATGACGGATCCCTTTATCCCTTTAAAAAAAGATTAGTCTGCCATACCATTTACCCATAACTGGGGGGAAAATAGTTGGATCTATACCTTTCCCAATGGTATAAGCGCTATGTGAAATACAAACAGCCTCGTTCAGGAATTGAACCTGGGTAGCCGAGCCGATTTCCTATGAAAATAACCGTTAGGCAACGAGCTCCTCCATAAACCAGCTTTACTCCTGCTTGTGGTGGAGAGGTTGAGTAAATATATATCTCTTGCTCACTAGTTCCGTAACTGAGTTTGGTTGTGTAGTGTGTCCTGGTTAGGAAGTTTTCCTTCTCTTAGATTGGTTGCCGTACCAAGGTTAAAGAGTCCAGGCTGTTTTGCTTTTTACCCATACATGGGAAGAGGATAGTTGGATTCATACCTTTCCGGAAGGTATTAGCGCAATATGAAATGCAAACAACCGCGGCTAGGTCTCGTCTCGTGTCCATTTCCTACGACGTTAACCATTACAGCCCCTCTACACACACACACACACACACCACATATATATATATATGTGTGTGTGTGTGTGTGTGTGTGTGCGTGTGTGTGTGTGTGAGAGAGAGAGAGAGAGAGAGAGAGAGAAATGGAAATGAATCCGACATATATGTTGTAAAGAAAACTGGAAGAAAAATATACATACTTTGGTATGAATGAAATTCATTATTGTTATTTTTGAACACGTGTTTCGACAAAAATTCACGTACAAACACAATATTGTATTTAAAATTATTTTAAGGATTTGAACTCAGTTCGCCGTGTCCATTTCCTACGATGATAACCATTACACAAAGGGAATATATTACGTAATTTTAAAAGCTTTTCAAATCATTTGTGTTCCTATTTGTTTTACTATTCATCTATTGAAGTCGACTAATGAGTCGCATTCATCGATTAATCAAATTAATTTGTCAGGTGAACAAATAATAGAAAAATAGTCGTTTGATTAAAAAAAAAGATGGCGAACTAATGTTGTATACATTCAATTTGACACGTCTGACAAATGAATATACGTAAAATACTGTAATCAGGTGTAGGAATATGCATATCATACAAAATGATATAAACCAGGGTCGTTCAAAAAGTTCTAAACCTCGTTCATAAAGAAGTGCCACTTTCTTATAAAACTACAGGATGATTGTAAAATAACTCGCCATTTTAAAAATCTTATAATTTATTTCTGAAGCATTACTTTTACAAAAAGGTGTATGAGAAGCACTCACATAACATGGGGTTTTATTTAAAATTCTATATGGGCACCAGCATTCACCCCCAGCCTCTCAAACTGCTCAGGAATCGCATCAACTGATCTTCACATGAACTCTTGTGGAATGGCAGAAATAAATTATCGTATTCTTCTTTCAGGTTTTTCCAAGGCCGATGGTTTCTTAAATTAGACTTGCTCCTTCAACCAGCCTCCAAGAAAAATGTCGCAGGGTGTTTGTCACAAATTGTTGGTAGATCAATCGATTCAAATCCAAACCTTTTCGCTGTGTCCTGAGTGGTTGTTGTTAAGGCATGAACTCCCCGAAAAAACAAGTATCTCCAGGGGAAAATATGGAGCAAGGAGAAGTTTTCTTTTTAAGAAAAGAAAAACTCAAACAATTAGAATATTTAACTAGTAATAAATAATTATTTTATTTATAAAAATAATTATTATTTTCACATAGACAAACATACAGCAAAATTAAATTTCATAGACATATTCAAAACAGATATCTTTCTTTTTCTTTTTTTTTTTTTTTTTCAGTTCGCCAAATAAACTCTTTTTCCTATTTTTGTTTTTCAATCTTCAATAATTTCCTCAATCTGTCTCATTTCTTTCAACTTTGTTAACTTTTTTCCCGTTTCCTTTTCCGTGTAAATTTCCTTTTTCTTTCTATCTTCATCCGTTTTCTCTTCCGTATCAAATAATTTTTATAGTCTCATTTTTTCCTCAGTTTCTCTTCCGCTAAACAAATAATTTCTTCGTCTGCCCTTCTCATTCCCCTCTTGTCTTTTTTGAGTTTTTTTTTTTCCTTCCCTTTGGGTTATTTCTGCAGAAAAAAATCCCGTCCATTTTATTTTGATTTATTCCATTTTTTAACAAGCAAAAAATCAATAAATCACCCCCTTTCTTTTCTTATTTTTTTACAACTATTTTTAATTTGTCAAAATTTACCCATAAATTTAACAAGTTATGACAGTGTTGAATCAGGATTTCTGGCCGGTCACTCATGTGTACCACAGTTACCAAACCATCTCCCCGGAAAATCGTGATACAACCATTCACGAACAACAATAGCAAAATGTAGTGGTTGCTAGGGACGCTAAAAATCAACCGGGAAGTTATCTTGGGATACTATTGAAGCAAAGGACAGTATTTGAGATTGATTTTGTTCCTATTTGCTGTTGTAGAGGATCAGAGACGATTTGTGGATGCTTTTGCTAGCAACCTCCTACATAAACAGCAAATAGCCACTTTCCGGATTAAAAATCGCGTCCCTAGAAAACATAAACAGCGTCCATAGAAACCTCCTTCTGCAACAGCAAATACGAACAGAAACTATCTCAAATACAGTCTATGAATGGTGTTTATACAGAAAGGTGGCTAGAGACGCTATTGTTGCTCAAAAACTTGGATAGGGACACTATTGATGCTATAGACTGTGTCGTTTCTAGGGACGCTATTGGTACTCATGACTGTATTTTAGATTGATTCCGTTGCTATTAGTTGTTGTTGAAGGCGGTTGCTAAGGAAGCAGTTTCCGGTTGGTAGGGACGCTTTTCTTGTTCAGTAAGGTATCTAGGGACGCTATTGAAGTTAAGGAGTGCATTTCAGATTGATTATGTTCCTATCTGTTGTTTCTGATTGCGGTTGCTAAGGACGCTGTTTACAGTTGGGAAGTTATCTAGGGACACTATTGAAGCTAAGGACAGTATTTGAGATTGATTCTGTTGTTATTTGGTTTGGGTGAGGATCAGAGACGATTTATGGGTGATTTTGCTGGAGAAAAGACTCTGTTTATGGTTGCAAATTACACTATTGTTACTTATGACTGTATTTTAGATTGATTCCGTTGCTATTCTATCTGATTGTGAACTTCCAATTCTGGAGCTCTGGTGAATGTGGATGGCACCTTTAACTCCTAGGTCCACTTTGACCCGGAGTGGTAGTACACCTTTTAGAAACCCATGTATTGGTTCAATGGAAAAATGACTTTAATTTTTTATACTGTAATTGGATCATATGACCTTTAGGCACCCCTTTTGCGATCTCGATTCATTAGGACATGTTTTTTATTTTCAGTGTAAAAATCTGGTTGTTTGTTAACAGACGATAGTCAAATGTGGTATTATAATTTGCTTAAAAACCTTCATCAGAATCATCATCATCATTATCACTGTCAGATTCACACTCGTGATGTCTCCACTAATCCAATATGGTATTATAATTTGGTTAGATATCTTCGTCAGAATCCCCATCATCATTATCACTGTCACATCTCCACTCATCTCCACTCATGATATCTTCCCTAATTCAATGTGGTATTTTTTAAAAATGAGTTTAAAAATGAATACCCATAAAGAATGAATGAAGCACAAACGTCTTCGACATAAAATTACCCAGCCAACCATTCATTATGTTTTGATCAACAATTTCAATACTTTTCGATCAATAGTCTAAATACTTTTTTGTGGTAGTCATACCCTGTGTATACTAGCAAGAATATGCACCCTTCAGACACAAGTATTTACGTTTTAATGTAATTAAATATATCAAATTAGAAAGACTAATGAAACTAAATGAGAATGCAGATAAAATTATTTGAAACAGAGGGTGTATAATCGAAAAATAGAACAACTTTGAAACTAACTCTTCCATTATTTTCCATCACTCCCGTCTTTCATTGCTAAATTTTCCTAATTTAACTATTTAATTAAATTAGGAAGTAAAGAATAAAATTACAGTTATTTCTTCTTTTTAATGGATTTCATTTAAGATTCATTTCCGAGGTTTTTGCTCATCTTTATTAAAATAAAACCAAACAATTAGAAATCAATATTACCCAGCACATATTTATCAAAATCCTTTTTTTTTTAATAACAATATGCAAATTATCATTCCCGTTAACGCTGTAAACCGCTATTTTGTTTTATATATAAATACAATTGCAAGTTATCAGAATGTAGATAAGACAAACAGTGTTAATAATGTAAAAAAAATGTATTAATAATTGAGGTCTAGATAAAAATAAAATTATGGAGAATGTGACGTAAATAACTAAGAGAATTATGACTTGGGTACTGATATATTTTCGGTTACAGAGAGACACACACACAATCTCCATTATAATAAGATATTAAATGTTATTAAACTTGAACAGTATTTTTTCTGTTATCGTATAAAAACATTCGTCGCATAAAATCACGTAAAAATTGCCGAAAACTATCATAGTAATTAAAACTTGGGAATCGAAAACTTCTGGATTGCGGGTCCGGATTCGGCCTGAAATGTTCTTTATATGTTCGGCCTGATTCCAAAATTGTATGATATGTTCCGCCTATGGCCTCTAGGAGTAAAGTTGAAAAAATTGTATTGGCGTATTTTGTGGTATAAGGTGTGCTGAAGATTACGACTTATATTTATAGACTGTTCCAAAACAGCTGAATCGACCAATCAGAAACACCCAAACATGTATTAAATTTCCTATTCAAAGGTGTTGATAAATGGTCGTACAATTGCTCGATTGATGTACAGACGAACGGGCAAGGATTATGCAACTCTTTAACACGGATTAGCTGACAAGGACTAAAACTGATACTACATCGTTCTACTTCAAGAAAGGATCAAACTTTATACCACAAGGGATCTCCACTGTAAAACTGCTTTCACGTACAGCCTTAAAATGGCCACAAAATTCGTAACAATTTGACACGGTGATAATCGCATTTATTATTAGAGAAATAAAACGTAATCAAAAAATTATGATAAATCTTATTATAATGGAGATTGTGGGTTTATCGGTCTGTAACTGAAACTATATTACTATACAAGTTACAATTCCCTTTGTTATTTACATCACATTCTCCATGATTTTATTTTTATCTAAACCTCAATTATTAATAAAATTGTCTAACATTATTAATACTGTTAACTATGTCTACATACTGACAACATGCAATTATATTTTATATACAAACAAAATAGCGGTTTACAGTGTGAACGGGAAGGCTAATTGCATATTAATATTAAAAAATCGATTTAATAATATGTGCTTAGTATTATTGATTTCTAACTGTTTGGTTTTATTTAATGAATATAAGCAAAATCTCCTCAATGAATCTTAAATGAAATCCATTAACAAGATAAAATAATGTCATTTTATTCTTTACTTCCTCTTATAACTAAATACTTAAATTAGAAAAAAACAATGAAAGACGAGAGTGATGAAGAGTAAAGTTTCAGTTGTTCCATTTTTTATTATACTCCCTCTGTTTCAAATCTTTTATTATACTCTCCTGTTTCAAATCTTTTTATCTATATTCTTATTTAGTTTCATTAGCCTTCTAATTTAATACAATATTTTATTACAATAAAACTTAAATACTTGCACCCGGAGGGTGCATATATTTGCTAGTACATTTAATGCAACTTGAATAAAAGAAAATTAGAATGAGTTATAGTGACTTGAAAAACACAACAGACCGTAAAAAATTCTCTCTCTCATACATACATACATACATACATACATACATATCTGTGTGTGTAAACGGGTATGCTTTTTATGAAAAGGTATCTATTCGTTTAATTATCTCTCTCTCTCTCTCTCTTCTCTCTCTCTCTCTCTCTCTCTCTCTCTCTCTCTCTCTCTCTCTCTCTCTCTCTCTCAACACACACACACACACACCATGTACTCATTGACGGCAATAATGAAATAGTAATTTCGAATGAACTCATTAAAAAAAATAAAAGTATGCTAGTCCTGAAAACTATTGCCTATAGTCTGGATTAGCCCCTCCTCTCTCTCTCTCTCTCTCTCTCTCTCTCTCTCTCTCTCTCTCTCTCTCTCTCTCTCTACTTTTTGATTAAAACAGACTTTAAGCTTAAAGTATAAGACTATGTTTAAGATGAACAATACAGAAATCTAAAAAGGCCAACAAAATTTGAGATTATTATCGTGTTAAGATCGGTTTAAAAATATTGAGAATATTCCTGCAGAGCTGAGAAAATTCATTGTCTCTCGAATTCCAGTGGTGTGAACATTCACATAGATTAAATAATAAGATTTGTAAACCATTACGAATTTTGTATAGTTGTATTCTTATTTTTACTCTTATTATCATCTTATCGTATTTCGCCTAGACCCTATCGGCTGGGGCAGTAGAATACACCGACTGCACCTCTCCAGTGGGGTAAGATCCCCCAATAGGGCCACCTGTTGGTCGTGGGTGGCGACCCGTATTGTTTAAGGGTGGAATTCTGGTGTCTGAACAATATATGATTTACAACATTCCACTTTAGTCCTTAGTTGGCTAGATCAATCGGCTGGTTATATCAAGCTCTAGCACATATATGACTGTCCCAACCCTATTGCTCTTATTGTTACATAATCTATGCGGTTGTATAAAATTATTGTCAATCCCCTGTATTTCTAAAGGGATGGCCCTTCTCATATCACGGGCGGGACTTTCCATGGAATAGTACAGAAAGCCCGCGAAATACGTGAAGTCACGTGGGACCTGGTTGGGTCCTCAGTTTTTCAGTTGGACGTCAGGCAGAGAGGATGTCCTGCCTTAACTGGAACTCACACTGCATACGCGCGCTATGTTAGTCAGATATTTAGTTACATGAAATGTATAGATAAGTAAATAAAAGCTTAAGAAAATAACACGGGTTTTGTAGTTGGTGAATGTCTTGGTAACAAGACTGATCTAGAAGAAGAAATGAGTTAAGTGCGACCGACCACCAAGACGCCAGAAGAACTTAAGATATCAAAGACGCCAGAAGAAGAATAGAAGTAGAGAGAAAGTAAATGAAAAGGTTATACAACATTATAACAAACCGCCAAATCTTTCTATGATATATGTGCTAGAAGATGGTGGATGTGGATCTTAGTGTCCCGGGTATGACGTTAACTGCTTTTAGTGGTGAAGTTACAATTCTGGAGCTCTGGAACGTGTGGGGTATCCCTTCATTGCCATTACTCCAAAGTCCACTTCTACCCGGTGAGGTAATACCTGTTAGGGTCCTATGGTTTGAATAGATGAATAAAATTGAGTTTTAGAAATTGTGTTTAAAAAAAGTTGAATACCCACCAAGAATGAATAAAACAAAATGTCTTCGACATAAAATAACCCAACTAGGGTTGACATGCCGTAAAATCCAACCAACCAACCCGTGTTGCATAAGGAATGATAGTCTATTCATTTTGTGATGAAGTGTAAAAGTATTTGAATTTGAAAATTAACGATGATTATGGAAAATAACCGTAGTTTTGATTGATTGACAACTTTTACCCCACGTTCACTTTTTTGCGTTGCATTAGTTGGGAGTGGCATGTTTTTGTGACTAAATTTATCAAATAACAATATTAAAGGTCCGGAAAAGGTTTATTACTTTTTGTACAGGAATATAAATAAGTCAACGCGCACTTCTACAACAGTATGCTATTGGATGTTCGCATACGGTCTCCTTGACACGATGCCCCTACCCATCCGCCAACGCGTCGCTCATGGTCTCAACAACCACCGTACGGAGTCGTAGCAGTCGTTGTATTCTTGTCGTCGCTTTCCGTCCGCACTTCCCGCCGATTACACGTTCCCCGACCGTTGTTACTTCGTTTGCTCGCTGGCTCGCTCGAACGAACGAAACCGACGAAGCTATTCGACTAGTAGTGATTCGACTATGAATACTACTACGTAACTCGACTAAGAATAATTAAATAATAATATTATAAATAATACAATAATAATATAATTAATAAATATTTTCCCTTACAACGTATGTGATGGTGAAATCGCCGGGAAAAAGTTTTAGTTGAGATTGAACCTAGGCATTGATCGAGGCAGACGCGAATGACATGTCTCAGAAGTTCTCTCCTCGCGATAGAATGTTGGGTCTGGGAAAATAAAAGACATAGAAAGTAAACTATTTCTATAAATGGAAACAGATTCAACCACACCAGCAACAGCCAAACCAAGCTCCCTAACTGGGACAGAAGACCGAAGAGAGGGCACAGCCCGGATAGCAGAAGGGACTAGACGAAAGATTGGTTGGTTGGTTGATTTGTTGGTTAGATTTTACGGCATGTCAACCCTTGGGGTATTTTATGCCGAATACGATTTTTTTTTTTGGGGGGGGTAGCGGAAATGACTTAGAAGGTTGGTTGATCGGCTGGTCGGATTTTACGTTATGTTAATCCTTGAGTTATTCTATACCGAAAGCGTTTTTGCTTTATTCATTCTTGATGGTCTCTCAAATTTTTAAGCTCCTTTTTAAACTCATTTTTGATGCAGTTTAATATCACAACCAGTGTTCCATAATCTATGCGGTTGCATAAGATTATTGTCAATCCCCTGTAATTCTGAGGGGATGACCCCTTTCATACCATGGCCGGGTCCTTCTATGGAAAATTACAGAAGCCCGCCAAATATGTGAAGTCACGTGGGACCTTTTTCAGAGTCCTCAGTTTGCAGTTGGACGTCAGGCAGAGCAGCGGCTATTTTATGCTCTGCTAAAACTGGAACTCACGCGCACTATGTTAGTCAGATATTTAGTTACGTGAAATGTATAGTTAAGGAAATAAAAGTTTATATAAGTAAAATGTTCTTGTGGTTGATGAATGTCTTGGTAACAAGACTAAGAAATGAATCCAGGACGACCAGCCAGCAGGAACATAGCAACAGAAGACCTTAGAAGATTCCAGACCAAAGACGATCAGAATAGCAAAGCCGACCAGAAGAAAATACGACTAGACGTAAGAAGTAAGAAAGGGTATACAACATTATATGGATTTGGTACTGTGAAAACCTCAGTACGTAATACCAGGACACTAAGATCTTCAGCCACCGCCTTCTGACGTTACCAGTCGATTGATCGGGGTAGGGGCCTTTCCGACCGCCAGTCTAGCCCAAGTAAGGATCAAAGTGGAGTGTTGCATGTCAGGGACTGCGCAGCCACCAGGCTCCCACACGAAGTGTATCATAGTAAGTAGCTATATGCAGTTGACTGTTCATTCAAAACTACTGTGATTCCACAATAGCCTCATTTTAATGAATGTATATCAAATGTTCACAGGATCAATACAATCAATAAAAGGAATTGATGTCGCATGATCATGTTATTGAATTAGTTGGATCGATCTGTGTCATATCGAATACTGTTGTTGCCTTTGGTTGGATCGAAAAGTATCATGTCTTCAGAAGTCAATTTCTAAGAGCAAAAGCATCATCATCATCATCATCATCATTATTAATTACGCTAAATGCACTTCCAAAATACCAAATGTAACCTGTCTTTTTCTCCTTTTTAAATAACAGGGCAAAACACGGTGTACATAAATGTATCTCGTTTATCTTTGAGTCAAACTAGCGAGGGAGAGAGAGAAAAGAGAGGGAGAGAGAAAAAGAGAGAGAGAGAGAAAAGAGAGAGAGAAAAAAGAGAGAGAGAGAAAAAGAGAGGGAGAGAAAAAAAGAGAGGGAGAGGCCCTTGCATGTAAATCAAAAAAACTAATTCAAAAAAGTAGAAAAGAGTGTAGAGTACACGCTTATATCCTGGTTGATAAGGTTATGTTCCTCACCGTGCGTGGGAAACCCAATTACCTCGCTGGATCTGTGAGACGATATGTATGAATAAATAACGACCCCTTGTGTTTTTGTTGTTTTTTTTATATATATAGTTTTGTTTTTGTTATTTTTTTGTTTTTGCTTTTGTTGTTGTTTTTGGTTTGGTTGCTTTTTTGTCTGTTTTATGGGGGGGTGTCAGTCTTAATTTTGCCTCCCATTAATCAGAGATAACGGTGAAAAGCGTCTCCGGCATTCGCATTCCATCTGACACTTTATTTTGTGACACTGACAATTTCCCATGAATAAGGCAATCTAATTCTATTTGACAATTTCAGAAAAGTTTAACATTTAATCTTTCAAGTTATATGTATTTACCCAACCCTTTCACCACAAACTGGGCGCAACACAAGTATAGCGAAAGAAATGCACTATCTCGGCGCAAACGTGTCTTGTATGCAGAATGAGTGAAAGCTTCAAAAGAAAAGAAAATATGGCTGCCTCAGCACCGTGATTTAAAGAAACGTGTCTCGAAGCCAGGAGAATTGGTGAGAACGTATTTACACGTATGAATTTTTTTTCGAGATCGAGTTATGCATAAAATACCAGAGACGATAGGGAAATAGATTTAACCCTTTTAAATGTGATATTGAGGATTCATTAAAGATTGTAGTATTATTATTATTACTAACGATATAAAGAAAGTCATCGGGGCGGCCTGATATCAGTATCAGCCAGACAGTGAGGGAGTCTACCCCCTTTTCACAAGCACTGAACGAAGGAGATTATTTTAGCGTCTGGGGTGGAGCGCTACACCTACGATCTACTCCTCACTTTACCACACAGATCCCTGTGCTACTAATACGCTGAGTTGACGAAGGCCGGTATCGAACTAGGAACCTTGTGATTCTTAGCCGAACGCTCTACCGACTGGGCTAAACCGGTCCTTTCATAGTCCTTTGAAATCCACCCTACTATTTTACTTCAAGCTGGAGATAGATAGATCCAAGTTATGATAGGGTAGACACTGTGCTTGGTGAATGACTGTTTCTTGCCAATCATTAGACCAAGATGTTCCTACAAGTAGACATATTTTTATATACTGTCGTGTGGGGCATGATGGGAAGTGTGATCGAGTTTATAAAGCATTCTAGGAAGAGTAATCTATTTTTTGTTTTCTTTCTGGTTATTTACATGGGTATATTATATTGGTGATTTGTTTTTTACTGTATAATCTTTAGTTCGTTATCTTTAGTATTTGAAATTGTTGAGTATCTGGCCGCCATCCTTGGTTCCAGATGTAGTAAATAAGTAAGCAAGCCAATAAGAATCCGGTGTTATAGTATTCTTTGTAAGTCCGTCGTCCAAGATGATCCAAATAGCAATGAGCCAAGGTTAAGAATCAGACTAGTATAAATACAACAATAGCAGCAGCAGCACTGCCAGTGATTGGACAATAAGAATCTTTCTCGGGTCACCTGCTAGTCAACGAGTCTATAAGTAGAAGTGACCCATTGACGCGCGTCTTATATACACAAAAAATCCAACAGAAATAACCGAAATAAATTTATATCTGATAAACTAAGGTTTTCACACACACACAACACACACACACACACATATATATATATATATATATATATATATATATATATATATATTAAGATTAGATAACCACAAATCAATCCCCGCATAGTACAATTGCACTTCATTTTAACACCCTACCACACAACCTTACACATCTCAAATGCATTCTAATAGAACACGGATTTCCAACAACGCAATCTCGAAAACAAGCAGAAACTAAATGGATTCTAAAATTACAATCTCACGTGAGGGGACTGAACGCGGACATCGGAATACTCCGTTATTATAAATTTTTTACAGACGCTGCCGCTGTCAATAACAACAGAGACAAAAGATCCGTTGAACAAGAACAACAGTCATTTGATAAAGGGTATCTAACGAACCCGAAAATTTATGATAAAAAATAATAATAATAAATAAGTGAATCCAATACTCCATAATATCGAGTTCATTCATTCATTTTAGATGCTTCGTAATAACGGCCAACTTTTAAAAAACATATATATATATATATATATATATATAGAGAGAGAGAGAGAGAGAGAGAGAGAGAGAGAGAGAGAGAAAAGGGGAGATTGTGTGTGTTCTACTGGAATCTCTTGATTAATGTTGTTTTGGACAATGCGTTTTCGATTACTGTGCAAAGATAAATTGTGACTGGAAAATAATGTGTGTGGAAGTCAGTGTGTGATGTCAGCGGTATGTGGGCGAGCTGCGAATGTGGAAAAATTCAAAGATTTTAATAATGGACAAAAACACGGAATTTTAATGAGGTGTAAATAATTGAAAAGTTCCAAGAAGTGATTCCAGATCAAAATTATATCCAAAGGATATTCACAAATCTTGTGTTCGTTAATTATAAACGGAAACAAGGACAGAAAAGTTCCAAGAAGTGATTCATATTCACAAATTGTGTTCGTTAATTATAAACGGAAACAAGGACAGAAAGTTCAAGAAGTGATTCCAGATCAAAATTATATCCAAAGGATATTCACAAATCTGTGTTCGTTAATTATAACGGAAACAAGGACAGAAAAGTTCCAAGAAGTGATTCCAGATCAAATTATATCCAAAGGATATTCACAAATCTTGTGTTCGTTAATTATAAACGGAAACAAGGACAGAAAAGTTCCAAGAAGTGATTCCAGATCAAAATTATATCCAAAGGATATTCACAAATCTTGTGTTCGTTAATTATAAACGGAAACAAGGACAGAAAAGTTCCAAGAAGTGATTCCAGATCAAAATTATATCCAAAGGATATTCACAAATCTTGTGTTCGTTAATTATAAACGGAAACAAGGACAGAAAAGTTCCAAGAAGTGATTCCAGATCAAAATTATATCCAAAGGATATTCACAAATCTTGTGTTCGTTAATTATAAACTAACAACGGACACAAGAACAGAAAAGTTCCAAGAAGTGATTCCAGATCACGGGGAGAATGCCAGCCGAACAACAGGCTCAGCTACCCAGCTACTCTGATCTAGAATTGCAGATAGACGACCGTTCATCCCCGGTGAGTTTAGAGATAAGTATATGACTATAACAACCATTACTACCTACTCCTTTAAATTGATACTACCACGTCACACTGACCATCCTTTGCTATTGGCAGTTTAAGAAGACAGAAGAAAATGGTTTATTTTTACACATGACACAATATAAACAATGTCACACAAAACAAAAAACGTAATGTTGATTGTTGTAATAATATGTGGAGGATGATCACTAACTAGATCTGAGCCTATTCTTGTAGTAACCACCTCAGTTGTTGTTTTTTGTTCGTTTTTTTTTTTTAGTTTGTTTTTTCTGTTTGTTTGGGGGCGTTATATACTTTGAAAGTTGATTATAAGTTTACTTATACATATCAAAAATTTATATTTTGATAAATAATTTGAGTTAGTGAGCATGTTATATACTGACTTTTCACGTTACCAAATCAGCATATAATGTTATATACCTTTCTTACTTCTTACTCTGGTCGTATTTTCTTCTGGCCGGCTTTGCTATTCTGATCGTCTATCTTCTAACATCTTGGTCTGGTATATCGTCTGGTGTTGACTTTCTTGGGGACTTCGGTCTGGTTTCTGTTAGGGATCACTCCTTATCAGAAGCCCTGTGTCATTGTTAGTTTTTGGTAATTAACACAAGACTTCGATTTACGTTGATGTTACTTTATTTATAAATCCCCAACCCAGACACCTGCGCAGTTGAGGGACCGCGTGTATAACACGACTTACCCCTTCGAGCTCCTACCTGCTAACTGACTAACTGAGTTGCTTACTCCTTAAACCGGAAGAGAGCCTTCTATCAGGGTTCCGGTTCTCACAATTCATCCCCGCAAGGCAAGGTCAGAGTGAGGTCAAGCGCTATCACTCACTCTCAAGACCATTAGCTACACTAATAAAAAAAAGCATTAGGGGTCCAATAATTATGTAACAAGCAGACATTTTGATGAAATCAATGTTTAGAAGTTTTTTGTTAGTTTAGTCCAATCGTTGATGCAGGATCCTGTGATAGATTTAAGGCGATAGGTTTTAGTGTTGGCAAATGGTTTGAAGACTTCACCCGCAGTTGATCCCCTAGTAGAGACAGTGTATAATTCTTTTTTAGGGATGAAATAGTTTTTGAACGTTAAGGTTAATATGCAAGTCATTTGTCCATGGGCTAGCAGACAATTCGTTACGTAGACATGATCTTTGATTTTAAGGACTTTATAATGTTTAAGATTTGAATTATGCGTTTTGAAAAATGTAATATATTGCATCGGTAATATAGACACTGATTCACACGTACCGTTTTCTGTGAGAGCATGAATTCTTTTTGGTTGGTCTGCGAACTTTTCAGTATCGCTCGTAAAGGTAGATAACAACAGATACGACTATATACACAAGACGTGGATAGATGTAGACAAACAAAGAAGGTAAATATTGAATTTCTCAAAAGTATTAGATCTTATCGGAACCAACGTGCAAATATCAGCCAGCAAGATTTTAAATGTCACGTTCTCCAAAGAGGACATTTATGTTTATGTTGGTGATATTCTAGATCAACATAATCACGCCAAATGAATGTTATTTCTCACTGCTTCATCTTTTCTTGTTGCGAAGATGCTTGGATGTCACAATATCGTGACAACAAGGACAAAAGACTGGATAAAAAAAAAACCGCAGTCTCAGCTGACCAAATTTCTTGTTTATTTTGTGACAGCGTTTGCAGAGAAAAGGGTGAGGATGATTGAATAAACCATCCTTCAGGCGATGCGTGATAAACAAACAATGTTTTTGACAACCTCTAACTCAGAAATGCCACCTAATTCAATATATATATATATATATATATATATATATATATATATATATATATATATATATATATATAAGTGTGTGTGCGTCTGTGTTTGTGTGTGGTTTAAATATATACATATATAAATATATATATATATATAATATATATACATATATATATATATAAATAAATAAATATATATATATATATATATATATATATATATATATATATATATATATATATGAATTGAAATAAAGTTTTCTCTTCTGCTCCTGTGAGTTTTATGATTATAAGACACGATTCATTCGCCCTGTCGACGAGGTTTAGAATATGTTAACTGTATATTCCATGAATATACATAACATCTTTATTATTAACATGATATTACATAACATTGTTATTTTTAATATGTAAAATATGCTAACTGTATTCGCTGCAGTAGAATAAGCAAAAATTATAATTTTCTAAGAAAATTCTCAAAAATACAAAAAAAATAGGAAATTTCTTTAAATTGTTTGTCTTTGATTTGATATCCTAATTTGTCATTAGTCTTTTTCGCTATAACTAAGATGAAAGCATTGTCGACTGGGGCTTTAAAATACACCCACTACACCTATGCAGAGGGATCACCACCCCCCCCCTCAATGGGACCGCCTGTTGGCCGTGGTTAGCGACGCGTAATGCTTAAGGATGGAACCTTGGTGGCTGAGCAGTCCATGACATGCATCACTTCACTTTGCTTAGCTTAGACGGTCGGTCGGAGAGGGCCCCTCCGATCAATCTGTTAGTCTCGTCTAACCCGAGCATTTATATAATTGTCCCAACCCTATTGCCCTTATGACATGCCCCCTTAACTCTTTTTATCATATATGTGCTAGAAGTCGGTGGCTGAGGGTCTTAATGTCATGGGTATTACATTAAATTATATATGATGGTGAAGTTCTGGAGTTCTGGGGAATGTGGAGTACCCCTTTATCACCATTAGTTCCGGGTCCTCTCTGACCCGGAGTGGTAGTACCAGTTAGGCTCCCATCAAATAGAGAAAAATGTTTTGTTTTTTTTAGATGTGTTTAAAGAAAATTGAGTTTTAAAGAAATTGAGTGCCAATCAAGTATGAATAAAACCAAACCTCCTTGGCATAAAATAACCCAACAAGTTTTGACATGCCGTAAAATCCAACCAACCAAGATGAAGTTTGACAATAATTACCAAGGAAACGAATCACTTCCTATGTGTGTCTAAGCTATTGATATTTTATTAAAATTTATGGCAACTCTGTCAACTTGGACTGTAGAATACAGCGACTGTGCCTCTGTTGAGGGATAAGACAACCTCCAATGGCCGTGGGTGGTGAGACGTAATAACTGAGGACAGGATTGTGCTGGCTGGGCGATTTGTGGCCCGGATACCAAGTGGTCCTGTGGTATGCAACTTTTCACCTCGGCCATTATTTGAGCTAGACGGGCGGTCGGAAAGATCGGATCCAATCAATCGGCAGGTCATGTCAAGCCCTAGCAACTATATGTAACGGTTATCATGATAGAAAATGGAAATGGCGGTCTGAGTTCAAATCCTGATAGAGATTGTTTACATTTCCAGCCAAAACCTTTGGAAAAGGTATGCACCCGACTATTCTCCCCTCAGCTATGACTAAATAGTAGTACAGACTTGGTTCTTTCTTTAACCTTAGTATTCCGACCGTTCTACAAGAAGGAACTCTGAATTCAAACCTGTTAAACATCGTTTAAAAATTGACCTTGTATCACATTCTGCTCGAGGGATATATACATACCTACATACATACAATATAATATATATATATATATATATATATATATATGTGTGTGTGTGTGTGTGTGTGTGTGTGTGTAAACGGGTATGCTTTTTATGAAAAGGTATCTATCCATTCGTTTAATTATTACTCTTTTTCTCACTAATCCCCCCCTCTCTCTCTCTCTCTCTCTCTCTCTCTCTCTCTCTCTCTCTCTCTCATTTTTTCCTTGTATTCCCTTTCTTTCTTATTCTCCTTCTCCTTTCTCTCTCATTCTTTTTCACACTTATTCAATTTCTCTCTCATTCCTTCTCTCTCTCATTCCCTTTCACCCTCATTCACTTTCTCTCTCTCTCTCTCTCTCTCTCTCTCTCTCTCTCTCTCTCTCTCTCTCTCTCTCTCTCTCTTCTTTTCTTTCTCTCTCTCTTTCATTTTCTCTCATTCCCTTTCACATTGATTTTCTATCTCTTCTTCCCTCTCTCTTCTCTCTCTCTCTCTCTCTCTCTCTCTCTCTCTCTCTCTCTCTCTCTCTCTCTCTCTCTCTCTCTCTCGCATTCCCTTTCTCTCGCATTCCCTTTCTTTTATCATTAATATATAATTAATACACAATTATATATGCCTTTGTTTACTCATGAAAACGAATAACATATTAACATGTATAAATATTGATACAATGTAGTCGAACCCGTCTAAAAATGCAAATGAATAGATTTTTTTTAAAGGCAAGATCAATGATTGATTAATATTTTAAACTCTTTCATGGCAAGAAAATGGCGGTCGGCTAAGAGCCGCAGCCAGACATCTAAAAGTTCCTGCAGATTATCGTCTGCAAGATTAATATTGTATAAGCACTGATTATGTAGAAGACGCTGTCCTTTACAATAGGAAAATCGATATTTGTGTCGTGAATGAATATCGATTAGGCTTACAAAAATGGCTAATGTTGCTCAAGGACTTATTTGATTAGAATTCTAATTAACTTTACTGAAAATCTTTTAATTATACTTCTTTATAAATTTATGAATGAAACACGCTTAAAAAGAAATGAAAGAAAAAAAAGAGAACTGTTCTATTTTTGCAGATAGATAAAAAAAGAAAAAAAAGAAAAGAGATATGTAAACAGACTTAAATATAAATGTTCAATTGAATCAATTCCGAGCTAAAAATATACATAATTATTAATTCTTAATTTCAAAATCTACTCAAAACAAAAAAACAATGTTTTATGTACATCTCCATCTCCAATCAGGTTGGGCTGTAGAATACACAAACTGTTTCTCTGCAGAGTGGTAAGACCTCCCATTCCCAAACGGGGCCACCTTTGTTCACTTTTGTACTAATACCTGTAACAGAACGAGAAGTTATCCACCTTGATTTAAATACTATTGAAAATATGAGTATAAATCCTCTGTATGAAGAGGCATGACAGAAGTTCTAAGATTCCAGAACCATTAAGATATCGCCATCAATACCAGCTAAGATGGAAGTAAACGTTTGATAAATGTAATTTTAACAAGAATTTCATTTCTTTATGACGAATTTGTTTTATACATTCATTCTATTCTGTTGTTATTGTTCTATCATTTTAGTTTACTGTGTTATTGAGCGTCAACGAAAAGAAATTGAGTGCAAGGCTACAGAAGACCACAAATCAAAACATCAGTTAAAATTGAAAACTCTCTCTGTTCTTCCCTGAGACTGGTACAATACCCTTTGGTGAAGTACAAACCCTCTCATCCCTCCAGCTATGGGTTAAATAGTACCACTACTGTTCTTCTACAAGGATCTCTTTAGCATTGAATAACACATGAAGGCTGATATGCCATTAAACAAAGAAATCAAAACAATATTCACTACAACTCGTATTAACGACAAATGAACAATGTGATGCTTAAGGGCGGAATCCAGGTGGATGAACTGTCGATGATATGCAGCGCTCCACTTTGGCCCTTACGTAGGCTAAACGGGCGGTCGGAGAGACTCCCTCCGATCAATTGGCTGGTAACGTCAAGTCCTAGTGCCTATATGATTGTCCATCTTCTATTGCCTTATGACAAACCTGCAAGCCTTTTTATCATATACGTTCTAGAAGGTGGTGGCTGAGAGTCAATGTGATGGATATGATGTTAAACTCATCTAATGGTAAAGTTCCAGTTCTGGAGCTCTGGGGATTCTGGTGTATCCCTTTGTCACCATTACTCCCAGTTTCACTCTGACCCGGAGTGTTAGTACCTATTAGGGTCCCATTTATGGGCTAATAGAAATGAGTTTGGAAAAATGTGTTTTTAAAAAGAATTGAGTACCCATCAATAATGAATAAAACAAAACTTCATCGGCATAAAATAACCTAACAGGGTTGACATATCGTAAAATCCAACTAACCAACCAACCAACCAACCACGCAGCCAACAAGGCCTCACAAGAGTGCATCTAACGGGAATCGAACTCACTACTCAGTAGCAATTGATGTACGAGCCTACTAATCCATGTAGCAGTTGTAGATGCCTTAAAAAGTAAGTGTAGCTTAGATTTCTCTAAAATTGACAAAGGGTACCTAGTGAGAATCGAACTCACTATTCAGTAGTAATTGATTTACGAAACTAGCTTGCTAATTAATGAAACAAGGAGGTCCCTAAAGAAGTATAGAAACCTGAAAGGGCCACCTGGTCGCCCTGTCAGATGTGGCTGTTGAATATGCTGACTGCAATTCTGTAGAGGTGAAAGACCCCCTCCTCAATGGGGCCACCATTTGGCCGTAAGGTGGTGACCTGTAGCGCCTGATGACAGGCTCGTGGAGCCTTAGTATTTCATGAACCAGATACAAAGTGGTCCCGTGACATGCAACAGTCCATCTCACCCCTTCTTAAATAGAGACATCATGGTATCCATAGTTCGATCCTCGCTGGAGGCCCCATACTTGCGACCTTGTGTCACATCCTACCCGTGACCAACGGGTTGGGTAAATACCTACTCTTCTCACCTAAAATTATATTTAAAAATTTTTAATACAACTAAAGTTTAATAATATTTTTAGAAACCAATTCACCACCCTTTATCTTTAATCAGTCTCGTCTAAATCCTGTTTATAAATAACAAATTTTAATTTTAGATGAAGTAATGTTATTTTTCTAAGTTATCAGATTTTTTTTTGTTCACACTTGAGACTAAAACAGTTTTAGCCCACCTCTAATTTCCATCCGTGTGGTCCTATAGCGCCGTTGATATCTCTCAGGGTCGTATCTCGAAATCTCAGAGCCAAATGTGGACAACACTTTAGTCATAATACTGGGTGAGGATGGGTTAATCAAGTCTGTGACTTTTTTCCGTTGAATCGGGGCTGGTTGGAAAGAGTTGCCATGTGTTGTAACTCTCCGTTACAAAATATAATAATTTATTTAGTTCACAATTTCCGTACAAAATTATACATCACATGAGAGATGAGAACTTATTAGGGGGGGGGGGGCATGAACAATTCACCTTTTGTTTCGTTTTGCGTAATTACTTAGTCGGTGGTTGCCTGAAGGTTAAGTGAGGTGTCGTTCGGAGAGCAAAATTAGCGTTTGGCCTGTAGCGAACCCTTTCCCCCGTCTGTCATCCAATCTCTTGTGATTTCTTTGTGAGTTCAAAAGGATTTCCACCCCAGGAAATAATTAATTCTTATTGGTTATTTTTATTCCTTTGTTTCGCATTTGAAAAATCCACATTTTTCTACTTGAATTAAAAATTCTGAATAATTTGATAATCTATACAATTTAATTGTTCTACATTTTTGTTTATTTCTGAATATCTTTCGGTTTTAACCGAATTTCCAACACGACCGATATTCGTACTTCACTTTGTTTTGATTTGCATACCAAGTCATAATTCAACTCATTGTTATAAAACTTTGACAGGAATTTTGACTCAAAATATGATATTTGATAACGATCTCTGACATGTTTATTTCTTGATATGTGCGACATCAGTACGTTTCCACTTATTTGCTTACTTGCTATGATGCAATTTCAGGATCTTATTCTTTACCGTGATTCATATTCAGATAAACGCATTTTAACCAACCAATTGTTATAATCTGGTCACACCAGGTGTTAGATATTCTATGCGGTTGCATAGATTATTGTTCCCCTGTATTTCTAAAGGGATTGCCCTTTTCATATCACGGCGGGACTTTCCATGGAATAGTACAGAAAGCCCGCCAAATTACGTGAAGTCACGTGGGACCTGGTTTGGTCCCCAGTTTTCAGTTGGACGTCAGGCAGTGGAGATGTCCTGCCTTAACTGTTACTCACTCTGCATACGCGCGCTATGTTAGTCAGATATTTAGTTACATGAAATGTATAGTTAAGGAAATAAAAGCTTAAGAAAAAATGACACGGTCTTGTGATTAATAGGTGTCTTGGTAACAGGACTGATTGGAAGAAGAAATGAGCCAAGTGCGACCGATCACCAAGACGAAGTCCCCAAGAAGAAGAACCTAAGATAGAAGATGAACAGAAGCAGAAGTAAAGAAGTAATGAGGTATACAACACAGGGCAGGATTTATAATGGTGCAAAGGGAGCAATTGGTCCCTACCAGAGGGGTACCCAGACTCTAGGATACCTTTAGGTCTTATTATTGAAAAAATAAATTATGATTTGCTGCAAACTGGAAATAATTATATCACTTTGTCGTATAATACTAACTGAAAAATGTAATAACGGTTATTCTTACAGTCAATATAAGTGAGAAAAATAAAATCAAACATTTTCTTTCGAACCTAAATTATTATTTTTTCTTTTAATAAATTCATCTTACATCAATCTATTCAATTTTTTATGTAGCTAATCTAATTATGTTGAGGTAACTCGAGGCGCCCACTTAGCAGTAGTGCTCAAGGGTCCTCAATGTCTAAATTTGACTCTGGGTTACACTCACTCAGTAGAGCGTCCGCCAAGACATGCAACACTCCACTTTGGCGCTTACTTACGGGCTAGACGGGCGTTGGAGAAGCCCTTTCCGATCAATCTTCTGTTCACATCAAGTCCTAGCACATATATTATTGTCCCAACCCTTTTTCTCTTATGGCAACCCCCAATTCTTTTATCCTATATGTACTAGAAGGTGGTGGCTGAGGATCTTGGTGTCCAGGGTTTAACGTTAAAAGATTTAAATTTAGAGTTTTCCTTCTCCTAAACCGGTTGCCATACCAAGGTTAAAGAGCTCAATCTGTCCTACTATTTACACATAGCTGGTGGGAGAACAATTGGTGACATACCTTTCACAAGGGTATTAGCGCTATGTGAAATGCAATTAACCTCGACTAGGATTTGAACTTGGGTTCGCTGTGTCCTATTCCTACAACGATAACCATGTCACAACAAACATCTCTCAACTTTTTTTCGATCCTTATCTTTCTGTTTCTCTTGTTTTAAAATGTTCCCTTTTTACGTATGCTCATTTAATAGCCATTTTCTTGTGCATCTCATCTAAATATTAATATTTGTGTTCCTTAATTGCAACACCGTTATTATGTTGCAACACCCTCTGGTTAAAAATGACACCGTCCAATATTAAATCCAAAAATGATTATCTGGTGTTGCTTACCCGCTGAATTCTTATTTCTTATTAGTGTTGTTACCTCAGCTAAATAATGGACCATTACGTTTTTATTATAAAGAAATAAAGGGAAAAGGGACATGCTACACAGAAAAAATATAATAAGAAAGAAAGAAAGAGAGAGAAAGGAAGAAAGAGAGTAAAGAAAAGATAGAAAGATAAAGAGAGAGAAAGGAAGAAAGGGAGTAAGGGAAAGATAGAGAGATAGATGAGCGATATCGCTGATCTGTTTTAATCAAACATAATGAAATGGTAAAAAGAAGGAAAGAAAGAAAAGAGAGCGAGAGAGAGTTAAATCAAGATTATTATACTTTTTACATATTGAACTATTTCGTAATAGCTCTTAAGTAAAAAATCTCAAACGTTTTAATAATTAAATTATCACACTGTGGTACATCCACAGGTCATGCTAGTATAGTTTTATTAGACCTTCATTACCTTTAAATGCTTCGTTTCCTTTAATTGTTTCTACGAGTGACTTCATGCCATGCAAGCCTGTTCCACAGCAATTAAATGACGCCATTTTGTTTTTGCCTCTACTGTGATTTTTGTAAACTTTTTTTTTTCTTTTACTCGGGCGAAGATGCAAATTTGAGTTCAGGACAGATATTCGTGTCGGGAATCAGAAAGTTAATCGAAGTCCTTTTGCCGCCCTGACGTGTTTCGAAATACAAAACGTCAAAACTCCGAAATTGCACACCCAATTCCTAAGGGAAAATCTCGTGAACATGAGCGTAATTTTGAAATTGAATAACGGTCACTGACGCTTTCCAAAAAGAATCGTTGATATCTCTAATTATTTGCTTTAAGTCAAGTAGCCATTTGAACCTCATTTTAGTTGCTTTGCATATTATCTAATAAGCCTATCTATCAATATTTAATAATTGTAATGTTCTTATAATATATCTAGTAATAGAATATATATAAAATACATCCACAAAAATACCCCTGTAAAGGAAGTTTGACTACCAACTTTTATCTCTTTTTTGGTATTTAATAACCCACAGCGTTATTATACCATTAAACAAAACAGACCGAACCAAACAAAATAAATTTAAGGAAATTTTATTTATATCAGTTTGAAGATATTAAGATCTGAAAACATAGAAACTTTTATCAAAATGACATATTTCGACATTAAATGATCCGAAATAGGTTTATATGTCGTAAAATAAACAAACCAAACCAAACTAGCAATAAAACGTACTGACACTGTGTCTCTTTATAAAAAATAATTGAATGCCGTCATGTTGATGTATATTTTCCATATCAATGATTTGTTCAAAATTTATAGGAGTACACACAAATTGCTGTATTATGAACCACTTTGCTTAGATAAGAGTATCTATTATATATATATAAAAATACTACAAAACAAACAAAAATCTACATGATCTAGTGCTAGCGACAAGACGATAGATTTCCTCGCTGTCAGGTTGACACTGACAATAGTCGACTCCCTCAACAACTACTACTAAGAATAGGGAATTAACACACTTAGATGTTCATCTTGGTTTTGTTTTTTTTTAATTTAGTAGTAGATAAACTAATATCAGATAAGATGCAAAAGTCTGGGAATGTATTGACTGAACTTTGTACAATGTATAACATTTTCTGTGTCATGTAACATTGAAATTTCAGAAAGCACCGGTTCATTTTTTTTTTATTAAATTGTACAAATATAATCATTAAAATCATTTAATTAATTTAAGCTTATGTGGTTTAGGCTTTTACGTGGGATTTAGGCTTTTGATTGTTTTGGTGTGTTAAGTATCTGGCAGCCATCCTTGGCCAGTTGTAAAGAACTTAAAGTAAATAAATAAGTAAGTCTCGAGTTATAGAATCCTTTGGTAAGTGAATAAGTCCTGTGATATAATCCTATGTTCCGTCGTCCACGAAGATCCAAGTAGTTGTGAGTAGCTAAGATTAGAACAGCCGGTATAAGTAACAATATCAGCAGCAGAGCACTGCCAGTGATTGAAGAAGAATATGGTCACATGACTATCGCTCAGTCTATAAATAAGAGTGGGTGTCTAGCACACACCTTATATCCACAAAAATTTCAACATGGTGGGTATTCAATAGTTTAGTTTATTTTAAATCCCAGTATATGTGTTTTTTTTTCTTCTGCTGGTCCTATCGCAGAAAATGAAGTAAAGAAAGGGAAATGAAGAAACAAAGACAAAATATACTTTTAGGTTTCAGACTTTTATTCTTAGTTCATAGCTATTTCATGGAGAGGAAATTTCTTCCTCTGCCAGTTTTAGCGTCTGTTCCCAGTCAAGGTCTACGTCCGAATGAACGAGGGATCTTCTTGGCGGTCGGAAGGGGGATTTTTCTGTGCATACCCAGAGGGTATTTCCTGTTTGAGGGCTATTGAGAGTTTGTTATTTTTTATCTTATTTTTATTTTATTTCAATCCCCACAAGCTCATTCTTTTTATTAGATCAAAAGTGTGCCCACCCGCCGTATTTTTCTGCTAGTATATTTGAACTTACGAGTTTTCTGCTAGTATATTTGAACTTACAATCTGCATTCGTTCTCAAAACAGCATTTTCTTGTGCTTCAAATGTTTTAATAGTTGGTTTATTTAACTTTAAGTAAAGTCTTTCTAACTTTAAAAGAAATTCTTTCATTTAGTTTTTTTTTTCATTTTCTTAACTGGTATTAATGGAATAAATTGTAGCCAACTTGTATCAAAAAGTCAAAAATCTACTTTTGCCCAAAGAAAGTTTTTTTTTTTCATTTAAAATCTTTTATCAAGAAAGTTAAAGATATTAGAAAAAAAATATAAAAATAAGGAGTTCATTAATGTAACGCAGAAAAAACATAGAAATATAAGCTTCGGGTTGTTTATTTAAAAAGAACTTTGTTTAAAGGACACAATTCAGTCCAACTGTAAATCCCGGTCCAACCAAGAATTAGGAAAAGCGTTGTCGTCCAGTATACCTGTTTAAAATACCAATTATACACTCTGATTGGTTACAACCTCGTCCAATCCGGTGCGCAGAAACCCAGGCTTTACGTTGTAAAAACTTGATATTCAAAACTTGATATAAGCCAGGTCGAGCTTTTAGCGTAGGACATTTTGAACGAAATGAAATCTCCCAAAGAACCAGTTAAAAGATAACTGACAAGACCACCAAGTGCCCTTTAATTGAACAGGTGTATTGCAAACATCGTATAACATTTTCTGTGTTAGGTAACATTGAAATTTCAGAAACAACTGTTTAATCTTTTTTATTGAATTGTACAAATATAATCAATAAAATCATTTAAAAAATCAAATGTGTAGCCGCCCGCCGTATGGTGAGTTTTCAGCTAGTATATTTGAACTCACAATCTGCATTCGTTCTCAAAAACAGCATTTTCTTATACTTCAAATGTTTCAGTAGTTGGTTATTTTAACTTTAAGTAACGTCTTTCTAGATTTAAAAAAAAATATTAAATTATTTTTTTTGTTTACTTAACTGGTTTATTTATGGAATAAAATTGTAGCCAACATGTATCAAAAAATCAAAAATCTACTTTTGCCCAAAGAAAAAAAAATCTGTTTTTTTTTTTTTTTTTTTTTTCATTTAAATATTTTATCAAGAAAAGCTAAAATCATTTTTTCAAAAAAGAAAAATAAGAGTTCATTAATGTAAGGCGGAAAACATGGAAATAGAAGCTTCGGGTTGTTTATTTAAAAAGAAATGTGTTTGAAGGACACAATTCAGTGCAACTGTAAATCGATATGTGTAAGTAAATAGAATGCGCGGAAAAAGTGCTCCATTTACAGCGCCAACAAAAGCTGCAATTATAGAGTAGAAAATGAAGGAATGTTATTTGCCGTTACTTAAAAGAGGATTTCTGTACGGCTTCAGAAACCTTCTTTTTTTAATTATTTTCTTTTATATTTTAATGGCTTGGCTTTTCAATCGTACATTGCAGACGTTCGAAAAACTCAAGAAAATATAAATGAAAACGATAATAATATAATAATAATAATAATAATAATAATAATAATAATAATAATAATAATAATTCCGACTCTAGTGAAAGACCACCAGTTAACAATAGTGTGAAAAACTCACAAGGAGTGATATAATAATAATAATAATAATAATAATAATAATAATAATCTTTGAGATAAAGACGGATCACCCTATCCCAGCCATGAGACCAGACCTAGTGTTGATTAACAAAAAAAAGAGAACGTGTCAACTGGTGGACTTTTGGTGGGGTGAAGCTGAAGGAAAATAAAAAGATGAATAAATACCTGGACCTTGCCAGAGAATTGAAAAAGCTGTGGAATATGAGTGATAGTGATACCAATTGTAGTTGGTGCACTTGGAACGGTCCCAATAAACTTGGAAAAAAGACTGGAAGATCTAGAAATCAGAGGAAGCGTTGAGACCATCCACACTACTGCATTGCTGCAATCGGCTAGAATACTCAGAAGACTCCTGGAGACCTGAGGAGACTTGTCACTCAGCCGCTGATGTGAAAAACTCAAAAGAAGTGAAAATAATAATAATAATAATAATAATCTTATTATAATGGAGATTGTGTGTTTTTCTGTCTGTAAGCGAAACTATATTACTACTCAAGTCACAATTCCATTAATTATTTACGTCAAATTCTCCATGATTTCATTCTTTTAAACCTTCAGTTATTAATAAAATTGTTTTACATTATCAATACTGTTGACCATATCTACGTACTAATAACATGCAATTGTATTTATATATACAACAAAATAGCGGTTTACAGTTTGAATGGGAAGGCTAATTTGCATATTGATATTTAAAATTTTATTTTAATAAATATGTGCTTGGTATTATTGATTTCTAATTGTTTGGTTTTATCTTAAGAAATATAAACAAAAATCTCGTGGATAAATCTTAAAAGAAATTTATATACAAGAAGAAATAACTGTAATATTATCCTTTACTTCCTATTTTAACTAAATAGTTAAATTAGGAAAATTTACCAATGAAAGAGGGGAGTAATGAAAAATGATGGAATAGTTAGTTTCAAAGTTGTTCTATTTTTCGATTATACCCCCTCTGTTGCAGATCTTTTTATCTGCATTCTTAGTCAGTTTCATTAGCCTTTCTAATTTAATATGATATTTTATTATATCAAAACTTAAATACTTGCACTCGGAGGGTGCATATATTTGCTAGTAATAATAATAATAATAATAATAATAATAATAGCTACAAATACTTAGGAATTTTAGAAGGGGAAAATATCATGCAAGCAGAAAGGAAAGGAAAAGTTAAAAATGAATATCTCAGAAGAACTAGAAAACTTCTAGAAACCAAACTTAACAGCAGAAATCTGATCAAAGGAATCAATACCTGGGCAGTCCCCATCATAAGATACTCAGGACCGTTCTTAAAATGGACAAAAGAAGAACTCAGACAGATTGACCAAAGGACGAGAAGGTTAATGACCATGCACAAGGCTCTCCACCCTAGAGACGATAGTGATAGATTATATGTGTCAAGAAAGGAAGGGGAAGAGGTCTTGCCAACATAGAGGACTGCGTAGAAACCACAATCCAACAACTTGCAGATTACACAAGAAAGAGCAAAGACAAATTACTTATGAAGTTAAAGGAAAATGGAAAAATGGACAAATATCTGGACCTTACCAGAGAACTGAAAAAGTTATGGAATATGAAAGTGAAAGTGATACCAATTGTAGTTGGTGCACTTGGAACGGTTCCAAAAGGATTGGAAAAGGGTTTGGAAAGTTTGGAAATCAGAGGAAAGATTGAAACCATTCAGAACACTGCACTGCTGCAATCTGCCAGAATACTCAGAAGAGGCCTGGAGACCTGAGGAGACTTGCTGTCACTCAGACTCCAGTGAAAGACCATCAGCTAATGCTGATGTGAAAACTCAAAAGGAGTAAATAATAATAATGATAAATCAAGACCATCCAAACAGCAGCACTGTTAAGAAGGAAAGACGTAGATATGGTTAAGAAAAGGAAACCTCAAGAGAGAAACTGAGTCGATCACAATTGCAACTTAAAACAATGCCATAAGAACAAATTATATTAAAGCAAAAATAGATAAGACACAACAGACCAGCAAATGTAGGATATGTGGAGACAGAGATGAGACGATCAACCATGTAATAATAGAATGCAGCAAACTAGCTTAACAAGAATGCAAGGTTAGGCACGACTGGGTTGGAAATATGGTCTAGTGGGAATTGTGCAAGAAACTAATGTTTTCCATACACCAAAATG
Organism: Doryteuthis pealeii; assembly: GCA_023376005.1. Classification (NCBI taxonomy): domain Eukaryota; kingdom Metazoa; phylum Mollusca; class Cephalopoda; order Myopsida; family Loliginidae; genus Doryteuthis; species Doryteuthis pealeii. The sequence continues at coordinate 37,517,269 of CM042141.1, forward strand.
GTATGAAAGAGGAGATCACAGAGTGAAGGTGAAAGGAAATAAAAAGGTAAACAAATACCTTGACCTTGGCAGATGAATTGCAATGAATTTAATTCTTGTATAATGTTCCTCAAAGACCAAGCAATTTGAACACAGTGGGCCCAGAATGGGAAATATTGGAAATAGTATAATATCTAGGGTTAAAATAATCCCCTGATAATGGTTGAGGGCTCGTTGGAAGCGTATTACTAAGCCAATTTTAGTGAATTAAAATTTTTTCAAAATCTTTGAATTTGGGGGGATCTGAGCCCAAATTGCCATATTTGGGTTTTGGGCTAAAAGCGCGCCAAAAACACGTTTTCGGACATATTTTCCCTTAAAATAATCCCCTGATATTGGTTAAGGGCTCGTTGGAAATGTATTGCTAAGTCAATTTCTATGCAAAAATAATTTTCTAAAACTTTCAATTTTTGTGGGATCTGGGGCCAAATTACCAAACTGTATTTGAAAAATCAAATTGAAACTTTCAAAATAATAAATGTAATTACTAATTATTGTAGCCACTTCTCTCGTAATAAATTTGCATGTCAGTATGTCAGTGTCTCACTTTGTAGCTCATCATACCATTTTGTGATCAAGCCGATGCCACGAAAATTAAAAACATTCTGGGCCGAATCGGACCCGTTATTCTGAAATTTTGGATTCCCAAGTTTTAATCACTACGATTTATGCGACGAACGTTTTTATACGATAAGAATTTTCCTAACTTTATTTTTTGCGAAATCCAGCGAAAGCCACCCATGAAATATAAATAATTGTTTGTACGGAAATTAAGGACCTACGTATATCGAATTGGTTTTAAATTAAGTAACAGCAGAGGAATTATTGTTGAACCTTTAAAAGGTAAACTTAGATTGAAATTTAATAGGTAATTAATGCATAATGTGTCATTGTTGGTCCAAAGGCCAAATCAGGAGGACTCCGCATTAGCTTGCTTAATTGCCGCATGATATGGCTTTTTAAGTTAGTTTTTTAATATTTCTCCTCGAACTTGAAACTTACTGCCACCCCCCAAAATAATACCTCGGCCATTTGAACTGAGGCCGTAATTGGGTCTATTTGGTCCTTTTAGCCAGGGATCTTTATCCCCTCGCTACAGGCCACTATGACCCCGTTCAATAAAGCCTAAGTCGTAAAACTACCTCTTGCCTTTGTCTCTTTCCTCTTTTGTGCCTTTTCATTCCTAAGTTCCATTTCAGCATACCAGCCCAGAAGAACAAAGAACCAGCTTTTATTGGGGCTAAGATAACAGCACCAAACGACAATAATTTAGCCCCATACCTCTTCTAGTTGAAAATATAAGGAAACCAGATATTTTTTGTTTGTATATGCAAGAAATATACCCCCCTCGACTTAACAGTCAAATCTCACTGAAAGCGCCAGTTTCTGCCCAATCATCAAAGTTGATCCTGTTCATTCAGTACTTAGATGGATGACCCATTTCATAAACTAAGTTTATTAACCAATTGGATTTCTAAATAGAAATGCTAATAGAATAATAGATAGATGCTAATAGAACAATATATTTTAAAACTCTGAAATTCGCATTTATTTTTGGAGAGCTTCAGTTGAATCTGAAAACCTTTATAATAAACAAAAATAGGTTTACTGTTTATACAATTTAGGAATATCAAAACTTTGCAAAAAGTATTGAAACTTTCATAGTAATAAATGGAATTATTAATTATGGTAGACACTTGTTAATATTTTCCTTATTTTCAAGGCAGATTTCAAAAACTAAATCTATCAACCAATGGGATTTTTCATACAGTAATATATTTCTGGAAAAAAATTGCCTAATCAAATAAAAAAATATCAATAGCATAAAAATGTTAAGATTAATTTGGATAATTTCAGAAAAAATGGTAAGAAAAAGAATTTAGTGACAAACTGTCGCCTTTCATTAATTCTATAGATTAGCCGGCAGAGGGCGTTCTTTGGGAAGACTTTCCATGAATGCATGACAGGGATAACGAAAGCTAATAAATTAACAACAATGGCGTGGAGAAAAGTTTGTTGGAAATATTTATTTTTTCACAACTGGTGCAATTGTCATGTATCAGTCGTTCGACTAAACGGTGTCTAGCAACAAACACTAACCTGTCACATTTAATCATTCTGATAGTGAGGACCCATAAGATAATTAACTTTTCAAAAGCGAGTGAATTCATAAATACTAAACGAAGTTCTTTCACGTGTAATTTCTCTCAGTGACAGTATTTCAAGAACAGTAAACTTTAATATATTTTTCATAAATCCTACATATGATATCATGAGTTCTGTATAAAGATTGTTTATACATTAAATGGATTTTCATAAATCTCACCCATGATATCATGGATTCTAGATAAAGATTGTTTATACATTAAATTGATTTTCATAAATCCTAACTTCATAAATCCTAATATTAACATAAATCCTAACTATGATAGTATGGGTTCTGTATAAAGATTGTTTATACATTAAATGGATTTTCATAAATCCTAACTATGATAGTATGGGTTCTGTATAAAGATTGTTTATACATTAAATGGATTTTCATAAATGATATTATGGGTTCTGTATAAAGATTGTTTATACATTAAATGGATTTTCATAAATCCTAACTATGATATCATGAGTTCTGTATAAAGATTGTTTATACATTAAATGGATTTTCATAAAGGAAGGTTGATGTGCCATTAAACAAAGATATTAGTACCTCATCTCAAAACGGAGTCGACAAATTAAAATGATGTGGTAGACCCTCGTGTCTATTTATCAAGTTATACCTTGTTTTATTTTTTCAGAAAACACATTACCAAATTAGGTTAGTTGGTTGGTTGGTTGGTTGGATTTTACGGCATGTCAATGCATCGGGTTATTTTATGCCGAACACGTTTTTGTTTTATTCATTCTTGATGAGTACTCAATTTTTTTAAACTCAAGTTTTAAACACATTTTTAAACCTATTTTTCTTCCATTTAACCCATAGATAGACCTTAACAGGCAGTAACCCTCAGGTCAGTGGACCTGGTAGTAATGGTGATAAAGGGGTATTCAACTTTCTCCAAAGCTCTAGAATTGGAACCTCACCGTCAGATATAGTTTAACATCATACCCAGGATATTAAGACCCTCAGCCACTGCCTTGTAACACATATGATAAAAAGGGTTGGGGCTTACCATATTGACAATATGGCTGGGTCAATCATATAGGTACTAGGGCTTGATGCTACCAGCCGGTTGATCGGGTAAGGCCTCTCAGACCGCCCGTCTAGCCTAAGTAAGGACAAAAGTTAAGTGTTGCATATCATAGACTGCTTAAGATTCCATCCTTAATCATCATGGGCCGCCACCTACTGCCGACTGGTGGTTCCATTGTGAGGAGGGTTAACCCCTCTGCGAAGGTGCAGCTGGTGTATTCTAAAGCCCAAGCCGACACATTGAATCAATGTGATAGAGGAAAACCATTAACTTTTCAACAGAGACTAAATTCATAAATACTAAACGAAATTCTTGTACATGTAATTTCCCTCAGTCACAGTTAATATTTCAAGAACATTAAACTTTATAATTAAAGCTTAACAAGAAAAACAAAAACACACACACACACACACATATATATATATATATGTGTGTGTGTGTGTGTGTGTGTGTGTGTGTGTGTTTTTTTTTGTTTTTCTTGTTTTCTGACAGGTAGGGTGCGAATCACGCACAAAGCACTGCCCTGTCTATAGCTCTGCTGATGAGGCCTAATAGGCTGAAATGTACATACAGAGATCGACTTTTTCTCGATTTTTTTACGCTTTATAGTTAAACCTATATTCACGCCTAATTCATTTAATTATAATTAATTAATTAACAAAACTAGGTATGACTTTAATTAAGCACATAATCTCCCACAAATTGTCGGCCTTCGCCATTTCAAACACATTGTTTGACTACTTCATATATATATATATATATATATACAGTACTTACGCAGGTATTGTTAAAGACCACGGAATATTTCTTCTTTATGATCTTCAGTTGTAGACATTCTAACGGTTTTTCGTAGATCAGGATCTAGATGATGGAGAAATTATCCCATATTTTTTACCCTAACACTTTCAACCATTTCGCTGGTTGGACAATTTATTTGAACGTCTACAACTGTAGGTCATGAAGAAGAAATATTCCGTGGTTGTTAACAGTGCCTGCCTAGATAATAACCTGCAGCCAAAATACACTATATATATATATATATATATATATATATATATATATATATATATATATATACACACATATATATATATATATAGAGTGAGAGAGATAAAGAGAGATAGATAGATAGATAGATAAAAGGTGGCTTACCGGTGAATATGGCGCGATTTGTTGGAGGTGCACAAAATCCAGGGGTTAAGTCAGCGATATAACAAATACAAAGTGCTCAATACAAAGTAGAGCAAATTTAACGTAACATCTTATTCAATGAACACACGTGTAATCGGCTGCAATTAATCGGTACCTCGATTAATTCAGTGGATTTAACCCTGAAGATCCTAATGGTGAAACTCGAGTAGATTTCTATTGTATCCATTTCTTTAATAAATATATAATATATATGTGTGTGTGTGTGTGTGTGTGTGTGCGTGTGTGTGTGTGTGTGTGTGTGTGTGTGTGTGTGTGTGTGTGTGTGTGTGTTTAAAGTGTGACACAAATTGACCGGTAGTGGATCTTTAAATTTTTTTTTTTTTAATTCAAATCAAGACATTCACAATTGAGTAACTAGTATGATAAATGGGTAATGTCTATATGTCTAGCTGCTCTATTTGCAGGAGCTGTAGAATACACCAACTGCACCTCTGCAGAGGGGTAATTACACTCACACACCACCACCACCCCCCAATATGGCCATCTGACATTGATCTATTAATCCAAATTATCAAGCCATAACTTGTTTTTCTCAGTTAAATGTATGACCAAGTAAGGGATTTACTCTTTAAAACTTTACTTGGAAATAGACATTAAGAAAGGTTTCTATTTTAACTTTTCCTCACTTTGGGAAATGGCTAACCTTTGACCTCACAGCAAATAACTGGAAAGAAATATCGGAATTGTTATATGCAAATGCCAAATTTTCCTCATCGATCTGACCCATGTCTGACACCAGTGTTCAAAGCAATGTCGATATTTGTTTCTAGGGTCGGGCCAAAAATATATCGGCCAGTAAGAAAACAAAAAAAAACATTACTTTCGTGTTACCAAAAGACTAGCAAGGTAGAATCTAAAACAAAAACTTTGTTCTTTGTTCTTTTCTCTTAAAGCAGTAAATATTATTGGTGCGTAACGGAAAAATGATTCAACCCTCTGACCCTTCAACAATGAACAGACAAATTTGTTAGACAAAGAAAAATACCAATCTTATTTAGATTTTGTAGTTGGAGAAGCGCTCCAAAGGTAATGCCTCCGATTTTGTTTCCACTGAAACTACAACATATACAGTGAACATAATAACATGGTTGATTGATTGGATGGTTGATTTTACAGTATGTCAACCCATTTGGGTTATTTAATGCCGAAGACGTGTTTGCTTGATTTATTCTTGATTGGTACTCAATCGTTTTTATATTCAATTTTTGAAACACATTTTTCAAAAAAAAATGTTCTATTTAACCCGTAGATGGGACGCTAACAAGTACTACGACTCTGGGTCAGAGTGGACATGGGAGTAATGGTGATGAAGGAGTACTCCACATTCCCCAGAGCTCCAGAACTCAGAAAATTTGTGTTTTAAAAATGTGTTAAAAATGAGCTTTAAAAAGTTGATTTTTTTTAAATTGAAAAATGAATAAAACAAAAACAAGGGTCGACATGCCGTAAAATCTAACCAACCTACCAACTAAATTTTAATACCCATCAAGCATGAATAGAATAAAACGTCTTCGGCATAAAATAACCCAACAAGTCTTAACATGTTGTAAAATCCAACCAACGAAAAGAAAGGGCTTACAATTTAATTGTAAAATCTCTGGAAAAATTACAGAGTGGTAATCTTGAATTTTGAAATTGGCCTTAGAGTACGGGCTTATTATTTAGTTGTAAAACAAACCCCTTTTAAAATAACAGAGTTTAATTAAATTGAAAGATCGGGATCATGAAATTTCAACATTTAAATTTAAGATAACATAAGATCCATAGGCAAACGTCACTTATGAGTTCGTCCCCGCTTCTGCAGCAGTGCCCAGCATGTCTTGTTCATCTCATTCGAATGGTCTATGTGATATGGGGCAAGTGGCCGAGCAGCTGCTTTCTTGTTGGGTGTTGTTTCCACGATTTTTTTAATATCACACGCAGCATTCTTGTGCAGCTCCCGTTTAGCTTATTCTCTAGGCGCTTCGTTAGAGTTCAAATGGTGCAGCCATACAGTAGCACTGATACAATTACGGCTTGGAAGAATAGTCGCTTTAACTTGTCAGTGAGATCGGATTTCCATATTACTGATAATCTATCTATGGCAGACTATGGCTCACTTATCAAATAATGTTTAGTTTTGTATTAGTAATCTATAAATAAACAAAACTCCCCTACTGGGGTATTTATCAAATAAGGATGTATTATTTACCATGCCCCGTGTTACGAAAAATCCCCGTACAGGCTACGTAAAAGGTATAAATCATAAATAAATAAAGTTCTTATTCATGTTCAACATATTTGACACCCGTTTGGTAAATCTTGACAACGCTTGGTAAATCTGCAAATATATATATATATATATATATATATATATATATATATATATATATATATATATATATATATATATACACATATATATATACATATAATATATAATATATATATACATATATATATATATATATATATATATACATTATATAATATATATATATATATATATATATATATATATATATATATATATATATATATATATATATATATATATATATATGAGAGAGAGTTGATTGTTTGTGTTTTAAAATAATCATTTAAAGAAAGCATCGTAATGGCAATTATCGCAAATATTCGCCTCTACAAAGACCTCTTTTAGGAAGAGCTAAATATGTTGTTTTGAACGAAAACTTCCATGATCGGTTCAGTTAATCCAATTAGCGTTTCCTCTGAATCCCCAGGACAGACAGTTTCTTTTTTGCTAATTTCATTATTTGCTAAAGCGCAACTTCAGTTCCAGATGTGTCCAGCTGATGTTGAGTGAAAGTTTTCTCTCAGTTCTTTTAAGAAAACAAATTCTCAATACACGGTCCTTGAGAAAATCAACATTGGCTAAGTTCAATGTAATAGTTTGAAAAAAAAAACATCTTATAACTTAAATGGTTAGTATATCCTGCTAGTGTTTGATTTGCTTATGTAACGTTCTAATTGCGATATATGTTGTATAGCGGGTCTTGTCAACGTGCCTCCAAATTCACGACACTAAAAAGGTATTTGGTACGCGGCGGTCGTCTTGTCGATAAAAAGGTACAACGCGGGAAATATATCGTCACAAGCTGCTTAGCTTTTATTTTCGGGCTCGTCTCGTGGGTTGTTTCGGAGAGGGGGGAAAGGCAGAGAGAAAGAGAGAGAGGACATTGTTAAATTACTGTGATCCCACACTAGGGACCAGAGGCCCGTCCGTATCCTACGCCTCGGAAAGCAAAAAGAGGCTGGTATTCTTCTTCGTCGTTCCTCGTGACCACGTGACTTCCGGTTCCGGTCAACACCCGAAACTTCCGGTTGGCTTTCAATTCTCCATTCGGGGGTCATGCCCAGGTCAAATTCCCGACAAACTGTTTTGTGTTCATCACTTTTTAAAAAACCTTTACTCTCTCTTATTTCTTCTTCCTCTCTTTTCTATAGTAGTTCTCTCAAAACTTATGACCTTCATCATCTCGTTACACTTATTTTTTTACATTATTGTTATTGGGCGAATAAATTTCTAATGAATAGTGTTATATGCTAACGTGAAAGACTTGCCTCCCTTCCACAAGGGATCGGTCTGGTCCTGGCCTTAGGGCTCGCATACGCAAGGTCTAGTAAACATTGTTGAGAGAGACGAAGCCAACGCTAATAAACTGAATGTACCTTGACTAATAAATTTATTGTTATATATTAAATTTAGTTATTATTGAAATAACGCCCAATGCTACTACATAAATAATACCATAACAAATAGTTCTTTGCGGGGAAAGGAAACCATTTGTATAAAGTATTTTTCCTACAAAAGTATCGTCTTTATATATAGTATGCTTAATATAATGAAGGATAGCAAATATGAACATTGTTTTGTATACAAAAGTACTCAATTCTAAATTAGGAGAACAGGTTTCAAACCTCAAATACAATATTATGGGACTATATCACCGTTAATAAAGTTCTATGTTTATTAAGATATTCTCAGAAAGGTGATTAAAAAAAATGAAAAAACTCACCCGTCTATGGACTGCCTAATACGCATGAAACTTGGGTAACGGTAATATAGTCCCTTGATATTCTGTAGTATAATCATGGAGGCGCGTAGTGTAATCGTTATCGTTATCGTTATAGGAAATGGACACAGCGACGCGGGTTCAAATCTTGGACGAGACTGTTTGCATTTCACATAGCACTAATACCATAGAGAAAGGTATGTGTCCTACTATTCACCCTCCTGCTATGGGCAAATAGTAGGATAGACTGAACGCTTTAACTTTACTATGGCGACCAGTCAAGGAAAAGAAAACTCTAAATTCAAACCTGTTAAACTTCGATGAAGATATTGACCTTGTGTCACATCCTTCTCGTGAGAATAGCTGGATTCATATCTTTCCAAAAGGTATTAGCGCTATGTGAAATGCAAACAATCTCATCCAGGAATGGAACTT
>CM042141.1:37531155-37543655 GCA_023376005.1 Doryteuthis pealeii
AGGATATATATATATATATATATATATATATATATATATATATATATATATATATATATGGTGATGATCATTCATGTGGGGTTCAAAAGTAATAATACATTTCATCTGTAGTGAGAACTCAATGTGCCTTGTTGGTGGTGTGTGGACGGACAGAACAATGGAATGAAAGAAAAGAATTTAAATTTGCTTCATGTAGTAATTCATTTCAACTTGAACAATATATATATATATATAATATATATATATATATATATATATATATATATATATATATATATATATAAGTAAAGAAATAACAAAAGACTTAGAGATTTAACATTATAGTTATTTCGTTATAGACTATAATACTAAATCTCTAAGTCTTTTGCTATTTCATTATAGACTATAATGCTAAATCTCTAAGTCTTTTGTTATTTCTTTACTTATATATTTGCTCTGTGACTCTAACATTAAGAGCACACATTGAGCTCTCAAACTGCGACATGGTTTTTAAAAAAAAATAAAACTCTTGTGTCGTAAGGAAGATTTCTTCTCTGGACTTTTGGATTATATATATATATATATATATATATATATATATAAGGTTTCGATCCTGAATGCATACTCCAGAGTTTATCACAGTTATTTTTAGTGTGCATGGTAGTGGTCAGCCACTAATTAGAAATTAGGAGGAAATCCATAATATACCCTGACCGCTTCACTCGGCGTCGAAATGATTGGATAGTGCCCGATGACTTAAAGGGCGCACTGTGATTGGTTGCCTTGAGTGGCGAGTCACCGGGCAAAAGAACCAATTAAAGAAAAGGTCAAAAGATTGGCGCCAGGTGGACGAGATTTTAAAGCCTGGGAAAATGTTCGACAGGATTCAGAGGGAACTGGTCGTATTCCGGCCGCTAGCCATAGAGAAAACTCCAATATTATAATAATAATAATCATAATAATAATAATAACAATAATCTTGTTCCTTAATATTCCGACCGTTATCTTGCAACACACTCTGGTTAAAAAATGAGACTGTCCAAATCACCCAAAATACAAAAATGTAAATCCTGATAATCTGGTGTTGCCTATCCGCAGAATTCTTATTTCTTATGAGTATCGTCATCTCAGTTAAATAATCGACCATTCCAATAATAATAATAATAATAATAATAATAATAATAATAATACTCTTGTTCCTTAATATTCCGACCGTTATCTTGCAACACACTCTGGTTAAAAAATGAGACTGTCCAAATCACCCAAGATGAAATACAAAAATGTAAATCCTGATGATCTGGTGTTGCCTATCCGCTGAATTCTTATTTCTTATGAGTATCGTCATCTCAGTTAAATAATCGACCATTCCTTTTTCTATTATAAAGAAAGAAAGGTAGGGAAAAGATCATGCTACACAGAAAAAAATATAATAAGAGAGAAAGAAGTAAAGGGGTAATGCTAATCTCTGTCAATCGAAAAGAAAAAAGAGTGTGAGTTAAATCAAGATTATTATATTTTTACATATTGAACTCTTTCGCAATAGCTCTAAACTATACTTATCAAACGATGCAATAATTAATTCATTATACTGTGGTGTATCCACAGGCCATACTAGTATTAGAATAATACTTCTGTAGGACTCTGAATTGTCTACTGCGTATAAACGAATACGGCGAATAGTCACCCTGAAAGGGAACTCTTTAAATTTGAGATAGATTTTCTGTTTAGGTAAGAAGAAAGATGTTTTTGTATTGATCAGAAATTCTGTGTGTCAGATTTCTGATTTATATATATATATATATATATATATATATATATATATATATATATATATATATATATTGTTCACTTCATACTGTCGTGCTATAAGGCACCCAAAAAGTGCGAAATACATACCAGTTTAAAATAAATGAGAAATTCTGGAGAAGCCTGCTAGTGTAATGGTTAAAGTGTCCGCCTGTCAACCTGACAGGTAGGGTTCGAATCACGCACAAAGCACTGCTCTGTCTATAGCTCTGCTGACGAGGCCTAATAGGCTGAAATGTACATACAGAGATCGACTTTTTCTGGATTTGTTTACGCTTTACATTTAAACCGATATGCACGCCTAATTCATTTAATTATAATTAATTAATTAACATATTAGGTATGTCTTTAATTAAGCACATAATCTCCCAAAAATTGTCGGCCTTCGCCATTTCAAACACATTGTTAGTTCACTTCATATATATATATATATATATATATATATCCACCTCGGAACAGTTGGTTTGAATTCAGGGTTTTCATTCTTCTAGACCGATTGCCCTACCAAGGCTAAAAAACGCAATCAGCACTATTAGTTTCTCATAGACAGTCATTCTACAAATCAAAAGTTTATGTACTAGATTGCGACCGATAAGTGTTGATACCCCGACCAGTTGCTTGTGCCTATGTGATTTTATGCAGTTAGGAATTGCACCACCATTTTCTACAGCTCTTATGAACACATTGCCCTGCACTTGTATGAATGCTACTTTCACGTTGCTTACTTGTTTCTTGTTTACTTCCTTTCTAGGTAATAGTCACCATTATTAGCAAACATATATAAAAAGATAACATTTTATATATAAAAATATAAATATATAAAATATGACATATAAAATTTAATACATAAAGATATAAAATTTCTTCCCTGAAAGATTTTTTTCAAACAGTTCCAATATTCAGTGTGTATCTAGAGAAACGAAAAAAGAAGTTTCTTAGACGTCATAACCGATTTTGACATATTGCTAACGCATATCAAAAACTGTAAAATGTTCATATTTGCCATGGGCTGATTTATGTAGATTTTCAATTTGTTTAAAACACCCTACACTGTCAAACAATTTCTCATGCAATATGGAGTTTTCGCTACAATCAGAAAGAAATATTTAATCGAAAATAATATGAGGGATCTATTTGAGAATACTAACAGGGATGACATTTCATCCTTCTTGAGAGAAATAAAAAAATTTATCGAAAATCAGGAATCAAATATAAGATACATCGACGAAATACATCTACAAAAATACAACTGTAAAAGAAACTTGAGTACCAACTTTTATCTCAAACTCTAAGTTTTTGGCATTAAATAACCCACTGAGTTATTATACCATTAAACAAACCAAATCGAACCAAACCAAACCAAATGAAGTTAATGAAAATTATTTATATCAATTTGAAGATATTAAGAAATTGAAACATAGAAACTTTTATCAAAATCAATTTCTTCGGTATTAAATGACCCGAAAAGGGTTGGTATGCTGTAAAACAAACAAACCAAACCAAGCCAAAATGATCTCATGGAATAGAAGGGTGAAAAAAAATCTGTTGTCATTTTTTAAAGCCTTTTTCACTGATTCTACTGGCCTCGCTATTTATTCAACCCGTTCGCCACGGGTATGATTTGACGCAAGGTCGCAATGGGACATCAAGCTAGGTTCGAACTTGTAATTCAATGGTAATGAATCGGCGATTAGCTTGCTAACCATTACACCACTATGGGGCCTGATTTTACTGTACTAGTTACACACGAAAAAATAATAAAAAGTAGACAAATATTCTAAACCTTGTCGGCTGCAGTGGGCCTCCTGTTGGCAGTGGTTGGCGACCCGTGATGTTTAAGGACATAATCCTTATGGATGACTAGTCCATGGCATGCAACTCCACTTTGGCCCTTACTTAGGCTAGACGGACAGTCGGAAATCAATCGACTGGTCACGTCGAGCCATAGGACCTATAAGATTGTCCCAACCTTATTGCCAGTATGGCAACCCTTTTATCATATATGTGCTAGAAGGTAGTGACTGTGGGTCTTAATGTCCTGGGTATGACGTTAAACTCTATCTAATGGTAAAGTTCCAATTTTGAAGCTTTGGGGAATGTGGAGTACCTATTCATCCCTGTAAGATTCAAAGTTAATAATTGAACAACAGCTCCGACATGTTGTGAGACAAAACATTTAATAGGTGTACAGCACATGGTAACGATAAGATACATAAAATACATAGATACATAAGATACAAATAAGATATAAGAGCAGAGATAAAAGGACACATTCATGAATGGTAAATACAATATTTAGGTATAAACGAGATACCCAAATGTACATAAAATATAAATGTTACAGACATGGAACTAAAGGATAGTCCATGCAGTATAAAAAACTTACAGTAATGTAAGAGGGGCCAAAGCCCCACCGAGAATGGGGTAGTTATAAGTCTAACCCATGTGCTAGTTCAGAGGCAGTATGGAAAGAGAGTCAGAAGCATTTGAATCGGCTGCTTATATCCCAGAGGTCTCCTAGTGGGAACAAACGGCAACACAGCGGGAAGATAACTCTTCCAGGCAAAGGGAAGTTAATTCCCTACATCCCCATTAGTCCCAGGTTCACTTTAACCTGGAGTTATAGTATCTGGTAGGGTCCCATCTATGGGTTAAATAGAAATGAGTTTTAAAAATGTGTTTTAAAAATTGAGTTTTAAAAAATCAAGAATGAATCGAAAAAGCGTCTTCGGAATAAAATAAACCAACACCGGTTGACATGCCGTAAAATCCAACCAATCAACAAATAAATATTCTATGAACAAATTTTAAATGGAGACCAAATTTCTACTTTCTTCTTGGGGTAATGAGACCAAATTGCGGTATAGTTATTTCGATCAATTTGTTTACATTGAATGGAGCATTAAAAACCCGTTTTAGATAAGATGCGGGTGAAGCGATCAAAGTATATTGATTGAACATAACGTCTAGGCGAAGGACTAGTAAAAAAAATTAATAAAAACATGATTACCCATCTGATCAAATTAAAGAAGCGAGTAAAAAAAGTATTTAAAAAACAATTAGAACATTTGGAAAACTTTTCAATAAGTAAAGAGAAACAAAAAAACAAAAACAAAACCTCTCTCACCCTGTCAAATAAAATAAATTGGAAACGAAATCAGCGCTTGAAAATATTTAGTAAAGCATTGAATATCAGGAAATCTAATGAAGTGAAAAATCAACATGGAAAAATAATAACAAAAAAACAAACAAAAATCTCAAAAACCACAAAAAAAACAAACAAACAATAAAACACCAAACGACAAAAAACAAAACAACAAATAAAGAAAAAGCAAAAAAAAAAAACAGAACAAAAAGATAATAAAAACACAAAAATAGAATAAACAACAAATAAAGAAAAAACAAAAAAATGTAAAAACAAAAAAAAAGAATCAATAACAAATAACCACAAACAAAAAAAAATCCTTTTTTGCTAAATGTTTCATGATTTGATTTCGATTGGTGAAATCAGACAAAGTTGTGTGAAAATAGGGGGAATCTTAGAAAGAATACTTTGGTATTGATTTGTTGAATTAATCAGGTGCGATCTTAAAAGGAATCGTTCACACCGTCTGATTCTTTTTTATGTTTTAACTTTCGAAAAAAAAAAAAGAAAAAACAAAGAAAAAAGAAAAAAAATGCCGTCTATACTCGAGTAAAGGTCGATTTCTAAAGACCTAATTTTAAGACAAAACAAATTACCGTTGACCTATACAATGTATAGGGACGGTTGGCGAGGCATTGTCATGGATATCCATGCTGCTAGCGCGACATGATGATGATGATGCAATGTATCAATAGATGATGTAATGGTTAGAGTAGTAGGAAATGACTCATCGACCCAAGTTTCAAATTCAAGACGAAGCTGTTTGGATTTCAGATAGTGCTAATACCCTTGGGAAAGGTATGTATCCAACTACTCTCCCTGCAGCTATGAGGAAATAGTGGGACAGACTGAGCTCTATAAACCATGGCTAAACCAATCTAGAAAGAGATAAACTCTGGAGTCAAACCGGTTAACCATATGCATAGATAGGGCATGAACTACTACTGACGACCATATAGCCGTGTCAGTACTACTGTATGGTTACACCACTTGCACCTTAACGAAATACATAAACAAAAGGCTACATGAGAACTATGCAAGAATGCTTCATGCTGTTTTAAACAAATCATGAAAGCAGCACTCTACAAAACAGTATCTGTACGGCCACTTACATATCATCTCACTAACCATGCAATTATAAAGTGAACTTTTTCAGTTATGGGTTACCCCTGGTTTTTTTTTTCAAAAACCATAAAAATACAGCTTCTAACAAATTTTTGCTTATTTTATGGAATGATTTAAAAATCTATATATAATGGGAAATAATAAAACATTACACATTTGTTGAGCTAGATCTGACACTTGTTTTTGACAAATTTTGGACTTCTAAAAATTACCCCATTTTTTCTCTATTACATCAACTTTTTAAGTAGTAGGATACCCTCAGTTGGTCTCAAAAACCATTAAAATACTCAATGTGACAGATCTGAGCTTATTCTATAGAATGTTTTAAAAATTTACAATAGACAATATTTTCAATAATTTCAAAAATTGCTGGACTTTAATGTTTGTACAAATTCATCTTGTTCATACAAAGGATATTGTTACCGTAAGTCAAATTGTGTGGAAGTAGTTAAGGTAATAATGTACACATTTTTGTTCCAGAGTTTTCAATATGTGGACAATTTCACTTTATGCTCCATAGTCAGCCATCATATTTACATCCCATATACTTTAATACCATTCCACCATGAATTTCAAATCTTGGTGGAATCGCTCATCTTGCTCATAGTTGGCCATAACAAGGTTTTCCAAGAAGTTAGCTAGATGGTACGCAGAAAAGGGAACTTTATACTCATGTTGCAATCGAGCATATTGTGGCTATCCAAATTCAGTGTAATTCTTTGCTCCTATATTTCCAAAAAGTTATTGACAAGGTAAAGAACTTGTCAACAACCAAGCATTCTTTTCAAGTTCTGACATTATCCCAATGAAATGTTCATCTTTGATAACTTCTAGAATCTGTAGATCATCAAACGCACTGGCCTTGATTTTTTTCAATTGACAGACCAGGAAATGCCAATATGTGGTATTTGAACCACTTGCCTTCAACTGGCAATTCTTTAATAAATTTCTTCAAGAGACCTAATTTCATGTGCAAGGTGTGAACATAATTTTCTTTGTCAACAAATGGTTCACGTTGAATGTTAGGATCAACAAGTGTGAAGTCAGATCTTGAAGGGCAATTCCTCTCCACCCAATGCTTCTCTTAAGATCTACTACCCCACACTTTGATTTCAGCTGAATAAGGCACTGGATGTATAGCTGATGGTAGACTAGAATATTCAATTTTACATTTGTTTTTCTTGTTATATGGTGAAGTTTTTATTAAACAAAAGTAACAGTCTGTGCAATGATATTTTGGCTCTCACCAAATAATAGGTATACCAAATGCCAACTTATCACGTGTTCCCTTGATCCACATCTGTAAATTCTCAACACATTGCTTGCATATCTTGTAAGGGGCCCAAGACTTGTCATAATCGACAAGTTTTAATTTTAAATATATAAAATAGACTAGCTTCACAAATGCATTGATGTTTGTTCTTTGACTGGGAATCAACCTAGTCGTCAGATGTGAATAATTATCCTTTCTTTTCAATAAGATAATCAACGTAATCAGTTGACTGTCCTAATACTTGCAGACAAACAATACAATTTTACTTATTTTGGGAGTAGGCTGTAGAGAAAAAAAAACTTGACGTGATAGTAGAAAACTGACTGCAATTTTGACATCAGCATGCCAATATTAGTCTAAATCAAATTAAAAATCTAACTCAACAGAAATTATGTCCAAAAATGTTTCCCAGTATAATCATTAAATAACAGGAAAGAGGCCTCCACCTCTGGATTTGCGTTTATATTACATGTTGAATGTTGAGAGTGGGTGATGTGCGGTATGTATTGTCAATTGACCTTCTGTTCTAATTTTTAAAAAGATTTCGTGATTTTGCCTGCGTATTAAAAATCTAATAAATATTAAATTCTTTCTCATCATCAGTCAATTTAGAGGTCCGAAATTGATTTCTGTTAAAATTCTATCCTATAAACATGCACCCATTCATGAGCAAAATTCTCCTATGGACTCATATACATGGATACACCACTGTTGGCCCACCAGAAAAAAAATTACATTTATCAGCACAGTACGAACAATGGGTGCCGTCTAGAGGACATGCCAAGTGCGAGGTCGGATGGCGAGAGAGTGAGAGTCAAAGAAATCTGTTCCGTTGGTACGTCTTGTTGTTGCTGTTGTTGTTGTTGTTGTTGATGATCATCATCATCATCATCATCATCATCATCGTCATCTTAATACAAGTAGGGCGAGTCGACTGTATTTGTTTTGTTCTGTTTGCTTGTGTTTTTTGTTTTATTTTGTTTTCTTGTTTTGTTTTTTTTTTTCTTTTTGCTAATGCATACAAAGTCTCGTGCGTACGTTAGTCAAAGGACACGAGAGGTCAAGAGATCACGGCAACCAATGTCAGCCAAGTTAGTTATTGAACGTTCCTCGCAAATCGATAGAATAGCCAACGTTTAGGTATAGCATTAGGCGCAGACACACCAAGCCCCTTTAAGGACATTCCCCGGGTGAAAATACACAGGCCGTGCTAATCTGCAGCCAATCAGACGCAAGATGAGACGAAGAGATGGCGAACAACAACAACAACAACAACAACAACAACAAAAATATGCTAAATCAAATTGTAAGAATCACAAGTTATATTTCTGCTCGTTATAAGATTTAAAACGAGGCTCTTATTGAATTTCCAGGAGTTAGAGAAATAAAACAAGATGTTAAAATAATTACACCAAGACACGAAAGCTTAGAAAAATAGTATAAACAGCACAGTGGAGGTAGAGATGCCCTAATGGTTACAGGGCGAGGATTAGGATATGCTGACTGTACCCCCTGCAGAGGGGTAAGACCTCCTTGATAAAAAAAAAAGGGCTGTCCTGGGTATGGGACTAAAATGCATCTGATTGTGAAGCTCTATTTCTGCAGATCTATTACTCAATGCTATTACTCAATGGTCCACTTTGACCCCGTGTCGTTGTACCTATTAAGATCCCATTTATGCCTGGTATCTAAGCAGTCCATTGCAACGGTCCTCTTTGGTCGTCATATATATATATATATATATATATATATATATATACCAAACTTGTTGGTAAATCCTCGCGGTGAGAAAAAAACCAGCAAATAGTTTGATTGTAAAAATATACTACCAAACATCAACTGGGAAGAAAAACATTTTTGTAAAAAGAAAAGACCAAGATAATCGTACCAACAAAAAATAATCTATTAGTACAATATCTTTGCCAAAAGAAAAAACAATTTATATGCATATATATTATATATATATATATATATATATATATATATATATATATATATAAGATATATATATATATACATACAAACCCGCCAGGAGACTAAAGCTAATAAGTAAAAAGTGCTCAATACCTAAGTAGAGCAAATAATAAAGATAAATCTAATGAGTCAGACTAACCTACTAAAAGTTTCGCTTAATGCTCTTCAGGGCTAAGATCAGATCTTAGCCCTGAAGAGCATTACGCGAAACTTTTAGAAAGTTCGTCTGACTCATTAGATGTATCTTTATATATATATATATATATATATATATATATATATATATATATATATATATATATATTTCAAGCGGACGTACTGTTCACTAAAGAGGATTAATGCATTGCTCAAAATAACCCAAACCATAAGCATATTTCTTATTATCGTTATTTCTTTTTGTTGTGTGTTTCTAATCATGTTAGAACATAACCACTGCACTGCTACAGATGGTTAAGACCTCCAATGGATCCACCTGTTGGCGGTGGGTGGCGAACCGTGATGCTTAAAGATGAAACCCTGGTAATTGAGCAGTCCATAACATGCAACACTCCACTTAGGCCCTTATTTAGGCTAGACGGTCGGTCGGTCGGAGAGGCCTCCTCCGATCAATCGGATGGACACGTCAAGCCCTAGCATTTATATGATTGTTCCGACCCTATTCCCCTTCTGGAAAAACTCCAAGCCTTTTTTATCATATATGTGCTAGAAGGCGGTGACTATGGATCCTTAGTGACGTTAAACTGTATCTAACGGTGAGTTTCCAATTCTGGAGCTCTGGGGAGTGTGGAGTACCCCTTCATCGCTATTACTCACTGGTCCACTCTGACCCGGAGTGATAGTACCTGTTAGGGGTTAAAAAGAAAAAAGTGTTTAAAAATTGAGTTTAAATAAAATGATTTTGAATAACCATCAAGTATGTATAAAACAAAACGTCTTTGGCATAAAATAACCCTATAAGAGTTATATGCCGTAAAATCCAACCAACCAACAAACCCATCTATGCGTCAAATAGATCAATTCAAAATTATTTGTATTATGTAGGAATACTTGATACCATAAAACTGTAAAATATTTGTATAAGGATGGTTGCTTGAAGCTATACATTCTTACTAAAGATTATTATTTCCTTGAAACCATGTAACCTTTTGTAAACAAATGAGTATTATCAAATAGAAATTATTACTTGAAACTGCGTTATTATTAGGATTAGATATGAATACTTGAAACCATATAATTGTGAGAAAATTATTTATATTAGAGAGGAATACTTGATATTACACAACTGTCTGAAAAAACTCTAAAGAAACAACTACAAAAATGTAAATATAAACGTAAAATGTACGTAATTCCCTAACACCAGGCATAAAATAACTCCAGACGAGTTGACATGCCGTTAAAACCAATCAATGTAACGGTTAAAGTAAGAAAATTGGAATTGGAGAGACGAGTTCAAATTCAATTTGCAACAGTTTTTGTTCACCTCTCATTAATGCCCTTGGGAAAGGTATGAATCCATCCCTTTTTCCCCTGCTACTGGTTCAGGACTGACTAGACTCTTTAGCCTTTTTTTTTTGGTAACCAATGTGGGTATTTTGGTAACCTATATATCCCCCTTTCATTCTCACAAACTTGTGACCCCTCTCCTACAAAAATCTCTACTGCTATCATTGTTTGAACCTACTACCAATTCCTACTACCTCCCACTACCAATTCTTACTAACTCCTACCACCAATTCCTACGTTACAGCTCGTTGTTTTTAAAAACGAGACACCTGAAACATCCCATCAGTTTCATACCTGAAGATGGCAGATGGACATGCTGAAAGTGCTCGAAATCCTTTGGTGGATTGCTTCACCAGTTCCACCCTGACATTAAAAAGATGGCCAGAAAATTAGAAAAGATCGAGCAAAAACTCGTCCGACAAGAATCGTCAGTACAGTTTAACGAAACATTTTAAAATAAAAAATGCTGCCAAAATACACTTATATATATGTAATAAGTAATTTAGTCACCTCCCCTTTATGTACATTTAAAGTTCTGTAAAAGTATATAAACATCCAAGAGAACTGCTAATGTATTCAAAGTAGAATAAAGCTTACTCAAGTCCGACCGTGTCTGTTTTCTTATTAATACAATATATATATATATATATATATATATATATATATATATATATTCATTTATAAAATGGATAAAAGTAACCTACTCGAGTTTCATCGTCTGAATCGTCAGGGTTACATCCGCTGAATTAATCGAGTTTTCGCTTAATGTCAGTTGGTACCATGTATGACCGTTGAAACGGGTCTTATTTTTTATAGATTAATTCAGCGGATGTAACCCTGACGATTCAGACGATGAAACTCGAGTACGTTACTTTACGATTCAGACGATGAAACTCGAGTAGGTTACTTTTATCCATTTTATAAATAAATTTTGCTCTACATTGTATTGAGCACTTTGTATTTGTTTTTTTCTCGGTTTTAACCCCTGGATACTGTGCGCTTCCAACGATCGTACTCGTACCTACCGGTAAGCCACTACTCATACATTAACGTATATATATATATATATATATATATAGAGAGAGAGAGAGAGAGAGAGAGAGAGAGAGACAATTTTAATTTGTGTTATAAGTATGTTGAAATTTTATTTTGGTATACAGTTCCAATGTTGTAGAGTTTGGTCATAAATACCAATACGTTTTGATTGTGCAATATTCCACGAGCAATAATAAATTATTTGCTTGAGAAGAACATTAACGCCAGAAGTATGGAGCGCCTAGTGAGAATAGAATCCACTAACAACTGTCCAACTTGTTAACCATTACATAACGTGAATTGGAGTCTTTAGCCTTAGGTAACTTGTCTAGGAGAAGGAAAACATTGAATTGAAACCAGCTTTACTTCACTTAAAAAATGACCTTTTGTCACATCGTCCTCATGTCGGTGGGAAGGAGTTAAATATAGATTAATTCCCTCTTTTATTCTATTTTTAAATGTAAATAAGTAAAAGTAAAGTTGTTGGGGCGGCCTAATGTCGGTATCAGCCCGTCAGCGAGGGATTCTATCCCCTTTTCAAAAGCGCTAGACCAAGGAGATTGTTTTTGGCTTCTGAGGTGGGGCGCCACACCTACCATTAGCTTCTTACTTTACCACACAGATCCCTGTGCTACTCATACGCTGAGGTGGCGAGGACCA
>CM042141.1:37546155-37568490 GCA_023376005.1 Doryteuthis pealeii
TTAGCTTTTAGATTGCTTTAAAGTTTGTATCACGGAATTGCACAAATAAGCAATTACCTTTTAGATAATCCCAGATTTCTCGTCAACAACCATTTTAACTTTAAACTTTTAGCTTTTAGATAGTTTGAAATATATTTAAATATATTTAAATATATTTCAAATATATTTGCTGGCAAAATAGCCTGTGGTCTATTTTACTAGGACCGGTAAAATAAGCCTAAAAGTCGGTTTGTCTATGTTACCATAACCGACTAACTAGGCTATTAGTAAAAAGTAGTAGAAGAAAGTCTAAATTCTTTTAACCAAACTTTGAAATATAACTACAACCATCGTGTTTATATAATTACCAATTCCTCAGTACGAACGGAATGCGGTACATTTTTTCTCTTGCAAAGCCCTCAGTCGGGATGTTTGAACTCGAATCACTCTTCCAACACCCCGCCCTGTCGTCTGGGGCGTTAGAATGCACTGACTGCACCTCTGCAGAGGGGTAAGACTCCCCCAATGGGGCCACCTGTTGGCCATGGGTGGTGACCCGTGATGCTTAAGGATAGAGCCCAGGTAGATGAACAGTTCATGACTTGCGATACTCCACTTTGTCCCTATTTTGGGCTAGACGGGCGGTCGGAGAGGTCCCCTCCGATCAATCGGTTGGTCACGTTAAACCCTAGCACCTATATGATTTTCCCAACCCTATTGCCTTTATGGCAATCCCCAACCCCTTTTTATCATATGGGTGCTAGAAGGCGGTGACTGAAGGTCTACATGCCCTGTGAATGACGTTAAACTCTATCTGATGGTGAAGTTCCAGTTTTGGAGGTTTAGGGAATGTGGAGCACCCCATTGATCACTGGTCCACTCTGACCCGGAGTGGTAGTACTTGTTAGGGTCCCATCTATGGGTTAAATAGAAAAACATGAGTCGATAAACAAAATTGTATTATGCATTAAGAATTAATTTATTTTACAACTTTGTCTGCATTAAATGACCCACCAAGGTTGATATGCCGTAAAACAAAACAAACCAAACCAATCTTCCAACACCCTGACTCCTCAATTGTGCATCCACACCTCTTGCAAAATTAATCTCAACCGGTTAATGGTTCAGGTTCTAATCGCACCGGTTACACATAATGCTTTGTAACATACTGGGGGGGGGGGGCTTTGAGTGTAAGTTGATATGTAAATTAGCACGGAAAAGTGTTTAACAAGTATTATGTGTTAGATAAGAATGGAAAAGTTTAAGTATGAATCATCAATGCCACATAACATGTTTCTACTGGACGAGCCGTGAGACGTGGCGAAGTGGGAGAGGGGAGGGGGTAAGGTGAGAATTTTGGGTGGTGTCTTGCCGAATGCGCTGAGTGGGTTAGACGTGAGCTCTTGTTCTTAGCAGTTGTGACTTTGAGAGAAATATTAAAATCTCACGAGAAAAAAAGAAGTGGCCTTGTGTTATTACTAAAAACTCTAAATAGCACAAGGCAAGATATCCCCCAGCATCCCAAGCTGTTTTACAGACTCCAAACTCCAAGTCATTGTCAGGAATTGTCCAGCATCTACTTAGCAACCAGGATTCCAACGTCTAGACCAGGATAGAGTATAAATACAACGAGGGAAGCGGCTATTAGCATTCTGCTCTTGACGTTGGAACACCACAGACCACGTCTTTCGTACTTTATAGTGGGTGTATAAGTAGAATAGTGATCTGTCCCTGGGTCTAGACTGAACAGGGTGATCTGCCCTTGTCTAGTGTAGAGTATGAATACAACGAGGAAATTTGAATTCTGCTCTTAACGTTGGAACACCACAGACCACGTCTTTCGTACTTTATAGTGGGTGTATAAGTAGAATAGTGATCTGTCCCTTGTCTAGACTGAACAGGGTGATCTGCCTTGTCTAGTGTAGAGTATGAATACAACGAGGAAATTTGAATTCTGCTCTTAACGTTGGAACACCACAGACCACGTCTTTCGTACTTTATAGTGGGTGTATAAGTAGAATAGTGATCTGTCCTTGTCTAGACTGAACAGGGTGATCTGCCCTTGTCTAGTGTAGAGTATGAATACAACGAGGAAATTTGAATTCTGCTCTTAACGTTGGAACACCACAGATCACGTCTTTCATACTTTATAGTGAACAAACAACGGTTTCTCCTGATAACTCCTTCATTACAATACAAACACTATTAATTTCATAAAAGATATAATTGATCTCTTTTATTCATTTTTCACTTGAATTTTTTTAAAGTATTTCTTTACAAACATCTTTTCATACACCAATATTAACTTCGTAAGATAGTATAAAAAATATAATTGGTAAATCTCATCTTTTTTTTAGATTTATTTTTTATAAAAACAATTAATGTTTGGTGTCAGATATTAATTCACAATAGTCATTGTTGAATAAAGCAAGTCTTTCCCGTCTCATACCCGATGTAGTCGCTTATTCCAACCAGTTTTTATTCTTTCTTTTCTTTTTAATCTAATTGACAACTTGTCAGATTCAGGGACTTGAAAAGATCAGTTAATCCCTTTATCTTATTTTTAGTTTTAGTTTTTTACCTTTTCCTTAAAACGGTGAAACGTCGCTATCTTTAATTTCTTTGTAAATTACTTTTACTAAGCATAATTTCCTTTCGTTTTTGCTTAAATGTCGTCATGTCTCTCTCTCTCTCTCTCTCGCTACCGATAATTTAAGAGCTACACTTAATCCGATTATTGAAAAAAAAAAGCAGAATGATGTTTTGCAAGAGATTGTAAATTGGTTTAAAAGCAAAGCAAATTAAATATAATCTGCTTCTGTACGTCATTTCGACAACCCAAAGCTTTGAGCTTAACAGCGTGATTATCTCTACCCTTAACTGGAGACCTCTTTCTTTTTCCTTGTCGCCTCTCTTTAACAATGAATAAACAAGTAATATGGTTACTGGTTTTTGTTGTATTTATTACTGTTATGATTCTTGTCTTTATTTTGTTCGTTTTTTAAGTTGAGTTTTGTGTTTCAATCTCCTGTTTAACTTATTTTCATATCTGAATAAAATTGATTTTACCCAAAATTGGGTAAACATGAGTAGTTACGCTCCGGAAGTAACACCACCTATTTATTCAGCCCTGTCATTTGGGGGGTTTAGAATACACCGACTGCAGAGGGGTAATACCCACGCCAATGGGTCCACCTGTTAGTCGAGGGTAGCGACCCGTGATGCTTAAGGATGGAACCCTGGTGGTTGAGCTATCCATAACATTCAACTCACCACTTTAGCCCTTACTTAGGCTAGACGGGTGGTCGGAGAGTTCCCCTCCGATTAATCGGCTTGTCACGTCAAGCCCTAGTACCTTTATGATTGTCCCAACCCTATTGCCCTTATGGCAAACTCCAAACGTTTTTTTATCCTATATGTACTAAAAGAAAGTGGCTGAGTTTTAAAAAAATGTGTTTTAAAAATTGAGTTTTAAAAATTGTGTTAACCAATCAAAAATGAATAAAACAGATGATCGGCAACAGGCAGCATCTAATTGGTATACCTATATTCACACTGTCGTCGTGACATTTTATTCCTGATTTACTTTCTTTTTTTAAATCAATATTCTTTTTTTCAAATAATCCTAATTAACACGTGGAGATATTTGCCAATTTCGTTTTTATGTAATTAGAATGGCCTCGGTAGAATTTCATTATCGAACGAATTTGTTGAGGTAATGAACTCATTATGTTAAGATATAAAGTAAACTGTGTGGGTGTCGTGATCTTTACTGACCCCGTCACTTGGTTTGGTCGTGAAGGCGCAATTCCTGTAAAAAAAAATTTATCTTACATTTGCGACACGTGTTTCTGATCTTCTGATATCTTCTTCAGGCTTTGATCAATAATATGATTGATCAAAGCCTGAAGAAGATATCAGAAGATCTGAAACACGTGTTACAAATGTAAGATAAAAATAATAAAAACATTTTTCGGCATAAAATAACTTAATGGGTTGATATACCGTAAAATCCAACCAACCAACCATCCTATTTATTCCTGTAGAAACTACTACAGAAACGGAAAGCACAATAATGCCGTTGGACAGAACAACGTTCTCAGCTACAGTACATTATTTTTAATGCGCCATCACAATTGCCTATGCATTTTCGACAGCAATTTTTATCATGCAAATTCACAATGCCGAAAGCTTATCCAAGGTACAAATTTAAAAAAGAACTATCAAGCTTGTATTTCTATCTAGACTCTGCTATAATGACACTGTGTAGCATTGTCTTGTCATGTGTTACAGTTTTAAGAACGGATCTAGAACTCTAACTGAAACATTGCTGGGTGCGTCTGTTGATTTTTACGGCATGTCAACCCTTGTTGGTTTATTTTATGTTAAAGACGTTTTGTTTTATTCATTCTTGATGGTATTCAATATGTTTTTAAAATTCAATTTTCAGACAAATTTTTTAAACTCATTTTTATCTATTCAACTCATGGATGAGACCCTAACAGGTACTACCACTTCAGGTCAGAGTGGACCTAGGAGTAATAGCGATGAAGTGGTACTCCACACTTACCAGATCTTAAAAATCGAACTTTCACTAATAGCTGCAGTTTAACGTCATACAATTGGGTGCGTCGGTTAACAAGCTATTAAACGATTACGAGTGACTTTGATTCTCATTAGGCGCCCCATACATGCGGTTTTGTGCCAGAACTAAGCAAGGTTTAAGAAATAACTACCTCTTTAAAAGGTTACTTGGTCGGTTGGCTTCTTCTGCATGTCAACTCTTATTGGGTTATTTAATGCCGAGGTTAGTCCTTTCTTGTATGGTTCCAAGAAACAAATGATAATGTTCATTTGTAAACAATTACAGCTTGAAATATCTATTCTTAATGCAAGTAATTTACATGCAATTACATGGTGTCAAGTATTCCGACCTTATCTAATCTATAGATTAATACTCTTGTTCCTTAATATTCCAACCGTTATTATTTTGCAACACCATCTGGTTGAAAAGGAGACCGTCCAACTCGTCCAAGATGAAATGCAAAAATGTAAATCTTGATTATCTGATGTCGCTTATCCGCTGAATTCTTATTTATTATTGGTGTCGTCAACTCCGCTAAATAATGAACCATTCTGGTTTTATTATCAAAGAAAAGGGGAAGAAAAAGAACGTGTGATACAGAAAAATATAATAAAAAAGAAATAAAGAAATTGGGGATGAGCGAGCGAAAACAATTACGCTAATCTGTTTCAATCGAACATAATGAAAAGATTAAAAAAAGAAGAAAAACAAAGAAAATGAACATAATAGTGCGATTGTTTTTGGCGAATTTGCTTTCTATGATGTCGCAGTCCAGCACATTAGCCACTACTCGCATCTATCTACCTATCTATGCGTATGTCTACACCACTCGTATCTATCTATCTATCTATTCCTCTATCTATGTGTATGATGCTGTATATATATTTACCAACCCCTCCGCACGAGCAGGATGTGACACAAGGTCAATTTCTTAAGCGGAGTTCAACAGGTTTTCCTTCTCCTAGACCGGTTGCCTAACTAAGGTTAAAGAGCCCGCTCTGCCCTACTATTTATCCATAGCTGGAGGGAGAGTAGGATTCATACCTTTCCCAAGAGTATTAGCGCTAAGTGAAATGCAATTACCTAGTCCAGGATTTGAACTCGGGGCGACGAGTCCATTATCCATGACTTTAACCGTTACACCACGCGCTTCCCTATGTATTATGCTGTATATTATTACAAGTGAAGTCAATCCTTATTTAGCCACTACACCACAAGAACTCTTCAACCCTCGTAGAATAGCGGTAATGGTACTATATAACCTATATTTAGTGAACGATGGGTTCATACCTTTCCCAAAGGTATTAGTCCGAAAGTGAACGTAATAGGACGGCGGGAGTTCGAACTCGGTTACTCCGATATAGCAGTCCAACACCTTAGCCACAATGTCATGGAGATCTCCTCCTTTCTGAGGTGATGTTTGTACAATAAACGTTTTCTAAAGAAAATCATTAAATTATGTATACTAAGCGTACTTACCCATTTATATATTAATACGCTTGTGAGTCACGCCCTATCACCACCTTAGATGATTAATGCACTATTCAGTTTTGATTACAAGGAAAAAAAGGGCATAAAAATAAAATCGAGGGAGGAAATAAGGGGGGGGGAAATAAAAGGGGGAGGAGGGTAATAAGGTAGGCAAAAAACGGAAAGAGGATATGTAGGTGTTAGATAGAAGGAGAGGGGGGATAGAGAGAAAGAAAAAAGAACAAAGATTGAATCAAGGTTATTATTTTTTTTTTACATATTGAAGTATTTTCAATAGCTCTTAAGGATACGTATCAAACGGTGTAATAGTTAAATTAGCATATGGTGGTATTGGTCCCACTAGTATAAAATAAAGGACGGAGAATTGCATTTATTAAGTAAGTAAGTAAAGTCGTTGGGGCGGCCTAAAGTCAGTATCAGCCAGTCAGCGAGGGAGTCTATCCCCTTTTCACTAGTACTAGACCAAGGAGATTGTTTTAGCGTCTGAGATGGAGCACCACACCTACCATCAGCTCCTTACTTTACCGCACAGATCCCTGTGCTACTCATACGCTGAGTTGGCGAGGACCGGTATCGAACTAGGAACCTTGTGGTTTCTAGCCGGACACTCTACCGACTGAGCTAATCCGGCCCCTTAGGATATATTATTCCTACTAGTAAAAATATGCGCCCTCCAAGCGAAAGTATTTAAGTTGTAATGCAATGAAATATATTAAAATTATAAGTAAAAAAAAAAAGTCGACGGGGCGGCCTAAAGTCGGTATCAGCCATACAGCGAGGGAGTCTATCCCTTTTTCAATAGCGCTAGACCAAGGAGATTGTTTTGGCGTCTGAGATGGAGCGCCACACCTACCATTAGCTTCTTACTTTACCGCACAGATCCCTGTGCTACTCATACGCCGAGTTGGCGAGGACCGGAATCGAACTAGGAACCTTGTGGTTTCTAGCCGAACGCTCTACCGACTGAGCTAGACCAACGAAATTAAATAAGAATGCATCTAAGATATTATACTTATATGAATTATATTTTAATTGGTTTCTAAATCATTCATAGCAATAGATTTTAATACGTTGGAGAAAAAACAATATTATCAGAGATCAATAATACCAAGTAATCATTTATTAGACCCGGTTTAATTAAAACCAGTATACAAGTTAACCACACCATTTATTATATAAACCTTTATTTCTTAGTGAAATATAGTTATTTACTAAGCTTAGAAGTATGGGGCACCCAGTGAGAATCGAACTCACTAGCAATGGTCTGCAAATCTACCTTGCTAACCATTACACTACGTGAGGTGCCCATCTCAGTGAAACATAAGACACATTGCAGGATTTTAAACGCACTAATGACTAACTCTGATTTTCATAAATATCGTTAATAAATAAGATTTTGTCTATGTTTTAATGATTTTGACCTTAAATACTTGAGGGTATTTTGACATAGCTGTGATGTTGTTTCGGTTACAAACAGACAGACAGCGAATCTCGATTATAATAAGATTTAAAATACGTTTTATTTGTTTTTAACGTTTATTTACTAAGAATCGTTGCCTTTTTGGCTTATGGAAGACCTCTTCGGACTCGTTAGGAGATTTAATTTCCCCTAAAAACTAATAAATATTTCGAATAAATATTTAATTTATTATTTTTCAGACTCGGAGAGATAGTATTAACCTGATTATTTTTCATTTGGTCCCTAAGGCATTTTTACAATATCACAATGCTGGGAAAATATCTTCTTTTTTTTTCTTTTTAGTAAATATGTATCTATTTTCTACTACTTAGGAAATTTGCCTGCTTAGTAATTAAATATTTCTGGCGATAATGTCACGAAATTTTCATTCGGCAATTTAGCTCTCATGTCTTTTATTATTTTTTGCCTTCTTATTATTCTTTCGTAACTTTCCCTTTCTTAACTTTTTTTTAGCTATTCGTCAAAACGGCATCAGTCTTTCTTTTTTTTTTACCATCGACTTTGTTCCCAGCTATTTAATAACAATTACAAGTTTCTTTCAGTTATCAAACTCAGTAATTATTTTAAATTGCCCGTTTCGTCCAATCGGTCGACTTTGTCCCTCTATTAAATGCAATCAGTCTATCATTAAATCTTATATGCTATAAAAAAAAATTGGGGTGTCGTAATGATTTAAGTTCACTGTCCGGTTTCTTTCATATTTCGTTGCTTTCCATTAATTACAAACTCTTTATTTCCATTCAATTTTCCATAACTTTCTGCTTCATCCTCGGTTAGCTTTCAACAATCAATAATTTCTTTATAAGTGAGGCGTCCCATCGTGGTGTAATGGTTAGCAAGCTAGTCATGCAGATCCATTATACTGAAAAGAGAGTTTGATCCTTGTGTCACATCTTAACCGGTTTTGTGTCACATCTTAACAGGTTGAATAAAAAGAGTGCCACATCGTGGTGTAATGGTTAGCAAACTAGTCCCGCAGATCCATTACGATTGAAAAGGTTCAACTGCATCTAGTGGTGAAGTTCTAATTCTGGAATTCTGGGGAATATGGAGTACCCCTTTATCGCCAGTATTCCCAAGTCCACACTGACCGGGAGTGGTAGTACCTGTTAGGGTCCCATCTATAGGTAAAATGTTTAAAATGAGTTTTAAAAAATGTGTTTAAAAAAATTGAATTTGAAAAAATTGAATTTGAAAAAAATTGAATTTGAAAAAATTGAATACCCAACAAGAATTAATAAAACAAAGTGTCTTCGGCATAAAATAATCCAGCAAGAGTTGATATGCCGTAAAAACCAACTAACCAGCGACTGAAAAGCGAGTTCATTCCTCGCTGGACGCCCCGTACCCGTGACCTTGCGTCACATCGTATCTGTAGCGAACTAGTTAAGTAAATACATAGGGGGTTACATCGTGGTATAATGGTTAGCAAACTAGTCTTGCAAATCTATTACTAGCGAAAAGCGAGTTCGATCCTCACTGTATGCCCCATACTTGAGACTGTGTCACATCCCATCCGTTGCAAATGGGCTGGGTAAATACTTGCAGTACCTTCTGAGGGTATCCCATCTTGATGAAATGGTTAGTAAGCTAGTCTCGCAGATCCATTACTACTGAAAAGCGAGTTCGATCCTTGCTGGATGTTTCATACTTGCGACCTTGTGTCACATCGTATCTCTGGACAACAGGACTAGTAAATAAATAAAGTATTCCATTCGTGGTGTAGTGTTTAGCAAGCTCGTCTTGTAGATTCATTACTACTGAAAAGCGAGTTCGATCCTTGTTGTATGGTACATACTTTTGCGACCTTAGAACCAATTTTTCATAGATTTTTTATCTTGTTGGAATAGACATATTAATTTATTTTGCCCGATTTAATTGATTGATTGATTTTAACGGTACTGCATACTTCCCAGAGTTACAGAACTGGAGCCTCACCATTAGATGCAGTTTACCCCTATTTTTTTTTGGGGGGGGGGCTTACTTCTCTGTAATTGTAAGGAAATACAATTATCATATTCTAATACCCGCCAACAAGGCACCAGCATAGAAAATAACTCCCAAAATAAAAGAAATAAGTTGATTGTGTATTTTTCATGAAATTCAAAATATAGTTATTTACTAAGCTTAGCTTAGATGTGGCACAAGGTCAGGATTATGGGGCGCCTAATGATAATCGAACTCATTAACAATGGTCTGTGAATCTAACTTGTTAACCATTACACCACGCCATGTGCCCATGAAATTCAAAATATAGAATATTTAATTTCCTTTTTACAGTCCCTGTAAAAAGAAAATCAAATATCTCTTTTAAAATAATGTCTGTCTAAGTCAAGAATTTCCTGTTTCGAAAAAAAAAAACGAAAGATAGTTTAAACTTTTTTTAACAAAAGTATACTTAACCGATTATGCGTTGATCGAGAAAAAAAAGCTCTAGAAGAAGAAAAGATATAAATCACTTCAAAAATCTATATGAGTAAATAAGAGTTGTCTGCTCTTGGAATAGAGTTGTCCGCGCGTCTCCCGGTATTACCATTTCTGGTCAGATTTACTCTTTTTGAAATGAGTAGATTAGGCGAGGATATTTTCTGTGGCAAGAGTCCTTCTGTTGTGATTAATCTTATTTTTAAATGAAAACATAGACATTCAGCGGAATCCAATTTGTCTCTTGACATTCCTATTACCTTTAAGTCTTCTGGCAGAATGGATGAACGAAAAACAAAAATTGATGGGTTCAGATATATATCTTATAGTTACGAGTTAACCATATATTCCTTCTTATGGGTTACTATTTTTGACTTTCCAGAGAGAAAGATATATATATATATATATATATTCTGGTCTTTGGAAAAATTTTCATCTGCTAGACAAAAGGTCTTAGTAATCTAAAAAAGGACAAAATAGGATTTGGAATCCTTACTATATCCATTCGGAACTGTATATCTAAAAATGCATACTGGAATAATTTATTATTACTACTTGGAAGAAATATGCGCCGCCTGGGCGTAAGTATTTAAGTTTTAATGTTATGAAATATATTAAATTAGAAAGACTAACGGAATTAAATAAGAATGCATATAAAAAGATTACACTTATCTTAATTATGTTTTAATTGGTTTCTATATAAAATAATTCATAGGATTGATTTTAATACGTTGGGGAATAAAACATTAATATTAGAGATCGATAACACCAAGTAATTATTTATTAAACCCGGTTTTGGTAAAAGCAGTATACAAATTAACCACACCATATATTATGTAAACCTTTATTTCTTAGTGATATATAAGACACATTGCAGGATTTTAAACGCACTAATAATATGGTCTGTTTGGGGGCAAATATAACTCAGATTTTTATAGAGACGTTGTTCATAAATAATATTTATTCTATGTATTAATGATTGTGACAATAAATTAAATACTCATCCATAGACTTACGCAATTTCTTAGGGTATTATGACGTGAGCAGAGACGTAGATTCGATTACATACAGACAGTTACCGAATCTCCAATATATTATTATTATTATTATTATTATTATTATTATCAGAGAGAGAGAGAGAGAAATTTCTAGTCTTGTAAAATTTTACATCTACCAAACAAAAGGTTTTAGTGATCTAAAAAAGGACAAAATTGGATAGAGAATCCATCCATTCGAAACTGTATATCTAAAGATACACTTAATAATTATTTATTCAGCTTGGTGCATCTCAGTTATCAAGTCCCCAATCTAATACTAATTATTATATGTCTTCAAGTAATTATCTATATTTAATAAAAGTCATTTGGTTGCAAACTGTTAAATAGTTTCAAGTAACTAATGATAATTCCTAGTAAACAATTATAGCTTAAAGTAACTACACTTAATACAAACAAATTTGTGCAAAGTTAAATGGCATCAGGTTTTTCTAGAGAATACGGATAATTTTCAAACAGATCTATTTGACGTAAAGGCTCTAACAGGAATTACCACTCCGGGTCAGAGTAGACCTGGAAGTAATGGTAATGAAGGGGTACCCCATACTGTACAGAGCTCCAGAAGTGGATCCTCGCCGTCAGTCGCAGTTTAGTGTCATACCAATGACACCCTGTTGTGTTTTTTTACCCTGCTTCATTTGTACAACGGCAAAAGTAAGGAGTGCTTAATGAAGATTGAACTCTCTCCTCATAATATGAGGTGATCAATTCTGCCGATTTGGTTTTAATAGGATATGCTTTCACTAAATTTCCTGATTAAAAACATACAACATTTGCTTGTTTAAGGTTTAATTCAATATTTACAATCCAGTTGCGAGTCTCCACTTTTAGACCTCTAGGTAGTGTGGGGTCAACTCTTCATTGCCATTACTCACAGAAATTATCATAAATATGCAAAAGATAACATTAAGAAACAGCTACACAAAAGAAAATGTAAATATAAATGTACAATGAACGCGGTCCCACAACCTTAGGACATAAAATAATTCTAGACAGGTTGATACGCCAATAAAATCAATCGATCTAACATATAAAGAAGCAATTCTAATGTTTACTACTGATAATTAATGACGATAAAAATGACTTTGAAATAAAGAATAAAGAGACTGAATTAATTCTGACGTTATGTGCATATAAGGTTTTTTTTTTAGGTTTTATACTTAGAATGGTTTTATTCTGGAAAGGCATTGAAAATGGGGACAAATAGATTGTTATTAGACATAAGGTGTTATTGACATAATAGTGCTTTTAGTATGTACAATATAAATTGAAATGCTAATAATTTTACCATGGTAATGTATTGTAAATAATCTAACGATAAAATGTGTTAAAAGCACAATGAAAAAGACTGGGCGGACAGGAATTGATATGACCTGGATTGTTAGTATCTATTAAGGTATGTAGCGAGTGTTTGCCCTTGCTGGGATGGACTTGTGTCCAAAAGAGCTACCTTCCATTGCCGCTAGGGTTTTGCCTCTAGATAGCTCTACTAGCTGAGTATTTAAATTCATCCCGGGAATATCTCTCTCTCTCTCTCTCTCTCTCTCTCTCTCTCTCTCTCTCTCTCTTCTCTCTCTCTCTCTCTCTCTCTCATCCACTAAGATGGACTAGACGAGTGGTGTCTCTGTCCATTAACGCTGGGGGTCCTTGTCCCCACGTGTAAGCTCGTACCCATGTGTGTACGTAGCCCTGTATAGACCCCTTCACATGGATCATGCGCAAGTAAGTGGCTCTTATATTCAGTAAGAACTCTTTCTTACTTCCCATACACTTACGTTCTAACTGCTGTGTCTTGTTATATATGTCATGTTCTATGTGCTCAGACAATAAAGTCTGTATTGTTGTTATATTGTACTTCTTTGTTTAGATTTTATTATGTATTTATTCATCTACGTTGGAAGGTTTTTCTGAAGACTTTCTAACGTATTATATGAACAAGTTTTGTCCACTAAAGCCAAAACTACACATTTAAGTCTTATAGGTCCAATCTATGGGTCAGAGAGATCTGTTTGAGATTATGTTTAAAATGATTGTGAATTACATCGGCTCTAAAATATTGATATGGCAACTAAGTATGAAGTGTCTGCCAGTTTAGAATTCTGGTGAATTTTATTAATACATTGGCTCTTAAAACATTGATATTACAACTAAGTATGTAGTATTTATGCATATATATATATATATATATATATATATATATATAATATATTTATATTATATATATCAAGGAATATATATATATATATGTAATATCAAGGTGAAAGGTTAAATGGGTTTAAACTGTGTTATTTCATTTTCCTTGATATATTACATACCGTCGGATTCACTTCCTTTCTTCACATATATATATATATAATAAGATAAATATATAAAGGTTTTACATATCTATTTATTAGGTGACAAAGGAACATTCACAACCATATTGGTTTCATGCGATGCAATCATCAGGCGAAGATGTTTCAAATGTAAGGAAAATCGAAAAAATTTCAAAAATTTCAAAAAATTCAATAGACATGGGATGCGTATGATTGGATAAAATGATGTGCGTATGTATGTGAAGGTAATTGAATGTATGAATAAATAAATATGTAAAACCTTTATATATTTATCTTATTATATTATATAACAGCTCTATTTTATATTGAGCACTCTACCAATAATACTACCTTTGGTACACATTCCAGCAAAAGCTGAAAACAGTGGACCATCTCACACTATATATATATATATATATAATATATATATATTATATATATATATATATATTATTCTTAAGACATGTGTTATTGAACAACACGGAGTATTCTTTTTTTCATTTTTTGTAATGGATATTTTTCCAGTCTTCTGGCTATCCTTTTTGAATCTGGATCGAGTTGATTCATGATATTTTTCATACTAATTTCCCGAGCGCTTTCGACTGTTGCTCCAGTCGTATTCATGGGGTTATGTAATTTGGTTTTAGTTAATTTTTAGTTCTGTTAGCTATGCTTTTATCAAATCTTCAATACTAACACTTACCTAACCCCTCTTAAAAATAATAGACTCTCTGAATTTGATAAAAGCATAGCTAACAGAACTAAAAATTAACTAAAAACCAAAATTACATAACCCCATGAAATACCGACTGGGAGCAACAGTCGAAAGCGCTCGGGAAATTAGTATGCAAAAATATCATGAATCAACCTCGATCCAGATTCAAAAAAGGATAGCCAGAAGACTGGAAAAAAATATCTATACAAAAAATTTTTAAAAAATACTCCGTGTTGTTCAATAACACATGTCTTAAGAATAATTTGCTGCCAAAATACACACACACACAATATATATATATATATATATATATATATATATATATATATATAGAGAGGAGAGAAGAGAGAGAGAGAGAGAGAGAGAGAGAGGGGGGAGAGAGAATCATGGGATCCGTGCTGTCGACATGACTTAATGATGATGATGATATGTGCTGATTTTATATGAATTGATTTTATCTAATATATCTTAACCTTATTTTTTCACTAGACTAAGGGGGGTGCTAGATATGGAAATATTGTGCTGCGCCAATCTTGCAATCTAGAATTGTCTTCTTGTCTTTAAAAAAAAATCAGCATTTGAAGTTTTGATTTTTACATGGACTCGAACCTTGACTACTGGCACCGAGGATAAATACTTAACAATCCGGACCATATTACCTTTAGGCACTGCTTTTTGATCTCGATTAAGAAAGGGCTTGTTTTTCATTTACACCGTCAATATCCGGTTAGTTGTTAGGGATTAGTGTTAGGGGATAGTGTTAGAGGTTAGGGTTAGGGGTTAGTTTTATAAAAAAAAAATTAATCTAAAAATCGTCTGTTAAAACAACCGGTTATTGACGGTGTAAATGAAAAACATGTCCTTTCTTAATTGATATGAAAAAGGGGTGCCTAAAGGGTTAGTTTTATTTTTTTTAAATTAAATCTAAAAATCGTCTGTTAAAACAACCGGATATTGACGGTGTAAATGAAAAACATGTCCTTTCTTAATCGAGATCAAAAAGGGGTGCCTAAAGGTCATATGGTTCAACAATCCCAGCCACTAAGTACGACAAAAAGAAAGTCACTCAAAAAGAAAGAATAGAAAAGTATTCTCTTTGTATAAAATATTCAACTACTCAGATATTTATTCTTTACTTAAACAATGACCAAATAGTTTGTTTTTTTATGACTTGATAAAACATTCAAATATCGCAAACTTTCTTAGTTTGTGACATTTATAAGGTCTGCGCATGCGTACAAAAATATACATATTCGTTTCTATGAAACTTGGACCATTTGAACTAATGACAAAATGGCATTATTCAGAGTATTTTGTATTTTTATTCACTTAATCGATAAAATATATCATTCATGTTTCTACAGATAAAATTTCTGTCCATGATGCAGAACAAAAATAATGCTGTAATGTAAAAAGAAAAAAAAAACAGTTTTGCTTTTTTATTTTTTTTATTCTTTATTTCTTTCTTTCTATCATTTTTTGTTATGTTTTTTAAATTTATTCTTCAGAATTCACTGAAGTTTTCTTTACTTCTTTCAAAAGATTTCCAATGCCACA
This sequence comes from Doryteuthis pealeii, assembly GCA_023376005.1. Classification (NCBI taxonomy): domain Eukaryota; kingdom Metazoa; phylum Mollusca; class Cephalopoda; order Myopsida; family Loliginidae; genus Doryteuthis; species Doryteuthis pealeii. The sequence goes on from CM042141.1 coordinate 37,561,757, forward strand.
AAGATTAACCGCAGCCCCCTCCCCTCTTTCCAGAGGGAATTTACGAATCGAGTTCCATTTCCATTGACAAAGTCACACACAAAAAGATTTACTTTTTGTTGTTTTTGTCTTGTTGTTTTTTGTTTTTGTTGTGTGTTTTTTTTGCTTTGTTTTTTCATTTTAATTTATTTTTTATTTTTTATTTTTTCTTTTTGTCTTCTACAAAAGATGGCTTCTTTCCGCTGAAAGAAAATCAGTGAGTTAACTTTTTTTTCATCAAATAAGAACAAGCAGTCAGGGCAAATTAGTCCTTTTTATAAGAGATTTTTTTTTTTATTTCTCTTACTTGCTTGTATGTTTTAAATTACTCTTCGTTTATACTCTTTTAAGAAACCAGCCTTGTTTTTCTTCTCCATAACAACAGTTATGGAACAGTCTTCGAAATGTTATAAGTGAGTATCAGTTTAATTTAAATAATTGTATACTACAATTATTACAATAGAATCCATGTTATTAATTTAAAACGGGAGGAACCATACCTTTATATAAGAGTGGGGCTGTTAGTTGGGGTTTTCTCATTGGCTTACACTGAGGGAGGTTATTCAATTTAAACGGTTCGAATTTTCGTGGCTTTCATTGTTTTCCAATGATGAGACTAGTAGCACGTCGCTTTCTGGGTGGTCACCTGACAATTCCTGAATCAGGTCGAGGTTGCTATTGAAGCCAATGTGATGTACAAGAACCCGTAATTGGCGATGATAATAGCGCATCACTAAATGACCACTCTGTACGCTTTTAAAGAATGTATCTTCGACTATGGGGGAGGTGACAGTGGGGGGGCTAAATTGGCTGTTTCGTGAATATTCGAATCAAACATTGCGAATTTGTCAAATATATAATAAACAATTCAATGGGTATACATGTATAGACCAGAATTTATTAGGAATCCATTTAAGTCCTCAAAATCGACTGATATGTAAAAAGTATAATAATCTTGATTTAAATCTCTTACTCTTTTTTTCTTCTTTCTCCTTCTTTTTATCTTTTCAGTATGTCCGATTGAAACAGATTAGCGTTATCGCTTCGGCGCCCTTACTCCCTCCAACTTTCCCCTACCTCTTTCTTTCTTATTACATTTTTCTATGAAGCATTTTCTTTTGCTTCCCTTTATTTCTTTATAAAAAAACGGAATGGTCCATTATTTAGCTGAGGTGACGACATTCATAAAATAAGAATTCGGTGGATAAGCAACACAAGATAATCAGGATTTAAGTTTTTTGTATTTCATCTTGGACGATTTGGACGGTCTCACTTTTAACCAGAGGGTGCTGCAAGATGATAACCGCTGGAAAAATTAAGGAACAAGCCTATTAATATATAGATGAATAACTTACGATCGAATCCCTCTAAACATTAATTCTACCCCCCCCCGCGCCGTCATTTGACTGGAGTTAACTATCAATGAGTCTTATCAAACGTAGATGTATGATCATTTAATAACAACATTGTTGCATAATCTATGTGGTTGCATAGATTATTGTCAACCCCCTGTAGTTCTACAGGGATGCTATTTTCATGTCACGGGCGGCAGTTTTCCATGGAAAGATACAGACCGTTGGAGACCTTTGAACTGAGACGCGGGAAAGCCGAGAATCACGTGAAAGCTAGAGAACTGATCAGTACCAGCTTGGACGTCAGGCAGAAGGCATGTCTTGCCTTAGCTGGGGCTCACTTGCACACGCGCGCTGTGTTTAGTTAGAGGAAGAAGCTTAGTTAAGTAAATAAAAGTTTAAAGAAATAATATGGTTTTGTTTGTTGGTTGATGAATGTCTTGGCAAAAAGACTGACCAAGAAGAAGGAATGAACCAAAGATGAACAACCAACAGGAACCTAGAAATAAAAGTCAACATGGGGAGAAAGAATAGAAATGACTAGAGATCACCAATGGCTAAAGAAGTAAGTAATGCATATATGCACATCATCTCTCTAATCTACCTGTCTATCTCTCTCCCCTCTCTCCAGTAAAAGAACACTTATGTATATACCCAACATGGGTATATGTGTATGAGTATGTAACACTATTGTAATTAAACTAAGACCCACGCGTGTCATACCAAGCAAAACGCAACTTAAATAATAAATAACTGTGATATTTTTTGTTTCCTATCAAACAGTTCAATACCTCTGCGGTCAGACAAACAAAAATAAATAATAGACTTTAAATAAATATTATTTGTTATGGTATACTATACAATTAAAAGGCGTTTGTTACCATTGATTTCAAAGCACCGTATTCACTGCTTCTTCTAAAGAGGAAGCAATATATATATATATATATATATATATATATATATATATATATATATATATATATATATATTTGCATTTTTTATTGAACTCAACGGACAATTTTTGTCTACGTGTTTCTTTTCTATTCTTTCCAATTGTCTGGTCATCTTTTTATATCAGGGTGTAATTGGTGAATATATATAAATATATATATATAACAAATATGGCCAGAAAATTGGAAAAGATAGAAAAGAAACTCGTCAGAGAAGAATTGTCCGTTGAGTTCAACAAAACATTCAGAAAAGAAAAATGCTGCCAATGTATATATATATATATATATATATAACTTTCTACTTTGGTGTTAACTACCCTAGTACGTTTACCCAACGTTTAGCAACGACTTAAAAAACGAGGGCCATACAATTGGAAAGGATAAAAAAGAAACTCGTCAAACAAGAATTGTTCTTTGAGTTCAACAAAACATTCATAAAAGAAGAATGCTACCAAAATATACTTTATATATATATATATATATATATATATATATATATATACAATATTATATATAATATATATATATATATATATATATATATATATATATAATATATATTAGTGTGGGATGGTCACTGTTTCAGCTTTTGCTGGCGTACCAAAGGTAGTATTATTGGTAGAGTGCTCAATACAAAGAGCTGTTATATAATATAATAAAATAAATATATAAAGGTTTTACATATCTATTTATTAGGTGACAAAGGAACATTCACGACCATATTGGTTTCATGCGAGGCAATCATCAGGTGAAGATGTTTCACATGAAACCAATATGGTCGTGAATGTTCCTTTGTCACCTAATAAATAGATATGTAAAACCTTTATATATTTATTTATTATATATATATATATATATATATATATATATATATATATATATATATATATTATATATATACTTTCTACTTTGGTGTTAACTACCCTAGTACGTTTACCCCACCTTATATATACTGTCGAATCTTAACGTTTTCGGTTCTATCTTTTGCTTACTATTCACGAGTTTACCATCAATAATTCAATCTGATTAGCTTAGGATCAAATTTATGTAAAATCACCTTTTTCCTCATTTGACAAGAGTTAACTAGCGATGAGTCTTTTCAATACGTCGATGATCGTTTAATAACAGCCACTATTGTAATTAAACTAAGACCCGCGCATAGTCGCACCAAATAAAAGCATAGTAAATAATAAATAACTGTGATATTCTTTATTCTTATTGAACATTTCAACACCTCTGAAGTCAAACAAAGAAAAATAAATAAACAGACTTCAAATAAAATATAAAAAAAGAATCAAATAGCCTCACCTATTATCTTATCAGCAGAAGCGTTTTCAGTTGTGAGACATCAGGCGTCTCCGACATTACATGTAAAACTGCTTATCGGAAAGAGAATTCTTTACAAAAGAAGATAGAAAATGAAAAAAAGAAAAAAAAGAGAAAAAGAAAATTACGAACCGAACTCGAATAATTATGACACTTCCTTGTGGCGATGACGATGCAAAACAGATTCTTTTTTAAAAGGTGATTTCAAATGTCAGGTAACTAAAAAGCATCTCTCATCTGCTGTTTCTTTCTCTCTCCTAATTATTTACGAGATTTTATTCAAATGCCTCCAGTACAAGGTTAATTGTAACTGCATATGATAAAGGATGACATGAATCTAATTTCTTTTACAGCAATGAGATAATAATAATAATAAAATTATTCGTCACCTGTCAGTAACGACTTAAAATTATGACACCTTGTTTAAAACACCAGGTAAGAATTCAAATGACGACAGTGTCATACAGATTTTGTTCTTTACATTCTTTTTATTTGCCTGTTTTGTAATCTTCTATATTAGCAGGACCTGTGGATATACCGCAGTATGATAACTTAATTATTACAACGTTTGATATGTTTACTTAAGAGCCGTTACGAAATAATTCAATATGTAAAAAGTATAATAATCTTTATTTAACTCTCTCTCTCTCTCTCTCTCTCTCTCTCTCTCTCTCTCTCTCTCTCTCTCTCTCTCTCTCTCTCTCTCTCTTTTCATTATGTACAATTGAAACAGAATAGCGTTATCGCTTCCGCGCGATCACTCACCCCCTCCCTCTCTCTATATATATATCCCCTACTCGTTCTTTCTTACTATATTTTTCTGTGTAGCAAGTCCTTTTTCATCCCTTTATTACTTTTTAATAAAAACTGAATGGTCCATTATTTAGCTGAGGTGTCAACACTCATAAGAAGAATTCGGCGGATAAGCAACACTAGATAATCAGGATTTACATTTTGCGTTTCATCTTGCACGATTTGGACGGTATCATTTTTAACCAGAAGGTGTTGCAAGATCATAAGGGTCGTACAATTAAGGAACAAGATTATCAATATAATTATTGTTCCCCTGTCAGCAACGACTTAAAATTATGACACCTTGTTTAATACTCCAGGTAAAAAAATTCAAATTACGACAGTGTCATACAGATTTCGTTCTTTAATTTTCTTATTTTCCTATATTGTAATCTTCTACATGGTGATTGTAAAGTAACACCCTATTTTTAAAATCTTATAATTTATTTCTGAATAATTATTAAAAAATGAATATGAGAAGAATACACATAACATGGAATTTTATTTAAAAATTCTATATGGGCACCAGCATTCGCCTCTAGTCTCTCAAGCCGCTCGGGAATCGCATCAACTGATCTTCCCAGGAACTCTTGTGAAATGACAGAAATGAATTCTCGTAGTCGTCCTTAACGTTCTTTCAAAGTCATTGGTTTAATAGAGTAGACTTGCTCCTTCAACATTTCCTAAAGAAAAAGAGTCACTGGTTATTAAATCAGGGCTTCTGGTCGGCCATTCATACGGACCACATCTACCCACCCATTTCTCAGGAAAGAGGTGATTCAGTTATTCACGAACAACAATAGCAAAATGTGGAGGAGCAACATGTTTCATAAAAATCAAGTCTTCAATGTGCCGGTTTAGCTCAGTCGGTAGAGCACTCGCCTAGGAATTGCAAGGTTCTTGGTTCGATACAGGCCCTCGCCAACTCAGCGAATGAGTAGTACAGGGACCTGTGCGGTAAAGTAAGGAGCTGCTGGTAGGTGTGGCGCTCCACCTCAGATGCAAAAAACAATCTCTTTGGTCTAGAGTTAATGAAAAGGGGATAGACTCCCTCGCTGTCTGACTGATACCGACTTAAGGCTACCCACTCCCGCAAAAAAATGTATATATAGTTTAAAATAGGGAGTTACTTTTCAATCACCCTGTATATGAATTTAATTTTGGCTTTATATTTATTTTTGTCTTCAAAAAGTAATTTAAGAATATATAAAAAGTTAAGTTAATGGGTTGTCAGTATCAGCCGAACAGCAAGGGAGTCTATTCTCTTTTCGCTAAACCAGAAAGATTGCTTTGCTAATGGTAGAGTGTCACTCCGGTCGTCCGCTTCTAGATGCCTTATCCAACAGATCAAATTACACAAGCTGTGCTACTCATGCGCTGAGTTAGAGAGGACTGGACCGGTATCAAACCCAGAACCTTGTGATTCCTGGGTGGATGCTCTAATTACTGAGCTAAACTTTCTCTCTCTCTCTCTCTCTCTATATATATATATATATATATATATATATATATAGAGAGAGAGAGAGAGAGAGAAGAGAGAGAAGAGAGAGGTTGCTACATTTTTAATAATTGTCTATTGACCCTTCTTATGATTCTAACTCCTCCGACACGAGCAGGATGCGACACATGGTAATTTTTTAAATGGAGTTTAACAGGTTTGAATTCAGAGTCTTCCTTCTCATAGACCTGTTGCTATTCCAAGTTAAAGAGATCAGTCTTCCTTACGATTCCCCCTAGATGAGACCAATGGATTCATACATTTCCCAAAGTATAGGGCTTTGGTGAAAGGCAACCAGTATCGTCCAGGATTTTGAACTTGAGTCACTGTGTCCATTTCCTACGACTATAACCATTACACCACAATCGATATACACTGTTAGGTTAAAGTGCCGTCATATTGTTAGTCACTTATAATCGTATGTTAATTACTTTATTTCTTTAATAATAATAATAATATAATAATAATAAAAGAAGAAGAGAGAAGAAGAAGAAGAAAGAGAAGAAGGGAAAAGATTGAAGAAGGGAAAGGGAAGAAAGAAGAAAAAGATGAAGAAGGGAAAGGGAAGAAGAAGAGAGAAGAAGAAGAAGAGAGGGAAGAAGAAGAAAGAAGAAGAAAAGAAAGAGAAAAGAAGAGAAGAACGAAGAGGAAGAAGGGAAAGGGAGAAGAAAAGAAGAAGACAGAAGAAGAAGAAGACAGAAGAAGAAGAAGACAAACAACAACAACAGCAACCAAAACACAGGTGAAAAGGAAAAAGGATGAAAACTGAAGAAGAAATACATTGCACATATTATTCGG
>CM042141.1:37568590-37681090 GCA_023376005.1 Doryteuthis pealeii
AACCAAGCAAAATGATCTCTGGATAGAAGGGTGAAAAAACATCTGTTGTCATTTTTTTAAGCCTTTTTCCTGTTCTACTGGCTGCTATCTATTCAACTGTTCGGCCACGGGGATGATTTGATGCAGGTTCGAATGGGACATCAAGCCAGGTTGAACTGGTAATTCAATGGTAATGAATCGCGATTAGCTTGCTAACCATTTCACCATATGGGGCTGATTTTACTGTACTAGTTTACACGCGAAATAATAAAAAGTAGACAAATATTTAACTTGTCGGCTGCAGTGTACCTTGTTGGCAGTGGGTTGGCGACCGTTGATGTTTAAGGACAAGAATCTTAGGATGACGCAGTCATTGGCATGCACTCCACTTTGGCCCTTACTTAGCTAGACGGACCGTCGGAATCAATCGGCTGGTCAAGTCGAAGCCTGGGACCTATACGATTGGTCAACTTTATTGCCCGTATGCAACCCTTTTTATCAATATTGCTAGAGGTAGTGACTGTGGGTCTTAATGCCTGTTGACTTAAACTCTATCTAATGGTAAAGTTCCAATTTTGGAAGCTTTGGGGAATGTGGGAGTACCTATTCATCCCCTGTAAGATCAAAGTTAATAATTGAAACACAGTCCGCACATGTTCGTGGAACCAAAATTTAATAGGTGTACAGCACTGGTAAGATAAGATCATAAAGTAACCTAGATACATAATGATACAATAAGATATAAGAGTAGAGATAAAAGGACACATTCATGAATGGTAAATACAGATACAATAATTTAGGTTAACGAGATACCAAATGTAATAAATATAAAATGTTACAGACATGGAACTAAGATAGTCTGCGTATAAAAACTCACTTACGTAATGTAAGAGGCAAAGCCCACCGGAGAATGGAGGTAGTTATAAAGTCTAACATGTGGTAGTTCAGGGCGAGTATGAGAAAGAGAGTCAGAAGCATTTGAATCGGCTGCTTATATTCCAGAGGTCTCCTAGTGGAACAAACGGCAACACAGCGGGAGATAACTCTTCCAGGCAAGGGAAGATAATTCCTACATCCCCATTAGTCCCAGGTTCACTTTAACCTGAGTGATAAGTATCTGGTAGGGTCCCATCAATGGGTTAAATAGAAATGAGTTTTTAAAAATGTGTTTTAAAAATTGAGTTTTAAAAATTGAGTACCATAAAATTGAATCGAAAAGCGTTTCGGATAAATAAACCAACACCGTTGACATGCCGTAAAATCCAACAATCAACAAATAAATATTCATATGAACAATTTTAATGGAGACAATTTCTATTTCTTCTTGGGGTAATTGAGACCAAATTGCGGTATAGTTATTTCGATCAATTTGTTTTACATGAATGGAGCATTAAAAAACCGTTTTAGATAAGATGCGGTGGAAACGATCAAAGTATATTGATTGAACATAACGTCTAGGCGAAGACTAGTAAAAAAAATTATAAAAACATGATTACCCTCTGATCAAATTAAGAAGCGAGTAAAAAGTATTTAAAAAAACAATAGAACATTGGAAAACTTTGCAATAAGTAAAAAGAAACAAAAAAACAAAACAAAACCTCTCTCACCCTGTCAAATAAATAATTGGAAACGAAATCAGCGCTTGAAAATATTTAGTAAAGCATTGAATATCAGGAAATCTAATGAAGTGAAAAATCAACATGGAAAAATAATAACAGAAAACAACAAAATCTCAAAACCACAAAAAAAAAACAAACAAATAAAACACCAAACGACAAAACAAAACAACAATAAAGAAAAGGCAAAAAAAAACAGAACAAAAAGATAACAAAAATACAAAAATAGAATAAACAACAATAAAGAAAAAATGTAAAAAAAAGAATCAATAACAAATAAACACAAACAAAAAAATCTTTTTTTGCTAAATGTTTCATGATTTGATTTCGATTGGTGAATCAGACAAGTTGTGTGAAAATAGGGGAATCTTAGAAAGAATACTTTGGTATTGATTTGTTGAATTAATCAGGTGCGATCTTAAAAGGAATCGTTCACCGTCTGATTCTTTTTTATGTTTTAACTTTCGAAAAAAAAAAGAAAAACAAAGAAAAAAGAAAAAAATGCCGTCTATACTCGAGTAAAGGTCGATTTCTAAAGACTAATTTTAAGACAAAACAAATTACCGTTGACCTATACAATGTGTAGGGACGGTTGGCGAGGGATACTCATGGATATCCATGCTGCTAACGCGACATGATGATGATGATGATGATGATGATGATGATGATGATGATGCCATGTATCAATAGATGCGCGTGGTGTAATGGTTAGAGTAGTAGGAAATGACTCATCGACCCAAGTTTCAAATTCAAGACGAAGCTGTTTGGATTTCAGATAGTGCTAATACCCTTGGGAAAGGTATGTATCCAACTACTCTCCCTTCAGCTATGGGGAAATAGTAGGACAGACTGAGCTCTTTAACCTTGGCTAAACCAATCTAGAAAGAGATAAATGGATTCAAACCGGTTAACCATACGCATAGATAGATAGGTTAACCATACGCATAGATAGGACCATCCCCTTGGATCGACGCAATTTTTATGTGCCCACGTAAAAACGAGACCTTGTGTCCAGCCCTCATAAGTGGGATGAGCAGGCAAATACCCATACGCATAGATAGGGCATGAACTACTACTGACGACCATATAGCCGTGTCAGTACTATTGTATGGTTATACCACTTGCACCTTAACGAAATACATAAACAAAAGGCTACATGAGAACTACACAAGAATGCTTCATGCTGTTTTAAACAAATCCTGAAAGCAGAATTCTACAAAACTGTATCTGTACGGCCACTTACATAGCATCTCACTAACCATCCAATTATAAAGTGAACTTTTTCAGTTATGAGGTACCCCTGGGGTTTTTTTTCAAAGACCATAAAAATACAGCTTCTAACAAATTTCTGCTTATTTCATGGAATGATTTAAAAATCTATATATAATGGGAAATAATAAAACATTACACTGGACATCACGATTTTGTTGAGCTAGATCTGACACTTGTTTTTGACAAATTTTGGATTATTACATCAACTTTTTAAGTAGCAGGATACCCTCACTTGGTCTCAAAAACCATTAAAATACTGAATGTGACAGATCTGGGCTTATTCTATAGAATGTTTAAAAAATTTACAATGGAAAATAATTTTAAAAATTGCTGAACTTTAATGTTTGTACAAATTCATCTTGTTCATACAAAGGATGTTGTTACCGTAAGTCAAATTGTGTGGAAGTAGTTAAGGTAAAAATGTACACATTTTTGTTCTAGAGTTTTCAATATGTGGACAATTTCACTTTACGCTCCATAGTCAGCCATCATATTTACATCCCATATACTTTAATACCATTCCACCATGAATTTAAAATATTGGTGGAATCGCTCATCTTGCTCATAGCTGGCCATACCAAGGTTTTCCAAGAAGTTAGCTAGATGGTACGCAGAAAATGGAACTTTATACTCATGTTGCAATCGAGCATATGTGGCTATCAAATTCAGTGTAATTCTTTGCTCCTATATTTCAAAAAGTTATTGACAAGGTAAAGAACTTGTCAACCCCAAGCATTCTTTTCAAGTTCTGACATTATCCAATGAAATGTTCATTTTGATAACTTCTAGAATCTGTAGATCATCAAACGCACTGGCCTTGATTTTTTTCAATTGACAGACCAGGAAATGCCAATATGTGGTTTTGAACCACTTGCCTTCAACTGGCAATTCTTTAATAAATTTCTTCAAGAGACTATTTTCATGTGCAAGGTGTGAACATATTTTCTTTGTCAACAAATGGTTCACGTTGAATGTTAGGATCAACAAGTGTGAAGTCAGATCTTGAAGGCAATTCCTCTCCACCCAATGCTTCTCTTAAGATCTACTACCCACACTTTGATTTCAGCTGAATAAGGCACTGGATGTATAGCTGATGGTAGACTAGAATATTTCAATTTTACATTTGTTTTTCTTGTTATATGGTGAAGTTTTTATTAAACAAAAGTAACAGTCTGTGCAATGATATTTTGGCTCTCACCAAATAATAGGTATACCAAATGCCAACTTATCACGTGTTCCCTTGATCCACATCTGTAAATTCTCAACACATTGCTTGCATATCTTGTAAGGGGCCAAGACTTGTCATAATCGACAAGTTTTAATTTTAAATATATAAAATAGACTAGCTTTACAAATGCATTGATGTTTGTTCTTTGACTGGGAATCAACCTAGTCGTCAGATGTGAATAATTATCCTTTCTTCAATAAGATAATCAACGTAATCAGTTGACTGTCCTAATACTTGCAGACAAACAATACAATTTACTTATTTGGGAGTAGGCTGTAGAGAAAAAAAACTTGACGTGATAGTAGAAAACTGACTGCAATTTTGACATCAGCATGCCAATATTAGTCTAAATCAAATTAAAAATCCAACTCAACAGAATTATGTCCAAAAATGTTTCCCAGTATAATCATTAATAACAGGAAGAGGCCTCCACTCTGGATTTGCGTTTTATATTACATGTTGAATGTTGAGAGTGGGTGATGTGCGGTATGTATTGTCAATTGACTTCTGTTCTAATTTTTAAAAAGATTTCGTGATTTTGCCTGCGTATTAAAAATCTAATAAATATTAAATTCTTTCTCATCATCAGTCAATTTAGAGGTCCGAAATTGATTCCTGTTAAAATTATATCGTATAAACATGCACCTATTCATGAGCAAAGTTCTCCTATGGACTCTTATACATAGATACACCACTGTTGGCCCACCAGAAAAAAAATTACATTTATCAGCACAGTACGAACAATGGGTGCCGTCTAGAGGACATGCCAAGTGCGAGGTCGGATGGCGAGAGAGTGAGAGAGTGAAAGAAATCTGTTCTGTTGATACGTCTTGTTGTTGTTGATGATGATGAGGAGGAGGAGGATGATGATGATCCTCCTCCTCCTCATCATCATCATCATCTTAATACAAGTAGGGCGAGTCGACTGTATTTGTTTTGTTCTGTTTGCTTGTGTTTTTTGTTTTGTTTTGTTTTCTTGTTTTGTATTTTTTTTTCTTTTTGCTAATGCACACAAAGTCTCGTGCGTACGTTACTCAAAGGACACGAGAGGTCAAGAGATCACGGCAACCAATGTCAGCCAAGTTAGTTATTGAACGTTCTTCGCAAATCGATAGAATAGCCAACGTTTAGGTATAGCATTAGGCGCAGACACACCAAGCCCCTTTAAGGACATTCCCCGGGTGAAAATACACAGGCCGTGCTAATCTGCAGCCAATCAGACGCAAGATCAGACGAAGAGATGCGAACAACAACAACAACAACAACAACAACAACAAAAATATGCTAAATCAAATTGTAAGAATCACAAGTTATATTTCTGCTCGTTATAAGATTTAAAACGAGGCTCTTATTGAATTTCCAGGAGTTAGAGAAATAAAACAAGATGTTAAATAATTACACCAAGACACGAAAGCTTAGAAAAATAGTATAAACAGCACAGTGGAGGTAGAGATGCCCTAATGGTTACAGGGCGAGGATTAGGATATGCTGACTGTACCCCCTGCAGAGGGGTAAGACCTCCTTGATAAAAAAGGGCTGTCCTGGGTATGGGACTAAAATGCATCTGATTGTGAAGCTCTATTTCTGCAGATCTATTACTCAATGCTATTATCATGGTCCACTTTGACCCGTGTCGTGTACCTATTAAGACCCAATTTATGCCTGGTGGCTAAGCAGTCCATTGCAACAGTCTTTGGTCGTCCTATTATATATATATATATATATATATATATATATATATATATATATATATATATTTAATATACCAAACTTGTTGGTAAATCCTCGTGGTGAGAAAAAAACCAGCAAATAGTTTGATTGTAAAAATATACTACCAAACATCAACCGGGAAGAAAAAAATTTTTGTAAAAAAGAAAAGACCAACAAAAATAATCTATTAGTACAATATCTTTGCCAAAAGAAAAAACAATTTAGACTCTTTAGCCTTTTTTTTGGTAACCAATGTGGGTATTTTGGTAACCTATATATCCCCCTTTCATTCTCACAAACTTGTGACCCCCCTCCTACAAAAATCTCTACTGCTATCATTGTTTGAACCTACTACCAATTCCTACTACCTCCCACTACCAATTACTACGTTACTGCTCGTTGTTTTTAAAAACGAGACACCTGAAACATCCCATCAGTTTCACACCTGAAGATGGCAGATGGACATGCCGAAAGCGCTCGAAATGAAACCTTTGGTGGATTGCTACACCAGTTCCACCCTGACATTAAAAAGATGGCCAGAAAATTAGAAAGGATCGAACAAAAACTCGTCCGACAAGAATCGTCAGTACAGTTTAACGAAACATTTTAAAAGAAAAAATGCTGCCAAAATACACTTATATATATGTAATAAGTAATTGAGTCACCTCCCCTTTATGTAAATTTAAAGTTCTTTAAAACTATATAAACATCCAAGAGAACTGCTAATGTAATCAAAGTAGAATAAAGCTTACTCAAGTCCGACAGTGTCTGTTTTCTTATTACTACAATATATATATATATATATATATATTCATTTATAAAATGGATAAAAGTAACCTACTCGAGTTTCATCGTCTGAATCGTCAGGGTTACATCCGCTGAATTAATCGAGTTTTCGCTTAATGTCAGTTGGTACCATGTATGACCGTTGAAACGGTCTTATTTTTTATAGATTAATTCAGCGGATGTAACCCTGACGATTCAGACGATGAAACTCGAGTACGTTACTTTACGATTCAGACGATGAAACTCGAGTAGGTTACTTTTATCCATTTTATAAATAAATTTTGCTCTACATTGTATTGAGCACTTTGTATTTGTTTTTTTCTCGGTTTTAACCCCTGGATACTGTGCGCTTCCAACGATCGTACTCGTACCTACCGGGAAGCCACTACTCATACATTAACGTATATATATATATTATATATATATATATAGAGAGAGAGAGAGAGAGAGAGAGAGAGAGAGACAATTTTAATTTGTGTTATAAGTATGTTGAAATTTTATTTTGGTATACAGTTCCAATGTTGTAGAGTGTGGCCATTGTGCAATATTCCACGAGCAAATATTTGCTTGAGAAGAACATTAACGCCAGAAGTATGGAGCGCCTAATGAGAATAAAATCCACTACCAACTGTCCAACTTGTTAACCATTACATAACGTGAATTGGGCTCTTTAGCCTTAGGTAACTTGTCTAGGAGAAGGAAAACATTGAATTGAAACCAGCTTTACTCCACTTAAAAAAATACCTTTTGTCACATCGTCCTCATGTCGGTGGGAGGGAGTTAAGTAAATATAGATTAATTCCCTCTTTTATTCTATTTTTAAATGTAAATAAGTAAAAGTAAAATCGTCGGGGCGGCCTAATGTCGGTATCAGCCAGTCAGCGAGGAAGTCTATCCCCTTTTCACTAGCGCTAGACAAAGGAGATTGTTTTGGGCTTCTGATGTGGGGCGCCACACCTACCATTAGCTTCTTACTTTACCGCACAGATCCCTGTGCTACTCATACGCTGAGTTGGCGAGGACCAGTATCGAACTAGGAACCTTGTGGTTTCTAGCCGAACGCTCTACCGACTGAGCTAACCCGGCCCCTTAAATAGAGCTGATTTTTAATACCGTTTTATGAAAGTAAGCGTAAAACTATGTTACTATTTTTCTGAATAGTTTTACAATTAGAGTCTATTGATAAATATATATAAATATTTCACAAGAGTTAATGGGCGTACAAAGTTTGTATATTGTCATCTAAATACGTGTGGTTGGCTATTTCTGATTTCAAAACGTGAAAGAGTCACTTCCGCTCTAAAGAGTATAGAAAAAAGAATTTTCTTATTCCATCAATATTTTGGAGGCGCGTGATGTAATGGTTACCATCGTAAGAAATGGACAAGGCGAGACTAGTTTAAATCCTCGACGAGGTTTGTATCCATTTCCCATAGCGATAATACCCTTGGGAACGGTATGCATCCAACTATTCTCCCTCCAGCTATCGGTAAATAGTAGGGTTGGTTGAGCTCTTTAACCTTGATATGGCAACCTGTCTAGAAGGAAAATTCGGAATTCAAATCAAAAGGGCTCTCTTCTCGTTAGTCAAAACCTAGTTTGAAAGATCCTCCTCCTCCTCCTCCTTCTTCTTCTTCTTCTTCTTCTTCTTCTTCTTCTCCTCCTCCTCCCCATCCTAATCAATTTCAATTAATTTCAGGGGATATTGTATTAAGTATTTTGTCACAAACCAAAAGCGTTTAAAGATTTTCTTTTACTTGGAACCATCTATATATAGTAATATTCGTGTTCGTTAATAGTACGACCGTTATGATCTTGCAACACGATTAGGTTAAAAACGAGACCGTCCAAATCGTCCAAGATGAAATGCAAAAATGTAAATCCTGATTATCTCATGTTGCTTATCTACCGAATTCTTATTTCTAATGAGTGGCATCACCTTAGTTTACTAATGGACCATTCCGTTTTCATTAAAAAGAAAGAAGAAAAAGGACATGCTACACAGAAAAAATATAATAAGAAAGAACGAAATCGGAAATAAGTAAATAAATGTACTTACTTTATGCAGCTGATACACCGTATTCTAAGCCCCGCCGACAGGGAGAAGTAGCAGTGATGATGATGATGATGATGATGATGATGATGATGATTTGGTAAAAAAAGCGAACTATAGAATTAAATGCAAAATCAATTTTATTTCTACACAGAATACAGCGTATTCTAAGCCTCGCCGACAGCGTGAAGTAGAAGAAGAAGAGGAGGAAGAGGAGGAAGAGGAGGAGCTAGATTTATATGGTCAGTGAGGAATCTATAGAATTAAATGCAAAATATATTTTATTTCTACACAGGATACAGTCAGTGTATTCTAAGCCTCGCCGACAGGGCGAAATAATAGTAGTGACAATGTTAGATGACGACGACGACGACGACAACGACGATGATGATGAGGAGGAGGAGGAGAAGGAGAAGGAGGAGGAGAAGGAGGAGGGGGATGATGATGATGATGATGATGATGATGATATCTAGATTTATTTGCTCAGAAAAGGAAACTATAGAATTAAATGCAAAATTTATTTTGTTTTATTTCAAATCCTAATAATCAATATTATTAGCACACCGTGTTTTGGGAGTTGATATTGGAAAGACCGTTATTCGGTATAATGGACCTGCCTGTCAGTTGGCCAGACATGTAACATTCTTAAAGTGAAATCTATTTCGTAACTGTCAAAAAGATTTACGGGCATATGGTCCAGATGGCACAAAGCAAAGTTTGCAGGATGTCCACGCAACATCAATTCACTCAAATGAATCAATATTTGCCGAGTTAGAACCGAGACACAAGAACATCGTTCATTTCCATTTGATGGAGACGCTGACCATAGAGATGCCGCCATGGTAATAGGAGAGAAATTATACGCGAAAAGCGAAACAGAGGAATCGTCGCAATATGTAAAGCATGTCTTGCTTACCAAGAAAGTTGAAATTCCTTGAAACAAACTTTGAAATATAACTATAACTCCAGTGTTATATATATATATTATATTATATATATATATATATTATATACTATATATTAAAGATTTTTTGGTTCGTTTCTTATAGCATTAGAAGCATTAATTTAAACGTATAATACATTTTTTTGACAGCGAAGTAATGCAAAAATATATGTTGAGAAAACATATTTATTCCCACAGAACGCCATAACACGGGAATTAACGAATATGACGGAATCAGTCGAATTCTATATTTTCATCAGAAAATCACATTCACCGGATTATAACACCACGGTCGATTCAACAACAAGGATATAAAACTTTCAAAACTTTTGATACTCTGAAGATGGTCGTTTGCGCTGAAAATATTAAGTATTTAACCCCAAAGAATTAATAAATTATATGTTTTCTCAACGTATATTTTGCATTACTTCGCTTTTCAAAAAAAAATTATTATAATATATATATATATATATATATATATATATATATATATATATATATATTATGTGTGTGTGTGTGTGTGTGTGTCTGTGTGTGTGTGTGTGTGTGTGTGTGTGAATAAAAGGAAGTGAATCCGACGGTAATGTAGTACAATAAAAAATTGAAAAAAACACAGGTTTAAATGAGTTAAGTGGTGAGTTTATTGGCCGACGCTGCAGTGTTTCGATCTATTAATTAGATCATCTTCAATTTTAAACAGACCGATAAACAAGGACTATTACTCGCCTTTCTCCTTATTCTAAGATTTTAAAAAATGTTATCACCTTCCACATACCAAAAAAAGCCCTGAAGATGATCTAATTAATAGATCGAAACACTGCAGCGTCGGCCAATAAATTCACCACTGAACTCATTTAAACCTGTGTTTTTTCAATTTTTTTATTATCTATATATAATATTATTAATATATATTATATATATATATATATATGTGTGTGTGTGAGTGTGTTGAAAAGAGAAATAAAGGAAAGAAAGTATTGAATGGATAAAATAGGATATTTTAATTAATTTGAACTTACACGTTTTTCGGTCAGGAGTTTATCCATCTGTACATTATTCTATCTATTATTATTTTTAAATAACAAAATGAAATGAAATAATAATAATAGAAAAAATGTAGAAATGTTCCGCACACAAAGAAATATCGACTTTCCTCAGAGTAAATCCTTATTTATATATATATATATATATATATATATTATATATATATATATATATGGGATGAATAGTACAGTCACGCTATTATGTTCATTTTCTGTCTAATGGCATGAAGAAAGATACGAACCCCCTCTTACCCCATCTATAGAATAAATAGTACCACCACTGTTTTCCTACAGGGATAGCTTTGGCCTTAAATAACACACTGATGTAATGAATATGTAAATACCTTGGTACACCCTCACTATACTCTGATTGGACAGTGTCCTCTATAAATATTAGACACTGTGGTGGTACAAGCGCATGGGCCGACTAGTCCAGTGTGCTTCGGCCCGGTACCGGTTGTGTTTAATTAATAGCATCGATCCCAGGGGGCTATCCCCCCAGGCAATACCTGCCCCCTTGACTTAAAGGGGCAGATCTGGGTTTATTGCCCAGCGCCTGAGGCGCCCCCCTTGTGGGGTAATGCCGAAGGGATCGACGCAATTTTTGTTCTTTCTCGTCCATGAGCTTCGGCTTGTGGGTGGTCCCATATTAAAACGAGGCCTTGTGCCCAATCCATACAAGTGGGGTATGAGGCAAGTACATCCCCCAGGCAATACCTGTCCCCTTGGGGGCAGGGCTGGGTTTATTGCCCAGCGACTGAGGCGCTCTCCTTGAGGGGGAATACCGACGGGATCGACGCAATTTTTGTTCTTTCCCACCCATGAGCTTCGGCTTGTGGGTGGGCCCACATTAAAACGAGGCCTTGTGCCCAGCCCATACAAGTGTGGTATGAGGCAAATATCCCTGCCCCCTCGATTTAAAGGGGCAGAGCTGGGTTTATTGCCCAGCGCCTGAGGCGCCCCCCTGGAGGGGGAATGCCGACGGGATCGACACCATTTTTCTACCTACCACCCATGAGTCTCGGCTTGTTGGTGGGCCAACGTAAAAGGGCCTTGTGCCGCATCGTGTACAAGTGGGGTACATGTAAATATCCCTAAGCCTACTCGCCTACCACCACGGCTGCTCAGAAAACGTACTGCTATTCGACGCACCAGCTACTACTGCGATAATATACCTTTCTACCAACTTTATAATATATCCCTTAATCCGGATATATCACACACTGTAGTGAGATAGCCATTGGCGTGTTATCTTATTTACATATGTGCATTACAGCAGGAGATATATAGAGATAGTCTAAAGGACATGGGATTTTAGCTACGAGAAGCTAACACATAGAGCTAAGATACGCTCAGAGAATTAATACTATTGCTACAACAAGGAATACGAAACTACACATCACAACACACACAAAGTTTGATATGCCATTAAACAAAGGAACCAACCAAAACTAATCCATTTATTAAAAAATAAAAAATAAATAACTAACTATCTTGCGATTAATAATTTCAAACCAAATCTTTTAAGAATTTATATTCATTGTTAAATTTTTTTGATGATTTAACCTTCTGCAACATACATTAATTCTTTTGTGTACATTCATTGAATATCCTTAATATTAATGAGTAAGCTTGATTTTTGGGGCCTTTTTCCAACTCAGTATCAAACCTTTGCATTCACAGGGTAGACGTAGCGGATACTCGTCGTCGCCTGAGTAAAAAGTAGGAATAGGCTATTCAACCGGTTTCGGTAAAATAGACAAACCTACTTTTATACTTGTTTTAACGGCCCCGTAAATATTTCTATTATGAATGCAAGTAATGTTAAAAATAAAAACACAGATTTAACACAAAATCTTATTTATATTCATGTATATTTATATTTTTTGTAGGATAAAGATACAAAGAATCCTTCTAAACTAAAAATATAGACACCGTTTATGTCTTCTTTTTTAAATTAGAGAAAATGATAAAGGTAAATTTGACTATCATGAATTTTTTCCAAAGTGGAAAAATGGCATTTTTCATCAATCGTTAAAATATAGAATTGTAACCCTAACTCTAACCCTAAACCCTAAACCCTAACCCTAACCAGATGAATTCTTAGCAAGTTCCATTTTGAGAAATTAGCTTTTAGATTGCTTTAAAGTTTGTATCACAGAATTGCACAAATAAGCAATTACCTTTTAGATAATCCCAGATTTCTCGTCAACAACCATTCTAACTTTAAACTTTTAGCTTTTAGATACTTTGAAATATATTTAAATATATTTCAAATATATTTGCTGGCAAAATAGCCTGTGGTCTATTTTACTAGGACCGGTAAAACAAGCCTAAAAGTCGGTTTGTCTATTTTACCATAACCGACTAACTAGGCTATTAGTAAAAAGTAGTAGAAGAAAGTCTAAATTCTTTTAACCAAACTTTGAAATATAACTACAAACCCCGTGTATATATAATTACGAATCCCTCAGTACGAACGGAATGCGGTACATTTTTTTCTCTCGCAAAACCCTCAGTCGGGATGTTTGAACTCGAATCACTCTTCCAACTCCCCGCCCTGTCGGCTGGGGCGTTAGAATGCACCGACTGTACCTCTGCAGAGGGGTAAGACTCCCCCAATGGGGCCACCTGTTGGCCGTGGGTGGCGACCCGTGATGCTTAAGGATAGAGCCCAGGTGGATGAACAGTTCATGACTTGCAATACTCCACTTTGGTCCTATCTTTGGCTAGACGGGCGGTCGGAGATGCCCCCTCTGATCAATCGGCTGGTCACGTCAAACCCTAGTACCTATATGATTTTCCCAACCCTATTGCCCTTATGGCAAGCCCCAATCCCTTTTTATCATATGGGTGCTAGAAGGCGGTGACTGAGGGTCTACATGTCCTGTGAATGACTTTAAACTCTATCTGATGGTGAGGTTCCAGTTTTGGAGGTTTGGGGAATGTGGAGCACCCCTTCATCACCATTGCTCCCTGGTCCACTCTGACCCGGAGTGGTAGTACCTGTTAGGGTCCCATCTATGGGTTAAATAGAAAAACATGAGTTGATAAATAAAATTGTATTATGCATTAAGAATTAATTTATTTCACAACTTTGTCGGCATTAAATAACCCACTGAGGTTGATATGCCGTAAAACAAAACAATCCAAACCAATCTTCCAGCACCCTGACTCCTCAATTGTGCATCCACACCTCTTGCAAAATGAATCTCAACCGGTTAATGCGAGGTTCAGGTTCTAATCACACCGGTTACACATAATGCTTTGTAACATACTGAGAGGGTGGGCTTTGAGTGTGACTTGATATGTAAATTAGCACGGAAAAGTTTTTAACAAGTATTATGTGTTAGATAAGAATGGAAAAGTTTAAGTATGAATCATCAATGCCACATCAATGCCACATCAATGCCACATGTTTCTACTGGACGAGCCGTGAGACGTGGCGAAGTGGGAGAGAGAAGGTGAGAATTTTGGGTGGGATCTTGCCGAATGCGCTGAGCGGGTTAGACGTGAGTTCTTGTTCTTAGCAGTTGTGACTTTGAGAGAAATATAAAAATCTCACGAGAAAAAAGAAGTGGCCTTGTGTTATTATTAAAAACTCTAAATAGCACAAGGCAAGATATCCACCAGCATCCCAAGCTGTTTTACAGACTCCAAACACCAAGGAATTGTCAGGAATTGTCCAGCATCTACTCAGCAACCTCTGGACCAGGATAGAGTATAAATACAACGAGGGAAGCGGCTATTAGCACTCTGCTCTTGACGTTGGAACACCAAAGACCACGTCTTTCGTACTTTATAGTATATAAGTAGAATAGTGATCTGTCCCTGTGTCTAGACTGAACAGGGTGATCTGCCCTTGTCTAGTGTAGAGTATGAATACAACGAGGAAATTTGAATTCTGCTCTTAACGTTGGAACACCACAGACCACGTCTTTCATACTTTATAGTGAACAAACAACGGTTTCTCCCGATAACTCCTTCATTACAATACGAACACTATTAATTTCATAAAAGATATAATTGATCTCTTTTATTTATTTTTCACTTGAATCTTTTAAAAGTATTTCTTTACAAACATCTTTTCATACACCAATATTAACTTCATAAGATAGTATAAAAAATATAATTGGTAAATCTCATCTTTTGTTTAGATATTTTTTATAAAAATAATTACTGTTTGGTGTCAGATATTATTCACAATAGTCATTGTTGAATAAAGCAAGTCTTTCCCGTCTCATACCGATGTAGTCGCTTATTCCAACCAGTTTTTATTCTTTCCTTTCTTTTTAATCTAATTGACAACTTGTCAGATTCAGGGACTTGAGAAAGATCAGTTAATCCCTTTATCTTTATTTTAGTTTTAGTTTTTTTACCTTTCCTTAAAACGGTGAAACGTCGCTATCTTTAATTTCTTTGTAAATTACTTTTACTAAGCATAATTTCCTTTCGTTTTTGCTTAAATGTCGTCATGTCTCTCTCTCTCTCTCTCTCTTCTCTCTCGCTACCGATAATTTAAGAGCTACACTTAATCCGATTATTGAAAAAAAAAGCAGAATGATGTTTTGCAAGAGATTGTAATTGGTTTAAAAGCAAAGCAAATTAAATATAATCTGCTTCTGTACGTCATTTCGACAACCCAAGCTTTGAGCTTAAACAGGTGATTATCTCTACCCTAACTGGAGACCTCTTCTTTTTCCTTGTCGCCTCTCTTTAACAATGAATAAACAAGTAATATAGTTACTGGTTTTTGTTGTATTTATTACTGTTATGATTCTTGTCTTCATTTTGTTTGATTTTTTTAGTTGAGTTTTGTTTTTCAATCTTCTGTTTAACGTATTTTCATATCTGAATAAAATTGATTTTACCCAAAATTAGGTAAACATGAGTAGTTACGCTCCGGAAGTAACACCACCTATTTATTCAGCCCTGTCATTTGGGGGGTTTAGAATACACCGACTGCGGAGGGGTAAGACCCATGCCAATGGGGCCACCTGTTAGTCGAGGGTAGCGACCCGTGATGCTTAAGGATGGAACCCTGGTGGTTGAGCTATCCATAACATTCAACTCACCACTTTAGCCCTTACTTAGGCTAGACGGGTGGTCGGAGGGTTCCTCTCTGATTAATCGGCTTGTCACATCAAGCCCTAGTACATTTATGATTGTCCCAACCCTATTGCCCTTATGGCAAACTCCAAACGTTTTTTTATCCTATATGTGCTAAAAGAAAGTGGCTGAGTTTTTTTTAAATGTGTTTTAAAATTTGAGTTTTAAAAATTGTGTTAACCAATTAAAAATGAATAAAACAGATGATCGGCAACAGGCAGCATCTAATTGGTATACCTATATTCACACTGTCGTCGTGACATTTTATTCATGATTTACTTTCTTTTTTTAAATCAATATTCTTTTTGTCAAATAATCCTAATTAACACGTGGAGATATTTGCCAATTTCGTTTTTATGTAATTAGAATGGCCTCGGTAGAATTTCATTATCGAACGAATTTGTTGAGGTAATGAACTCATTATGTTAAGATATAAAGTAAACTGTGTGGGTGTCGTGATCTTTACTGACCCCGTCACTTGGTTTGGTCGTGAAGGCGCAATTCCTGTAAAAAAAAATTATCTTACATTTGCGACACG
Organism: Doryteuthis pealeii; assembly: GCA_023376005.1. NCBI lineage: Eukaryota > Metazoa > Mollusca > Cephalopoda > Myopsida > Loliginidae > Doryteuthis > Doryteuthis pealeii. The sequence continues at coordinate 37,584,868 of CM042141.1, forward strand.
TGTTTCTGATCTTCTGATATCTTCTTCAGGCTTTGATCAATAATATGATTGATCAAAGCCTGAAGAAGATATCAGAAGATCTGAAACACGTGTCACAAATGTAAGATAAAAATAATAAAAACATTTTTCGGCATAAAATAACTTAATACCGTAAAATCCAACCAACCAACCATCCTATTTATTCCTGTAGAAACTACTACAGGAACGGAAAGCACAATAATGCCGTTGGACAGAACAACGTTCTCAGCTACAGTGCATTATTTTTAATGCGCCATCACAATTGCCTATGAATTTTCGACAGCAATTTTTATCATGCAAACTCACAATGCCGAAAGCTTATCCAAGGTACAAATTTAAAAAAGAACTATCAAGCTTGTATTTCTATCTAGACTCTGCTATAATGACACTGTGTAGCATTGTCTTGTCATGTGTTACAGTTTTAAGAACGGATCTAGAACTCTAACTGAAATATTGCTGGGTGCGTCTGTTGATTTTTACGGCATGTCAACCCTTGTTGGTTTATTTTATGTTAAAGACGTTTTGTTTTATTCATTCTTGATGGTATTCAATATGTTTCTAAAATTCAATTTTTAGACACAACTTTTAAACTCATTTTTATCTATTCAACTCATGGATGGGACCCTAACAGGTACTACCACTTCAGGTCAGAGTGGACCTAGGAGTAATAGCGATGAAGTGGTACTCCACACTTACCAGATCTTAAAAATCGAACTTTCACTAATAGCTGCAGTTTAACGTCATACAATTGGGTGCGTCGGTTAACAAGCTATTAAACGATTACGAGTGACTTTGAGTCTCATTGGGTGCCCCATACATGCGGTTTTGTGCCAGAACTAAGCAAGGTTTAAGAAATAACTACCCCTTTAAAAGTTTACTTGGTCGGTTGGCTTCTTCTGTGTGTCAACTCTTATTGGGTTATTTAATGCCGAGGTTAGTCCTTCCTTGTATGGTTCCAAGAAACAAATGATAATGTTCATTTGTAAACAATTACAGCTTGAAATATCTATTCTTAATGCAAGTAATTTACATGCAATTACATGGTGTCAAGTATTCCGACCTAATCTAATCTATAGATTAATACTCTTGTTCCTTAATCTTCCAACCGTTATCATCTTGCAACACCATCTGGTTGAAAAGAAGACCGTCCAACTCGTCCAAGATGAAATGCAAAAAAAATATAAATCTTGATTATCTGATGTCGCTTATCCGCTGAATTCTTATTTATTATTGGTGTCGTCAACTCCGCTAAATAATGAACCATTCTGGTTTTATTATCAAAGAAAAGGGGAAGAAAAAGAACGTGTGATACAGAAAAATATAATAAGAAAGAAAGAAAGAAATGGGGGATGGGCGCGCGAAAACAATTACACTAATCTGTTTCAATCGAACATAATGAAAAGATAAAAAGAAGAAAAGAAAGAAAATGTACATAATAGTGCTATTGTTTTGCGAACTTTCTTTCTATGATATCGAAGTCCAGCACATTAGCCACTACTCGCATCTATCTACCTATCTATCTATGCGTATGTCTGCACCACTCGTATCTATCTATCTATTCCTCTATCTATGTGTATGATGCTGTATATATATTTACCAACCCCTCCGCACGAGCAGGATGTGACACAAGGTCAATTTCTTAAGCGGAGTTCAACAGGTTTTCCTTCTCCTAGACCGGTTGCCTAACTAAGGTTAAAGAGCCCGCTCTGCCCTACTATTTATCCATAGCTGGAGGGAGAGTAGGATCCATACCTTTCCCAAGAGTTTTAGCGCAAAGTGAAATGCAATTACCAAGTCCAGGATTTGAACGCGTGGCGACGAGTCCATTTCCCATGACTTTAACCGTTACACCACGCGCTTTCCTATGTATGATGCAGTATATTATTACAAGTGAAGTCAATCCTTATTTAGCCACTACACCACAAGAACTCTTCAACACTCGTAGAATAGCCGTAATGGTACTATATAACCTATATTTAGTGAACGATGGGTTCATACCTTTCCCAAAGGTATTAGTCCGAAAGAGAATGTAATAGGACGATGGGAGTTCGAACTCGGTTACTCCGATATAGAAGTCCAACACCTTAGCCACAATGTCATGGAGATCTCCTCCTTTCTGGAGTGATGTTTGTACAATAAACGTTTTCTAAAGAAAATAATTAAATTATGTATACTAAGCGTACTTACCCATTTATATATTAATACGCTTGTGAGTCACGCCCTATCACCACCTTAGATGATTAATGCACTATTCAGTTTTGATTACGAGGAAAAAAAGGGCATAAAAATAAAATCGAGGGAGGAAATAAGAGGGGGAGGGAGGGTAATAAGGGTAGGCAAAAAACGGAAAGAGGATATGGAGGTATTAGATAGAAGGAGAGGGGTGATAGAGAGAAAGAAAAAAAGAAGAAAAATTGAATCAAGATTATTATTTTTTTTTACATATTGAAGTATTCTCAATAGCTCTTAAGGATACGTATCAAACGGTGTAATAGTTAAATTAGCACATGGTGGTATTGGTCCCACTAGTATAAAATAAAGGACGGAGAATTGCATTTATTAAGTAAGTAAGTAAAGTCGTTAGGGCGGCCTAAAGTCAGTATCAGCCAGTCAGCGAGGGAGTCTATCCCCTTTTCACTAGCACTAGACCAAGGAGATTGTTTTGGCGTCTGAGATGGAGCGCCACACCTACCATCAGCTCCTTACTTTACCGCACAGATCCCTGTGGTACTCATACGCTGAGTTGGCGAGGACCGGTATCGAACTAGGAACCCTGTGGTTTCTAGCCGAACGCTCTACCGGCTGAGCTAATCCGGCCCCTTGGGATAATTTTTCCTACCAGTAAAAATATGCGCCCTCCAAGCAGAAGTATTTAAGTTGTAATGCAATGAAATATATTAAATTATAAGTAAAAAAAAAAGTCGACGGGGCGGCCTAAAGTCGGTATCAGCCATACAGCGAGGGAGTCTATCCCCTTTTCAATAGCGCTAGACCAAGGAGATTGTTTTTAGCATCTGAGGTGGAGCACCACACCTACCATCAGCTCCTTACTTTACCGCACATATCTCTGTGCTACTCATACGCTGCGTTGGCGAGGACCGGAATCGAACTAGGAACCTTGTGGTTTCTAGCCGAATGCTCTACCGACTGAGCTAGACTAACGAAATTAAATAAGAATGCATCTAAGATATTATACTTATATGAATTATATTTTAATTGGTTTCTAAATCATTCATAGCAATTGATTTTAATACGTTGGAGAAAAAACAATATTATCAGAGATCAATAATACCAAGTAATCATTTATTAGACCCGGTTTAATTAAAACCAGTATACAAGTTAACCACACCATTTATTATATAAACCTTTATTTCTTAGTGAAATATAGTTATTTACTAAGCTTAGCTTAGATTTGGCACAAGGCCAGAAGTATGGGGCACCAGTGAGAATCGAACTCACTAACCTGGTCTGCAAATCTACCTTGCTAACCATTACACCACGTGAGGTGCCCCTTTTTTTATTAAGCTTAGCTTAGATATGGCACAAGCCAGAAGTATGGGCACCCAGTGAGAATCGAACTCACTAACAATGGTCTGCAAATCTACCTTGCTAACCATTACACCACGTGAGGTGCCCATCTTAGTTAAATATAAGACACATTGCAAGATTTTAAACGCACTAATGACTAACTCTGATTTTCATAGATATCGTTAATACACAAGATTTTTTTCTATGTTTTAATGATTTTGACCTTAAATACCTGAGGGTATTTTGACATAAGCAGTGTTGTTGTTTCGGTTACAGACAGACAGACGGCGAATCTCCATTATAATAAGATTTAAAATACGTTTTATTTGTTTTTAACGTTTATTTACTAAGAATCGTTGCCTTGTTAGCTTATGGAAGACCTCTTCGGACTCGTTAGATTTAATTTCCCCTAAAAACTAATAAATATTTCGAATAAATATTTAATTCATTATTTTTCAGACTCGGGGAGATAGTATTAACCTGATTATTTTTCATTGGGTCCCTAAGGCATTTTTAGGCTGAGACACCATACAGAATAAGTGAATTCTCTCTTAGCATCTCTACACAAGGGTCTCTCTCTCTCTCTCTCTCTCTCTATATATATATATATATATATATAATATATATATAATAGAATTTGATAATTTGTTTTTGAAGCATTGTTAAGAAAAGTATATTATTATTATATTTTTGAAGGCAATTACAATGCGTATATATGTAGTTGCCTTCAAATATATATATATATATATATATATTATATATATATATTATAAAAAAGAAGAAGGTCCGCAAAATGTATTATGTTCTCAGAAAAAAAAATTTATTTTTTTATCTTACATACACGACACGTGTTTCTGATCTGTTGTCTTCTTCAGGCAGAATATGTCCGATATTTGATAGGTTGTGTGTGTTTCTGCAACTTTTCTATTATAATAGAAAAGTTGCAGAAACACACACAACCTATCAAATATCGGACATATTCTGCCAAAATAATAACTCAATGCCTGAAGAAGACAACAGATCAGAAACACGTGTCGCGTATGTAAGATAAAAAGAATTTAAAATTTTTTTCTGAGAACATAATACATTTTGCGGACCTTCTTCCTTTTTATAAAATATTAAATTTTCTCCCGGTGGAACTTGAACAACATTTTATATATACACACATACACACACACACACACACACATATATATATATATATATATATATATATATATATATATATATATATATATATATACTAACCCTCCACACAAGGACGATGTGACACAAATGTTAGATTATGGTTGGTTGGTTGGTTGAATTTTACTACATGTCATCCCTTGCTGGGTTATTTTATGTCTAAGATATTTTGTTCTATTCATTCTTGATGGTATTGAAAAAATATTATAAACTCAACTTTTTTAAAACTCATTTGATTGATGTAGATTTTCGCTGGTCGACTTACGCTGGTTTATCCATGTGTTGATATCCACAGGAGAACATCACTTTTCGTCCTGGCTACTCCATCAGTGTCCAGCATGTTTTGTTCGGTGATTCGTGGGATAGGAGGCAAGTGGCAGTACAGCTGTGGGGTACTGCTTCCAAGATTTATTCAAGACAGCACGCAGCATACTTATGTATTTCCCATCTAGCTTTTATTCTAAGCATAATTTAGAATAAATAAGGAAAAGTATTCTATAATTGGCATTTAATATTATTTCATTCGAAAAAGTATAATGATTAGGGTGAGTGAAATCAAAGATACAGCAACATTTACAAAATGAATTTAATATTGCTTTATTCTCTAAGTTAAATCATTTTAATGTTATTGCACTAGCAAAAATCTCGCAACGGTTTGCCATTTTTTTAGTCGGTAGAGCGTTCGGCTAGAAACCACAAGGTTCCTAGTTCGATACCCGCCCTCGCCAACTCAGCGTATGAGTAGCACAGGGATCTGTGCGGTAAAGTAAGGAGCTGATGGTAGATGTGGCGCTTCACCTCAGACGCTAAACAATCTCCTTGGTCTAGCACTAGTGAAAAGGGGACAGACTCCATCGCTGCATGGCCGATACCGACTTTAGGCCGCCCCGACGACTTTACTTTACTGTAACGTTTAAAGTATGTTTTAAAAGGGAAGAAGGCATCTCCACACTCGACAGTAAGCCTCTAAAGCCTAATCATTCACTTACCAAGGTGGTAATATTTCATCTACAGAAAGCGATGTTAAAGCACGCATAGGGAAGACATGGTCCTGCTATAGACAGATTATCAATCATATGGAAATCCGATCCAAACTGATAAGTTAAAGCAACGATTCTTCCAAGTAGTTGTATCAGTGCTACTGTATGGCTGCACCAATTGAACCTTAACAAAGCACCTAGAGAATTAGCTAGATAGGAGTAAGACGAACAAGACGTGATGGACAATGCTGGAGAAGCAAGGATGAATTCATAATCGAAGTCCACCTTTGTAAAGCAGCACATGGGTACACCAGTGCCGGCCGCCCAGCAAAGACCTACATTGACCAGCTCTGCGCGGATACTAGATGCTCCGCAGAGGACCACCGGAGAGCAATAATTGATAGGGACGGTTGTCGAGAGATTTTCATGGAAATCCGTGCTACTAATAAGACACAGTGATCATGATGATGACTAACATACAAACATGCAAATATAGGATCATCACAATGCTGGGAAAATATCTTTTTTTCTTTTTAGTAAATATGTATCTATTTTCTACTACTTAGGAAATTTGCCTGCTTAGTAATTAAATATTTCTGGCGATAATGTCACGAAATTTTCATTCGGCAATTTAGCTCTCATGTCTTTTATTATTTTTTTGCCTTCTTATTATTCTTTCGTAACTTTCCCTTTCTTAACTTTTTTTTAGCTATTCGTCAAAACGGCATCAGTCTTTCTTTTTTTTACCATCGACTTTGTTCCAAGCTATTTAATAACAATTACAAGTTTCTTTCAGTTATCAAACTCAGTAATTATTTTAAATTGCCCGTTTCGTCCAATCGGTCGACTTTGTCCCTCTATTAAATGCAATCAGTCTATCATTAAATCTTATATGCTATAAAAAAGAATTGGGGTGTCGTAATGATTTAAGTTCACTGTCCGGTTTCTTTCATATTTCGTTGCTTTCCATTAATTACAAACTCTTTATTTCCATTCAATTTTCCATAACTTTCTGCTTCATCCTCGGTTAGCTTTCAACAATCGATAATTTCTTTATAAGTGAGGCGTCCCATCGTGGTGTAATGGTTAGCAAGCTAGTCATGCAGATCCATTATACTGAAAAGAGAGTTTGATCCTTGTGTCACATCTTAACCGGTTTTGTGTCACATCTTAACAGGTTGAATAAAAAGAGTGCCACATCGTGGTGTAATGGTTAGCAAACTAGTCCCGCAGATCCATTACGATTGAAAAGGTTAAACTGCATCTAGTGGTGAAGTTCCAATTCTGGAACTCTGGGGAATATGGAGTACCCCTTTATCGCCAGTATTCCAAAGTACACACTGACCCGGAGTGGTAGTACCTGTTAGGGTCCCATCTATAGGTAACATTTTTAAAATGAGTTTTAAAAAATGTGTTTAAAAAAACTGAATTTGAAAAAAATTGAATTTGAAAAAAATTGAATTTGAAAAAAAATGAATTTGAAAAAAATTGAATACCCAACAAGAATTAATAAAACAAAGTGTCTTCGGCATAAAATAATCCAGCAAGGGTTGACATGCCGTAAAAACCAACCAACCAACGACTGAAAAGCGAGTTCATTCCTTGCTGGACGCCCCGTACTCGTGACCTTGTGTCACATCCTATCTGTAGCGAACTAGTTTAGTAAATACATCGGGGGTTACATCGTGGTATAATGGTTAGCAAACTAGTCTTGCAAATCTATTACTAGCGAAAAGTGAGTTCGATCCTCACCGTATGCCCCATACTTGAGACTGTGTCACATCCCATCCGTTGCAAATGGGCTGGGTAAATACTTGCAGTACCTTCTGAGGGCATCCCATCTTGATGAAATGGTTAGTAAGCTAGTCTCGCAGATCCATTACTACTGAAAAGCGAGTTCGATCCTCGCTGGATGTTTCATACTTGCGACCTTGTGTCACATCGTATCTCTGGACAACAGGACTAGTAAATAAATAAAGTATTCCATTCGTGGTGTAGTGTTTAGCAAGCTCGTCTTGTAGATTCATTACTACTGAAAAGCGAGTTCGATCCTCGTTGTATGTACCATAGTACATACTTTTGCGACCTTAGAACCAATTTTTCATAGATTTTTTATCTTGTTGGAATAGACATATTAATTTATTTTGCCCGATTTAATTGATTGATTGATTTTAACGGTACTGCATACTTCCCAGAGTTACAGAACTGGAGCCTCACCATTAGATGCAGTTTACCCCTATTTTTTTTTTGGGGGGGGGGGCTTACTTCTCTGTAATTGTAAGGAAATACAATTATCATATTCTAATACCCGCCAACAAGGCACCAGCATAGAAAATAACTCCCAAAGTAAAAGAAATAAGTTGATTGTGTATTTTTCATGAAATTCGAAATATAGTTATTTACTAAGCTTAGCTTAGATGTGGCACAAGGTCAGGATTATGGGGCGCCTAATGATAATCGAACTAATTAACAATGGTCTGCGAATCTAACTTGTTAACCATTACACCACGCCATGTGCCCATGAAATTCAAAATATAGAATATTTAATTTCCTTTTTACAGTCTCTGTAAAAAGAAAATCAAATATCTCTTTTAAAATAATGTCTGTCTAAGTCAAGAATTTCCTGTTTCGAAAAAAAAAACGAAAGATAGTTTAAACTTTTTTGAACAAAAGTATACTTAACCGATTATGCGTTGATCGAGAAAAAAAAAAAAGCTCTAGAAGAAGAAAATGATAAATCACTTCAAAAATCTATATGAGTAAATAAGAGTTGTCTGCTCTTGGAATAGAGTTGTCCGCGCGTCTCCCGGTATTACCATTTCTGGTCAGATTTACTCTTTTTGAAATGAGTAGATTAGGCGAGGATATTTCTGTGGCAAGAGTCCTTCTGTTGTGATTAATCTTATTTTAAATGAAAACATAGACATTCAGCGGAATCCAATTTGGTCTCTTGACATTCCTATTACCTTTAAGTCTTCTGGCAGAATGGATGAACGAAAAACAAAAATTGATGGGTTCAGATATATATCTTATAGTTACGAGTTAACCATATATTCCTTCTTATGGGTTACTATTTTTGACTTTCCAGAGAGAAAGATATATATATATATATATATTTTCTGGTCTTTGGAAAAATTTTCATCTGCTAGACAAAAGGTCTTAGTAATCTAAAAAAGGACAAAATAGGATTTGGAATCCTTACTATATCCATTCGGAACTGTATATCTAAAAATGCATACTGGAATAATTTATTATTACTACTTGCAAGAATATGCGCCGCCTGGGCGTAAGTATTTAAGTTTTAATGTTATGAAATATATTAAATTAGAAAGACGAACGGAATTAAATAAGAACGCATAGAAAAAGATAACACTTATCTTAATTATGTTTTAATTGGTCTCTATATAAAATAATTCATAGGATTGATTTTAATACGTTGGGGAATAAAACATTAATATTAGAGATCGATAACACCAAGTAATTATTTATTAAACCCGGTTTTGGTAAAAACAGTACACAAATTAACCACACCATATATTATGTAAACCTTTATTTCTTAGTGATATATAAGACACATTGCAGGATTTTACACCCACTAATAATATGGTCTGTTTGGGGGCAAATATAACTCAGATTTTTATAGAGACGTTGTTTATAAATAATATTTATTCTATGTATTAATGATTGTGACAATAAATTAAATACTCATCCATAGACTTACGCAATTTCTTAGGGTATTATGACGTGAGCAGAGACGTAGTTTCGATTACATACAGACAGTTACCGAATCTCCATTATATTATTATTATTATTATTATTATTATTATTATTATTATTATTATTATTGTTGTTGTTATAGGTGATACACCCTATAAGACTAATGGAATGCACCGACGGGTTACTATAAGTAACAGGAACAATTGTGGCTTGGCAGTAAGCCAATGCGAGTAAGCCAATAACTCTATTTGTCGGACGTAATTTCCACTTATCTGTATTGTATTTTTCTACTTTCTGTTAATACATTTTTCTACATTTGTTACCCGTCGTTTTGTTCTTATTTGACCCCTTAAAACCTCACAACAATTATTATCATTATTATTATCAGAGAAAGAGAGAGAGAGAGAGAGAGAGAGAGAGAGAGAGAAATTTCTAGTCTTGTAAAATTTTACATCTACCAAACAAAAGGTTTTAGTGATTTAAAAAAGGGACAAAATTGGATAGAGAATCAATCCATTCGAAACTGTATATCTAAAGATGCACTTAATAATTATTTATTCAGCTTGGTGCATCTCAGTTATCAAGTCCCCAATCTAATACTAATTATTATATGTCTTCAAGTAATTATCTATATTTAATAAAAGTCATTTGTTTGCAAACTGTTAAATAGTTCCAAGTAACTAATGATAATTCCTAGTAAACAATTATAGCTTAAAGTAACTACACTTAATACAAATTGGTGCAAAGTTATATGGCATCAGGTTTTTCTAGAGAATACGGATAATTTTCAAACAGATCTATTTGACGTATAGGCTCTAACAGGAATTACCACTCCGGGTCAGAGTAGACCTGGAAGTAATGGTAATGAAGGGGTACCCCATACTGTACAGAGCTCCAGAAGTGGATCCTCACCGTCAGTCGCAGTTTAGTGTCATACCAATGACACCCTGTTGTGTTTTTTTACCCTGCTTCATTTGTACAACGGCAAAAGTAAGGAGTGCTTAATGAAGATTGAACTCTCTCCTCATAATATGAGATGATCAATTCTGCCGATTTGGTTTTAATAGGATATGCTTTCACTAAATTTCCTGATTAAAGACATACAAAATTTGCTTGTTTAAGGTTTAATTCAATATTTACAATCCAGTTGCGAGACTGCACTTTTAAACCTCTAGGTAGTGTGGGGTCAACTCTTCATTGCCATTACTCACAGAAATTAACATAAATATGCAAAAGATAACATTAAGAAACAGCTACACAAAAGAAAATGTAAATATAAATGTATAATGAATGCGGTCCCACAACCTTAGGACATAAAATAATCCTAGACAGGTTGATACGCCAATAAAATCAATCGATTTAACATATAAAGAAAAAGCAATTTTAATGTTTACTACTGATAATTAATGACGATAAAAGTGTCTTTGAAATAAAGAATAAAGAGACTGAATTAATTCTGACGTTATGTGCATATAAGGTATTTTTTTTAGGTTTTATACTTAGAATGGTTTTATTCTGGAAAGGCATTGAAAATGGAGACAAATAGACTGTTATTAGACATAAGGTGTTATTGACATGATAGTGCTTTTAGTATGTACAATATAAACTGAAATGCTAATAATTTTACCACAGTAATGCATTGTAAATAATCTAACGATAAAATGTGTTAAAAGCACAAAGAAAAAGACTGGGCGGATAGGAATTGATATGACCTGGATTGTTAGTATCTATTAAGGTATGTAGCGAGTGTCTGCCCTTGCTGGGGTGGACTTGTGTCCAAAAGGTCTATCTTCCCTTGCCGCTAGGGTTTTGCCTCTAGGTAGCTCTACTAGCTGAGTATTTAAATTCATCCCGGGGATCTCTCTCTCTCTCTCTCTCTCTCTCTCTCTCTCTCTCTTCTCTTCTCTCTCTCTCTCTCTCTCTCTCTCTCTCTTCCACTAAGATGTACTAGACGAGTGGTGTCTCTGTCCATTAACGCTGGGGGTCCTTGTCCCCACGTGTAGGCTCGTACCCATGTGTGTACGTAGCCCTGGATAGACCCCTTCACATGGATCATGCACAAGTAAGTGACTCTTATATTCAGTAAGAACGCTTTCTTACTTCCCATACACTTACGTTCTAACTGCTGTGTCTTGTTATATATGTCATGTTCTATGTGCTCAGACAATAAAGTCTGTATTGTTGTTATATTGTACTTCTTTGTTTAGATTTTATTATGTATTTATTCACCTACGCTGGAAGGCTTTTCTGAAGCCTTTCTAACATATTATATGAACCAGTTTTGTCCACTAAAGCCAAAACTACACATTTAAGTCTTATAGGTCCAATCCATGGGTCAAATAGATCTGTTTGAGATTATGTTTAAAATGATTGTGAATTACATTGGGTCTAAAAATATTGATATTGCAACTAAGTATGAAGTGTCTGCCAGTTTAGAATTCTGGTGAATTTTATTAATACATTGGCTCTTAAAACATTGATATTACAACTAAGTATGTAGTATTTATGCATATATATATATATATATATATATATATATATATATATATATAATAAGATAAATATATAAAGGTTTTACATATCTATTTATTAGGTGACAAAGGAACATTCACAACCATATTGGTTTCATGCGATGCAATCATCAGGTGAAGATGTTTCAAATGTAAGGAAAATCGAAAATATTTCAAAAAATTCAATAGACATGGGATGCGTATGATTGGATAAAATGATGTGCGTATGTATGTGAAGGTAATTGAATGTATGAATAAATAGATATGTAAAACCTTTATATATTTATCTTATTATATTATATAACAGCTCTATTTTATATTGAGCACTCTACCAATAATACTACCTTTGGTACGCCATTCCAACAAAATCTGAAACAGTGACCATCTCACACTATAGTATATATATATATATATATATATAATATATATATATATATATATATATATATATTCTTAAGACATGTGTTATTGAACAACACGGAGTATTCTTTTTTCATTTTTTGTATGGATATTTTTTCCATTTTTCTGGCTATCCTTTTTTAATCTGGATCGAGTTGATTCATGATATTTTTCATACTTATTTCCCGAGCGCTTTCGACTGTTGCTCCAGTCGTATTCATGGAGTTATGTAATTTGGTTTTTAGTTAATTTTAGTTCTGTTATCTATGCTTTTATCAAATTCTTCAATAACTAACACATATATATATATATATATATATATATATATATATATATATAGAGAGAGAGAGAGAGAGAGAGAGAGAGAGAGAGGAGAGAATCATGGGGATCCGTGCTGTCGACATGACTTAATGATGATGATGATGATGATATGTGCTGATTTTATATGAATTGATTTTATCTAATATACCTTAACCTTAGTTTTTCACTAGACTAAGGGGATGCTAGATATAGAAATATTGTGTTGCATCAATCTTGCAATTTAGAATTGTCTTATTGTCTTTAAAAAATCAGCATTTGAAGTTTTGATTTTTACTTGGACTCGAACCTTGACTACTGGCGCCGAGGATAAATACTTAACAATCCGGACCATATTACCTTTAGGCACCCCTTTTTGATCTCGATTAAGAAAGGGCTTGTTTTTCATTTACACCGTCAATATCCGGTTGTTTGTTAGGGTTTAGTGTTAGGGGTTAGGGTTAGGGGTTAGTTTTATAAAAAAAAATCTGTTTGAGATTATGTTTAAAAATGATTGTGAATTACATTGGCTCATCTCTTTTTGATCTCGATTAAGAAAGGACATGTTTTTCATTTACACCGTCAATATCCGGTTGTTTGTTAGGGGTTAGGGCTAGGGGTTAGTGTTAGGGGTTAGTTTTATAAAAAAAATTTAAATCTAAAAATCGTCTGTTAAAACAACCGGATATTGACGGTGTAAATGAAAAACATGTCCTTTCTTAATCGAGATCAAAAAGGGGTGCCTAAAGGTCATATGGTTCAACAATCCCAGCCACTAAGTACGACAAAAAGAAAGTCACTCAAAAAGAAAGAATAGAAAAGTATTCTCTTTGTATAAAATATTCAACTACTCAGATATTTATTCTTTACTTAAACAATGACCAAATAGTTTGTTTTTTTATGACTTGATAAAACATTCAAATATCGCAAACTTTCTTAGTTGTGACATTTATAAGGTCTGCGCATGCGTACAAAAATATACATATTCGTTTCTATGAAACTTGGACCATTTGAACTAATGACAAATGGCATTATTCAGAGTATTTTGTTATTTTTATTCACTTAATCGATAAAATATATCATTTCATGTTTCTACAGATAAAATTTCTGTCCATGATGCAGAACAAAAATAATGCTGTAATGTAAAAGAAAAAAAAACACAGTTTTGCTTTTTATTTTTTTTTATTCTTTATTTCTTTCTTTCTATCGTTTTTTGTTGTGTTTTTTAAATTTATTTCTTCAGAATTCACTGAAGTTTTCTTTACTTCTTTTCAAAAGATTTCCAATGCCACAAAGATTAACCGCAGCCCCCCTCCCCTCTTTCCAGAGGGAATTTACGATCGAGTTCCATTTCCATTGACAAAGTCACACACAAAAAGATTTACTTTTTGTTTTTTTTGTCTTGTTTTTTTTTTTTTTTTTTTGTTGTTGTTTTTTTTTTCTTTGTTTTTTCATTTTATTTTATTTTTTATTTCATTTTTTCTTTTTGTCTTTCTACAAAAGATGGCTTCTTTCCGCTGAAAGAAAATCAGTGAGTTAACTTTTTTTCATCAAATAAGAACAAGCAGTCAGGGCAAATTAGTCCTTTTTATAAGACAATTTTTTTTATTTCTCTTACTTGCTTGTATGTTTTAAATTACAGCATCTTCGTTTATACTCTTTATTAAGAAACCAACCAAAATTGTTAGTACTTCTTCTCCATAACAACTGTTATGGAACAGTCTAACGAAATGTATAAGTGAGTATTCTCCTGTTTAAAATTTAAATTGTATACTAACAATTATTAACATACCGTAAGCGAAATCCATGTTAAGTAAATCCAATTGAAACGGGAGGAAACCAAAAATAATTTTATATAAGAGTGGGGGCGGTTAGTTGGGCTTTTCTCATTGGCTTACACTGAGGGGGTTATTCAATTTAAACGGTCGAATTTTCGTGGCTTTCATTGTTTTCCAATGATGAGACTAGTAGCACGTCGCTTTCTGGGTGGTCACCTGACAATTCCTGAATCAGGTCGAGGTTGCTATTGAAGCCAATGTGATGTACAAGAACCCGTAATTGGCGATGATAATAGCGCATCACTAATGACCACTCTGTACGCTTTTAAAAAATGTATCTTACGACTATAGGGGAGGGTGACAGTGTGGGGGGGGTAATTTGGCTGTTTCGTGAATATTCGAATCAAACATTGCGAATTTGTCAAAATATATAATAAACAATTCAATGGGTATACATGTATAGACCAGAATTTTACTAGGAATCCATTTAAGACCTCAAAATCGACTGATATGTAAAAAGTATAATAATCTTGATTTAAATCTCTTACTCTTTTTTTCTTTCTTTCCTTCTTTTTATCTTTTCAGTATGTCCGATTGAAACAGATTAGCGTTATCGCTTCGGCGCCCTTACTCCCTCCAACTTTCCCCTACTCTCTTTCTTTCTTATTACATTTTTCTATGAAGCATTTTCTTTTGCTTCTCTTTATTTCTTTATGATAAAAACGGAATGGTCCATTATTTAGCTGAGGTGACGACATTCATAGAATAAGAATTCGGTGGATAAGCAACACAAGATAATCAGGATTTAAGTTTTTTGTATTTCATCTTGGACGATTTGGGCGGTCTCACTTTTAACCAGAGGGTGCTGCAAGATGATAACCGCTGGAAGATTAAGGAACAAGCCTATTAATACATAGATGAATAACTTACGATCAAATCCCTCTAAACACTAATTCTCCCCCCCCCCCTCTGCCGTCATTTGACTGGAGTTAACTATCAATGAGTCTTATCAAACGTAGATGTATGATCATTTAATAACAACAACTATTGTTGCATAATCTATGTGGTTGCATAGATTATTGTCAACCACCTGTAGTTCTGCCGAGATGCTATTTTCATGTCACGGGCGGCGGTTTTCCATGGAAAGATACAGACCGTTGGAGACCTTTGAACTGAGACGCGGGAAAGCCGAGAATCATGTGAAAGCTAGAGAACTGATCAGTACCAGCTTGGACGTCAGGCAGAAGGCTTGTCTTGCCTTAGCTGGGGACCACTTGCACACGCGCGCTGTGTTTAGTTACAGGAAGAAGTTTAGTTAAGTAAATAAAAGTTTAAAGAAATAATATGGTTTTCTTGGTTGATGAATGTCTTGGCAATAAGACTGACCAAGAAGAAGGAATGAACCAAAGATGAACAACCAACAGGAACCTAGAAATAGAAGTCAACATGAGGAGATCACCAATAGCCAAATAAGTAAGTAATGCAAGTTATGCATCTCTCTGTCTACCTGTCTATCTCTCTCCCCTCTCTCCAGTAAAAGAACACTTGTGTATATACCCAACATGGATATATGTGTATGAGTATGTAACACTATTGTAATTAAACTAAGACCGACGCGTGTCATACCAAGCAAAACGCAACTTAAATAATAAATAACTGTGATATTTTTTGTTTCCTATCAAACAGTTCAATACCTCTGCGGTCAGGCAAACAAAAATAAATAACAAACTTTAAATGAATATTATTTTTTATGGTATACCACACAATTAAAAGGCGTTTGTTACTATTGATTTCAAGGCACCGTATTCACTGCTTCTTCTAAAGAGGAAGCCCCCATGGAAAAATATCTTAATCGTATAACCATAGCATATATATATATATATATATATATATACATATATATATATATATATATATATAATATATATATATATAAGGATAGAAAAGAAACTCGTCAGACAAGAATTGTGCGTTGAGTTCAATAAAGCATGCAAATATATATATATATATATATATATATATATATATATATATATTGCATGTTTTATTGAACTCAACGCACAATTCTTGTCTGACGAGTTTTCTATTCTTTCCAATTGTCTGCTCATCTTTTTATATCAAGGTGTAATTGGTGAATATATATAAATATATATATATAACAAATATGGCCAGAAAGTTGAAAAGGATAGAAAAGAAACTCGTCAGAGAAGAATTGTCCGTTGAGTTCAACAAAACATTCAGAAAAGAAAAATTATGCCAATATATATATATATATATAATTTTCTACTTTAGTACGTTTACCCAACGTTTAGCAACGACTTAAAAAGAGGGCCAGACAATTGGAAAGAATAGAAAAGAAACTCGTCAAACAAGAATTGTCGTTTGAGTTCAACAAAACATTCATAAAAGAAGAATGCTACCAAAATATACTTATATATATATATATATATATATAATATATATATATATATATATATATATATATATATGTGTATAGTGTGTGTGTGGGATGGTCACTGTTTCAGCTTTTGCTGGAATGGCGTACCAAAGGCAGTATTATTGGTAGAGTGCTCAATACAAAATAGAGCTGTTATATAATATAATAAAATAAATATATAAAGGTTTTACATATCTATTTATTAGGTGATAAAGGAACATTCACGACCATATTGGTTTCATGCGAGGCAATCATCAGGTGAAGATGTTTCACATGAAACCAATATGGTCGTGAATGTTCCTTTGTCACCTAATAAATAGATATGTAAAACCTTTATATATTTATTTTATTATATTATATATATATATATATATATATATATATATATATATAACTTTCTACTTTGGTGTTAACTACCCTAGTACGTTTACCCCACCTTATATATACAGTCGAATCTTAAAGTTTTCGGTTCTATCTTTTATTGACTATTCGCGAGTTTACCATCAATAATTCAATCTGATTAGCTTAGGATCAAATTTATGTAAAATCACCTTTTTCCTCATTTGACGAAAGTTAACTAGCGATGAGTCTTTTCAATAGGTAGATGATCGTTTAATAACAGCCACTATTGTAATTAAACTAAGACCCGCGCACAGTCGCACCAAATAAAAGCATAGTAAATAATAAATAACTGTGATATTCTTTATTCTTATTGAACATTTCAACACCTCTGAAGTCAAACAAAGAAAAATAAATAAACAGACTTCAAATAAAATATTAAAAAAAGAATCAAATAGCCTCACCTATTATCTTATCAGCAGAAGCGTTTTCAGTTGCGAGACATCAGGCGTCTGCCGACATTACATGTAAAACTGCTTATCGGAAAGAGAATTCTTTACAAAAGAAGATAGAAAATGAAAAAAAGAAAAAAAAAGAGAAAAGAAAATTACGAACTGAACTCGAATAATTATGACACTTCCTTGTGGCGATGACGATGCAAAACTGATTCTTTTTTAAAAGGTGATTTCAAATGTCAGGTAACTAAAAAGCATCTCTCATCTGCTGTTTCTTTCTCTCTCCTAATTATTTACGAGATTTTATTCAAATGCCTCCAGTACAAGGTTAATTGTAACTGCATATGATAAAGGATGACATGAATCTAATTTCTTTTACAGCAATGAGATAATAATAATAATAAAATTATTCGTCACCTGTCAGTAACGACTTAAAATTATGACACCTTGTTTAAAACACCAGGTAAGAATTCAAATGACGACAGTGTCATACAGATTTTGTTCTTGACATTCTTTTTATTTTCCTGTTTTGTAATCTTCTATATTAGTAGGACCTGTGGATATACCACAGTATGATAACTTAATTATTACAACGTTTGATATGTTTACTTAAGAGCCGTTACGAAATAATTCAATATGTAAAAAGTATAATAATCTTTATTTAACTCTCTCTCTCTCTCTCTCTCTCTCTCTCTCTCTCTCTCTCTCTCTCTCTCTCTCTCTCTCTCTCTTTTTTTATTATGTACAATTGAAACAGAATAGCGTTATCGCTTCCGCTCGATCACTCCTCCCTCCCTCCCTCCCTATATATCCCCTACTCTTTCTTTCTTACTATATTTTTCTGTGTAGCATGTCCTTTTTCATACCTTTATTACTTTATAATAAAAACTGAATGGTCCATTATTTAGCTGAGGTGTCGACACTCATAAGAAGAATTCGGTGGATAAGCAACACTAGATAATCAGGATTTACATTTTTTTGCGTTTCATCTTGCACGATTTGGACGGTATCATTTTTAACCAGAGGGTGTTGCAAGATCATAAGGGTCGTACAATTAAGGAACAAGATTATCAATATAATTATTGTTCCCCTGTCAGCAACGACTTAAAATTATGACACCTTGTTTAATACTCCAGGTAAAAAATTCAAATTACGACAGTGTCATACAGATTTCGTTCTTTAATTTTTCTTATTTTCCTATATTGTAATCTTCTACATGGTGATTGTAAAGTAACACCCTATTTTTAAAATCTTATAATTTATTTCTGAATAATTATTAAAAAAATGAATATGAGAAGAATACACATAACATGGAATTTTATTTAAAATTCTATATGGGCACCAGCATTCGCCTCTAGTCACTCAAGCCGCTCGGGAATCGCATCAACTGATCTTCCCAGGAACTCTTGTGAAATGACAGAAATGAATTTCCGTAGTCGTCCTTAACGTTCTTTCAAAGTCATTGGTTTAGTAGAGTAGACTTGCTCCTTCAACAAATCCTAGAGAAAAAGAGTCACTGGTTATTAAATCAGGGCTTTGGGTCGGCCACTCATACGGACCACATCTACCCACCCATTTCTCAGGAAAGAGGTGATTCAGTTATTCACGAACAACAATAGCAAAATGTGGAGGAGCAACATCTTTCATAAAAATCAAGTCTTCAATATGCCGGTTTAGTTCAGTCGGTAGAGCACTCGCCTAGGAATCGCAAGGTTCTTGGTTCGATACAGGCCATCGCCAACTCAGCGAATGAGTAACACAGGGACCTGTGCGGTAAAGTAAGGAGCTGTTGGTGGGTGTGGCGCTCCACCTCAGATGCAAAAAACAATCTCCTTGGTCTAGAGTTAATGAAAAGGGGATAGACTCCCTCGCTGTCTGGCTGATACCGACTTAAATCTACCCACCCCCGCAAAAAAATGTATATATAGTTTAAAATAGGGAGTTACTTTTCAATCACCCTGTATATGAATTTAATTTTGGCTTTATATTTATTTTTGTCTTCAAAAATAATTTAAGAATATATAAAAAGTAAAGTTAATGGGTTGTCAGTATCAGCCGAACAGCAAGGGAGTCTATTCTCTTTTCGCTAAACCAGTGAGATTGCTTTGCTAATGATAGAGTGTAACTCAGGTCGTCCGCTTCTAGATGCCTTATCCAACAGATCAAATTACACAAGCTGTGCTACTCATGCGCTGAGTTGGAGAGGACTGGACCGGTATCAAACTCAGAACCTTGTGATTCCTGGGTGGATGCTCTAATTAAGCTACTTTTCTCTCTCTCTATATATAATATATATAATATATATATATATATATATATATAGAGAGAGAGAGAGAGAGAGAAAGAGAGAGAGAGAGAGGTTGCTACATTTTTAATAATTGTCGATTGACCCTTCTTATGATTCTAACTCCTCCGCCACGAGCAGGATGCGACACATGGTAATTTTTTAAATGGAGTTTAACAGGTTTGAATTCAGAGTTTCCTTATCATAGACTTGTTGCTATTCCAAGGTTAAAGAGATCAGTCTTCCTTACGATTTCCCCCTAGATGAGACCAATGGATTCATACATTTCCCAAAAGTATTAGGGCTTTGTGAAAGGCAACCAGTATCGTCCAGGATTTGAACTCGAGTCACTGTGTCCATTTCCTACGACTATAACCATTACACCACAATCGATATACACTGTTAGGTTAAAAGTGCCGTCATATTGTTAGTCACTATAATCGTATTGGTAATTACTTTATTCTAATAATAATAATAATAATAATAATAATAATAATAATAATAGAGAAGAAGGAAGAAGGAAGAAGAAGAAAGAAGAAGAAGATGAAGAAGGGAAGAAGGAAGAAGAAGAAGAAGAAGAAGAAGAAGAAAGGGAAGGAAGAAGAAGAAAAGAAGAAGAAGAAGAAGAAGAAGAAGAAGAAAAGAAGAAGAAGAAGAAGAAGAAGAAGAAGAAGAAGAAGAAGAAGAAGAAGGAAGAAAAGAAGAAGAAGAAGAAGAAGAAGAAGAAGAAGAAGAAGAAGAAGAAGAAGAAGAAGAAGAAGAAGAAGAAGAAAGAAGAACAACAACAACAACACAACAACAGGTTAAAGGGAAGATGATGAAGAAGAAAAGCATTGCAATATTATTCGGCCAGTGGTTAATAATTTTGTTGTGTAGTATAAGAGATATTAGCCTTTTATCCTTTTCACCGAGATCTGTGCTCCTAATAACCACGTAAATGGAAGACTGACTTTATATGATGTCTGTAATGAATGCGATTTGTTAGCATAAAATATTAGCGTTGGTTGGCGGCTGTGTGATTTTCAAGAGACAGATTATCCGAATATTCTGTTCTCCCTAGGATCACCTACAAAACCATGAAATTCTACGTCTTCCTAGGATTTGCGAGAATTCATTCGATTTAATTAATGACGCGGAATTTATTCCACCATAAGTTTTCTTGAAATTTCTTTTAAATTTTCTAAAATCTTTTAAACTTTTTTAAATTTTATTTTTGATTTTGGTTTCCTAAATCGCCTCGTTTGTTTGTTTCGTGTCCGCCATGTTTGAAGATTTTTTTGTTAATCTGCTGTTTTATTCAGCTTTAATTTAAAAGATAATTTTTGAAAAACTTTTTTGCTATTGAATTTGGTTTCAAGTGTTTCAAGAAAAGAATGAAAATGATAAATAAAAATTCTAAAATGAAAAGAAGGAAGGATGAAAGAAAGGAACGAAAAATACCAGAAATAAGAAAGTCATTTACTAACATTAACTTAGTTTGGCAAAAGGTCTTTAATATTGGGGAGTTCATTTAGAATCGATCTTACTTAAAAATATTCTAGACTTACTATTACACTATGATGTCTGTCCTTTATAAAAAGAAAATAAGCGTTGTATTTGGTACAAGGCCAAAAGTATGGAGCGCCTAGTGAGGATTTTAATTGATTTGCGATAATCTAATAATAATTGGCAAACATTACATTACAAGAAACGAAAAATATCTGAAGGAAGGAAGGAAGGAAGAACAAAATGAAAAATAACAGAGAGGAAGGAAACAGAAAAGAAGAAATATGAAAAGAAAAAGAAAGAAAGAAAGAAAGAAAGAAAGAAAGAAAAGAAAGAAAAGAAAGAAGAAAAAAGAAAGAAAGAAAGAAAGAAAGAAAGAAAGAAAGAAAGAAAGCAGCCGAAATATTCCATAAAGAAAGATGGAAGAAAGAAACAAAAGATGTTAGGGAAAAGACAAGGAAAAATACAAGAAAGAAAGAAAGAAAGAAAGATTTTTTTTAAAAAAAAACAAGTAATCATTAGCAAACCGAAGAAGGAAAGAAAGAAAAAGAAAGAAAGAAATCGAAACATACCTGGAAGAAGGAAAAATGTTTGAGAAAAAAAACAAGGAAAGTATAAGAAAGAAAGAAAGAAAGAAAGAAAGAAGAAAGAAAGAAAGAATACGTTAGAAAGCAACGCAAAATTAGTGAAAGAAAGAAAAAAAGAAAAAGAAATAATACGTTAAAAAAAAACAACGCAAAATTAGCGAAAAAAAGAAAGAACCCAAAACAGAAAAGAAAGAAAGAAAGAAAGAAAAGATGTTAGCAAAAACAAGGAAAATCAGCGAATGAAAGAAAGAAAAAAGATAGAAATAAAGAAAGGGATTGAGAATGTACGAATGTATGAATAAAGATCTTAAATAAAACATAATAAAACAATACTTCAGACTTTTACTACAAGGTATAAAAAATAATCTCTTATATTTTTAAAAGCAAGTTCAAAGTTAACAAATTGAAACATTTCAAGCGTTTTTGAAAAAACAAATTCAAACGAGGAGTGTTCTTGAATCTAAGCAAGAAGTGTTGCAAAGTACAAATAGAACTTGAGACAAAACATGACAATAAAAACAAAAAAAAGAGAAATAAAGATAATAAGAAAGATGCTAATGCTGGTTGGTTGAATTTTATGGCATGTCAACCCTTGTTGGGTTATTTTATGCCGAAGATGTTTTGTTTTATTCATTCTTGATAGTTATTCAATTTTTTAAACTCAATTTTTGAACACATTTTAACCTCATTTTTCCCTATTCAACCCATAGATAGGACCCTAACAGGTACTACCACTCCGGTCAGAGTGTACCTGGGATTAATGGCAATGAAGGAATACTCCACGTTCCCCAAAGTTCCTGAACTATAAATTCACCGATCAGATAGAGTTTAACGACATACCCAGGAAATTAAGGCCACCAGCCACTGCCTTCTAGCACATATATGATAAAAAGAGTTGGGGCTTGCCATGAAGGCAGTAGGGTTGAGGCAATCATAGAGGTGCTGGTCTTGACTTGACCAGCTGATTGATCAGAAGGGGGTCTCACCGACCACCCATCTAGCCTAAATAAGGCCTAGGTGGAGTGTTGTATGTTATGGACTGCTCAATCACCAGGGTTCCATCCTTAAGCATCAAGAGTCTCCACCAACAGGTGGCCCGATTGGGGGTCTTAACCCTCTGTAGAAGTGCAGTGGGTATGTTCGAACATGATTAGAAACACACAACCAAAAGAAATGACGATAATAAGAAATATGCTTATGGTTTGGGTTATTTTGAGCAATGCATTAATCCTCTTTGGGGAACAGTACGAAACAGTTGAAATATATATATATATTATATATATATGAAGTGGACAAACAATATGTTTGAAATGGCGATAGCCGACAATTTTTTATGAGATTATGTGCTTAATTAAAGTCATACCTAATTTGTTAATTAATTAATTATAATTAAATAAATTAGGTGTGCAAATCGGTTTAACAATTTAAACCGATTTGCACGCCTAATTCATTTAATTATAATTAATTAATTAACAAATTAGGTATGACTTTAATTAAGCACACACACACACACACCCACACACACACACACACACACACACACACATATATATATATATATATGGTATCGCTCATGAATAAGTGCACTTCTATGAATTTTTTAACAAAATAGTAATTTTCTTCTAAACCATAGATACCAGAATTTGATTATATTTAGTGGAATATCATTCAATCGAAATGGATATTATTAGGTATTGTCTTTTATCAAACTCTACAGCATTGAAACATTAAAACAAAAATAAAATTGCATAAATGTATATGCGGACTTATTTTTGGACTGATACATATTCATAACAGGATGCGCTAATGCCCAATCTATTCTCTTTCAACCCTATGCGTAAATATCAGTGAAGACTGGATTAGATATAGAAAAATAAAATGGAAGAAGTTACTTATTCAAAAAACAGAAATTTCAAAATATCGTATAAAGAACGCTATCACTTACGTAACCACTTTAATCTGACCAGGCACATGAAATGAGAAGGTCAAAATGCAGTCTAGCATCTTACAACCTCCTGTTCAGACCATTCCATGAAAGCTAGTCGTTAAAATTCTAAAGAGAATAGGTTTTTTGAAAATTTAAATAAAACTATTGATAAAAACATATATGAAGTGTATATTTTTCCCTTTTATTTTTCTATATCTAATCGCATTTCTGTACAATAAGTCTGGTGGCATTTATTGCTGCTTTGGAGCCCCCTTGAAATAGTGGTAACGATTTCAGCTCCGAAGCCACTTTTGAATTCAGGGATAATCATTTGAAAATGATTTAGTTTTAGTTTTTTTTTAATACCTGAACAGATGCCGAGGTTACTGTGGCATGAGCGTTGTGTTTATACACAATAAAGATGAGGACGTGGTCTGAAATATCAAAAGATTCATATTCAAGCCTCATCTCATGAATACATACAAGTATAAGTATAAACGTACAATGTATGTGATTCTATAAGCTTTTGGTATAAAATAACCCAAGATGGGTTGACATGCCATTAAAATCAACCAATCTTGAAAATGATTTATTTTGAGTTTTTTTTTTTAAATACCTGAACAGATCCCGAGGTTACTGTGGCATGAACGTTGTGTTTATACACAATAAAGATGAGGACAGTTGTCTGAAATATCGTAATTATTCATATTCAAGCCTCATCTCATGAATACATACAAGTATAAGTATAAACGTACAATGTATGTGATTCTATAAGCTTTTGGTATAAAATAACCCAGATGGGTTGACATGCCGTTAAAATCAACCAATCAATCAATTATCCCCCGCAAACAATTGGCCTTGTGCCAGGCTAGGCTAAGCTTCGTAAACAACTTTGCGTCTGATGAGTTGACACAAAGGGTAAACGTTTATTTGCTCTGTTAAAAACGACTCTGAAATGTAATCATGCGCCTAGCGAGAATAAAAGGAACACCGAGAAGTGCATTATTTAACAGAGAAACCATCGGCAAAAGAAGCAAGTAACACTTGAGTAGTCTTTAAAGGGGACTATGGCGGCATTATTATCGAGGCAAGAGAATTATCGATTTGTGGAACTCTTTTGTGTTATGAAAGTAGTTCTAGCCGCAGTCGTCTAACGAATCGGGCTCTCTCCATAATGGACCTAAGCGCGCAGCTTTATTTGTCGAGGTCAAGATCACATTATGTATTCTGACAACAGGTTTGTCGCAATGCATTATGTACTAATATTAGAGAGTCTGTCGCTGTACCGGAAACAGAGAAGCCGCTAAGAGGGAATCCGTATGGAGAAATAAAGATGTCATATGGCAAAGAGAGAAATGGATGATTGCTAACTTGATTTGTACTGACGAGGCTCACTGAAGAGATTTCTCTAATGTTGATAAGAACGGCACGTACTAAAGTAATGTAATGGTATTAAATGGAAAAATGTTGTCACGATTGTTGGTATTTGTAAAACGCAGTGAAGGTTTAAATGAGATGATTTTATATTCGGGGTCGAGACTGACCATTGCTACCAACTTTTTTTTTACTACTGTATTGTACATTTACATTTCTCACAATGTTAGTCTTATATTGTCACTTAAGGTTGTAAATTTCTTTTGCAGTAATATCTTGTTTGTAAAGGCAGAATTTTAAAGAGGACGCATTAATAATATAAAGGACGATTAATCTCTCTCTCTCTCTCTCTCTCTCTCTCTCTCTATCTATCTATCTATCTATTTTCTCAATCTCTGTCCCGTCTTAATTTCCCCCCTCCTCCCTCTCTCTCTCTCTCTCTCTCTCTCTCTCTCTCTCTCTCTCTCTCTCTTTCTATCTATCTATCTATCTATTTTCTCAATCTCTGTCCCCGTCTTAATTTCCCCTCTCTCTCTCTCTCTCTCTCTCTCTCTCTCTCTCTCTCTCTCTCTCTCTCTCTCTCTCTCTCTCTCTCTCTCTCTCTCTCTCTCTCTCTCCCCGTATGGAGGCGCAATGGTCATTTGCACGGAAAACGGAATCTGTGAAACGGGTTCGAGTTTTGGCCAAAGATGCTTGTGTTCACTTTCTAGGGATGTATATATTTTACCCAACCCCTCCGTACGAGCAGGATGCGAGCAAGGTCTATTCTCAAGCGGAGTTTAACAGGTTTGGATTCAGTTTTTCTTTCTCCTAGACCCGTTACCATACTACGGTTAAATAGCCCAGCCTTCCTAACTATTCACCATAGCTGGAAGGGATAATATTTGGATTCATACCTTTTCCAAGGGTATTAGCGCTGTGTGAAATGCTACCAATCTCGTCCAGGATTTGAACTCGAGTCTCCTGGTCAATGTAACAGGAAAAAGTATATACCGTATCAATAAGTACACCTATAAAAAATTTTTTAAATTCTTGTAATACTAATTTTATTTATTTCCAGTGAAACATTATGCAATCAAAACGGATATCATTAGGTATTATTCATTACTAAACACCTGATTAATTTTTCATTACATTTAACAGATGTACCGCTTAGATTTAGACTGATTATTTTACTAACTGATAATCCCTTCCGTATGGCAGGGGTGTACTTACTTATGCACGGAGGGAGCGCATGGTGTAATGGTTAAAGTGATGGGAAATGGACTCGTCGCCCCGAGTTCAAATCCTGGACGTGGTAATTGCATTTCACTTAGCGCTAATACCCTTGGGAAAGGTATGAATCCTGCTCTCTCTCCAGCTATGGATAAATAGTAGGGCAGACTGGGCTCTTTAACCTTGGTTAGGCAACCGGTCTAGGAGAAGGAAAACTCTGAATTCAAA
This sequence comes from Doryteuthis pealeii, assembly GCA_023376005.1. Classification (NCBI taxonomy): domain Eukaryota; kingdom Metazoa; phylum Mollusca; class Cephalopoda; order Myopsida; family Loliginidae; genus Doryteuthis; species Doryteuthis pealeii. The sequence goes on from CM042141.1 coordinate 37,611,611, forward strand.
CCTGTTGAACTCCGCTTAATAAATTGACCTTGTGTCACATCCTGCCCGTGCGGAGGGGTTGGTAAATATATATACACGGAGGGAGAATAGTTGGATGCATACTTTTTTCAAGGGTATTAGCGCCATGTGAAATCCAAACAATTCTCGTTGGGTGCTCCAAACTTGAGGCCTTGTGTCACAGTTAAGGTAAGCTTTGTAAAAAACAGTAGTCCCATCGTGGTGTAATGGTTAAGAAGATAGTCTCACAGGTCCATTACTACTGAATAGCGAGTTCGATCTTCGCTGTATGTCCCATACTTGCAACCTTGTGCTACAATTAAGCTAAGCTTAGTTAAAAAGGGGGCGTCTGTTACTACTGAATTGCGAGTTCGATCCTCGCTGGATTTCTCATAAAAATCTTCACGTAAAAATACCTGGTGTTAATCTGGCCAGGTAGGTGGTCAGGATTTTTTCCTGTGTAGAGGAAATGACATTACATATAACAATATAGTAAGCAATTTTAATTCTATAATTTACAATATTTAAATAGAAAAAAGATATAAAGAAAGTGATTAGTTCAATTGATATTTCAATGCGAAAAAAAGCTTTAAAAATTGTAATGAATAAAGTATTTTAATTAAAGTAACACGACTGTATTCAAATTTGATATAATTCTTTGGATGCCCCATACTTGCCACCTTGTAGGGTCAGTTCAGCTCAGTCGGTAGGGCGTCGGATTAGGAACCACAAGATTCCGGGTTCGATACCAGCCCTCGCCAACTTATCGTATGAGTAGCACAGGGATCTGTGCGGTAAATTGAGAAGCTGATGGTAAGCGTGGCGCCACGCCTCAGACGCCAAGAACAATCTCATTGTTCTAGCGCTTGTGAAAAGGGGATATACTCCCTTACTGTCTGGCTGATACCGACTTTATGCCACCATGACGACTTTCTTTACTTATCATATCCTACCTGCACTGATCGGGATGGTTGTGGTACAGTCTTTTTTTTTTCACCTGTCAACAATTATATCTGTGTCCCCATAGAATTGACGAGAACCATTGCTGATAGATATCAACAGATTTTACAAGTATATCACGTCAATACGACATTAAAGCAATTAATGGTGGAATAATTTCACAATCAGATTTAACTATCAAGAAAGATAAAACTCACTCTGTCTCTGTGGAATTTATCTATTTTATTTTGACGTTAAACCAGACTGACATTTCGCTTGGAAAAATAAATCAAATCTATTTAAACAAAAATGAGAATTAAAAAAATGCAGAAATCCTGTAAAATCCCAGAACAGAAAACACCAATTTATATTAAATAGAAATGCAATGACAACGAAAACAAACAAAAAGAAACACCCCTGTATATATAATCATTCGTGGACGCCACACGTCGTGTAATAGTTAACGATAAATATATTTACCAACCCCTTCCAGCCCTGCTGACTGGGGCTTTAGAATGCACCGACTGCACCTCTGCAGAGAGGTAAGACACACCTACCCAATGGGGCAACCGAGTTATTACTAAGACAGCCCTGCTTTTAAAGCTTTACCTCATTTACATATGATACTACACTGCTAATATTTTAAGTGGTAACAGCATTCCTGATCTGAAAATGAGCTTATAAAATTATGTTCTTTTTGGAGGAGGGACGTGTTTTTTTTTGTTTTTGTTCTTTGGTATTAGTCTGTTTTTTGTCTTTTTGGGGGGTGGAGAGGGTGATTCTTTGTAGCGTATTTAATTATTTTGTGATATTTTTATTTTGATTGTTTTCTTTTTGATTACTCGTGTTTTTGTTTGATTTTATTTTTATTTTTTCTTATTTTTTGTTTTTCCTATACACTGAAACACCAACCCGAAACACCAATAGAAAATACCTATTTCCTCGACTTCTCTCTAAGCAGGTCAGTGGGATCCAATATTTTATAATTCGTCTTGCATATCAACAGAGGTATAAAAAGAAACTTTAAAAAAAAACACTTATTCAGAAGTTAATATTTATCCCCAGTGTTCGTCAGAAGAAAACAGCGTAATAGTACGACTGTAGTTCGAACTGATCTACTACGATGTCACAGTCCAGGACGTTAGCCACTACACCACGAGGACTCCTCGTTTAAAAATGACTCGATAAGAATAATTGAGGCCATATAATTGTATTCTTTCTCTTATTTTCTTTTAAAAAATTTACCTAAAGTCGGAGAATTATATACAATTAAATTTTAGTAAATGTTCGAATGACAATATAACTTTCTAATATCAAAATATGATACGGTGCTATTATATTATTTCCAATTCAAAATTGCGATTCTCTTCCATTATTGCAGGTAATAAATCAGACTGAAGATACGTGATAGGATTTTTTTAAACCTTCTGATGTAGACGAGGCTACATTTGTTGTCTTGCTATGAGCCTGTATTGATATTCAGTAATTAATCAACCACCGAATGGAAAGTCGAATAAAATAGAAACTCCATAAATTATTCATTACAACGTGTTTTCAATTATTATTTGTTATCTCTATAAACAGAAACAAAAAAAGGGTAATAAACGTACGGGAAAATAGCATAAAATGGCGGAGACTGGAAATTGCAGACGACATAAGTTGAGGAGACAAAATGGCTGACAGGGAAGACTCAGATACGAATGTCACGAATCGGAAAAGATGGACGAAAATAAAATAAACAAAAGAAATACACGAAACAACATTTGTTAATATGGAGAGAAATGAGCATCTCATTAAAATGCAGGAGGAATTATTCCGATGTCATTTTGATTAATGAAGGTCGAAAAAAATGTTTTAAGAATTTTTCTGTTACTTTATTCATAATATCAGTCATTATCATGTATCTTCACGCCAGGGATATCTACTTGAAATCTCTCAAGAGGAAGTGATTACAAGTCTCTCCATCATCTCGCCATCATTCTCGCTGACCTCAACAGTGCTACGGCCTGAATTGTCCCAAATCTTTATCCTCTAATCTCTTCTTTTTTTTCCTTTTTTTTTCCAATCTCTTTGCAAAATTATTATTTCTCTCCTTGCGGGTTTTTCTGACTAGTTGCTGGTCTTTTACTGGAGACTGAGTGACAGTAAGTGTCCTCAGATTTCCAGGACTCTTCTGAATATGCTAGCCGAATCTTAACAATGCTGGATGGTCTCTATTTTTTTCGAATTTCCAATTCCTCCAGTCTGTTTTCTAGACTATTGGGAACCGTTCCAAGAGTACCAACTACAATTGGTACCACGTTTACACTTATATTATTATCTCCTGTAGGAAGCGCGTGGTGTAATGGTTAAAGTCATAGGAAATGGACTCGTCGCCCCGAGTTCAAATCCTGGACGTGGTAATTGCATTTCACTTAGCGCTAATACCCTTGGGAAAGGTATGAATCCTACTCCCCCTCCAACTATAGGTAAATAGTAGGGAAGACTGGGCTCTTTAACCTTGGTTAGGCAACCGGTCTAGGAGAAGGAAAACTCTGAATTCAAACCTGTTAAACTCCGCTTAAGAAATTGACCTTGTGTCACATCCTGCTCGTGCGGAGGGGTTGGTAAATATATATATTATTATCTCCTTTTGAGTTTTCACATCAGCTAATGGTTTTTCACTGGAGTCTGAGTGACAGCAAGTATTCTCAGGTCTCCAGGACTCTTCTGAGTATTCTGGCAGATTGCAGCAGTGCAGTGTTCTGAATGGTTTCAATTCTTCCTCTGATGTGAGTTTTTCACACCAGTGTTAGCTGATGGTCTTTCATTAGAGTCTGAGTGACAACAAGTCTCCTGGGGTCAACAGGATTCTTCTGGGTATACTTGCAGTTTTGGGGTCAATTCTAGATTCATTAATTGGATTAAGCCTCTTCCATCATTTTCTCTCTTGATGTAGAGAGGTTCTATATCTGCTCTTGGGTGATGTATTTTGTGGCAGGTTATTAGTTTCCTAACTTTAGTATCTATCTTTTTATTTCAGTTAACTTCCAGTTTATCATATTAAAACTTTATGTCACTACTGGTATTACCAGGCTGATAATTTTTATAACTTTATTTTTGGCATTCAATTATATTCTTAATCTGGATCTTATTGTCCTATGGAATCCTTTTCTTCTTTTTCTTTGTTTATATCATTATTTCAGTCCTTCCAAGTTTTTCACACCAGCATTATCTGGTGGTCTTTTACCGGAGTCTGAGAGACAAGTATCCTCATGTATCCGGAAGAGGCCCCACCGATCAATCGGCTGGTCACGTCAAGCCCTAGCACCTATATGATTGTCCCAACCCTATTGCCCTTATGACAAGCCCCAACCCTTTTTATCATATATGTGCTAGAAGGTAGTGGCTGCGGGTCTTCATGTCCTGGGTATGACGTTAAGCTCTATCTGATGGTGAGGTTCTAGATCTGGAGGGCTGGGGAATGTGGAGCGCTCCTTCACCACCATTACTTCCAGATCCATTCTGACCCGGAGTGGTAGTACCTGTTAGAGCCCTATCTATGGGTTAAATAGAAACAAATGTGTTTGAAAAAAATTAGGTATCCATCAAGAATGAATAAAACAAAAACGTCTTCGGCATAAAATTACCCAATTGCTTGAATTGCCATAAAACCCAAACAACCAACAAATCACTCAGGTCTCCAGGACTCTTCTAAGTATTCTAGCTGTAATAATACGGAGCTTGCTGGTCACGTGGCACCACATGTAATACTATCCTAGCTGGTCACGTCAACAAATGTAATACGATGTTGGTCGGGGTGCCAAATGTAATACTATGATCTGGTCACGGGACCAAATGTAATACTATGCTGTCGCGGCGTCGAATCTAACGCGATGGGTGTTCTTTGACCCACAGGAAAGTTGAAGTACTTGTTCCGGGCTGTACCTGAAAATGACCAAATTCACCAAGGTTGTTCCACAATTAACACGAACGCGTTTTTAACAATAAAAGACCTTTATTAATCATACAGTGATTAAAAATCATGTACAACCACAAAGGGGTATCGAGTTGAAGTTGAGTCGGTATTTTGTGGACAGACTGGCGATATATGCTGGGTTCTGATTCAAATTCAGGACTTGGAGTAACAAGATGACAAAGCAAGGGCTGTGAGACGGAGCTATCAATCTGGCCAAGAACCAGCTATCCAATCTGGTCAAGGACCAGCTCTCCAATCTGGTCAACAATCTGGTCCCAAACCAGCTCTCCAATCTGCCTTGGGACCCTTTTGGGTACTCTTTTATGGGTTCCAAACCCCCGAATCCAGGGCTCTCATTGGCCAGCCAATAGAAACGCCGGACCAATGGCCCTACAGTGTAAACATCAGGAGGTGTACGAAACCCCATCCACGTGGTTGCATTTGATTGGACGGCCAATCAAAATCATGGCATTGGGTTACATATCTCGGAGGTGGGTAACAAGTCTCCGCCCCAGTTTCCTGATTGGTGAGGCACCTGATAATATTTTTATTATTGTATAAATGGTCTTGTCAATTGCTATGATAATTCCCAGGAACTGGCCCCAAGACCACCCGGGCAAATCATCATTCCCATTAAATCAACACTTTTAAGATTTAATCTTTCAAAATGTCTTTGTTAAATAAATTTGTCTGGTCCTACGCAGTCCCCACAAGAACAACATAGATATGGATATCAGCAGTCATAAAAGCCAGACATTCGTTTTTATAACAACCACTTTTAGCCTGGATAAAGTGGTTCCTATCTTTTGGAGTCTCCATGTAAATGATAATATGATAAAACAGACTTTTGCTTTACATCAACCTATTTCTGCCATTCGGATTGGTTTTGTTCAAAAATTATTTATCATCTTGTTTCGACGCTACAAGAATGATAATATATATTTATATGAAAACATTTGCATAAACAAAAAGTCATTTGTGTTATATCAACCATCAACCGACTTTTTGCCATTAGAATTTCTTTGTGTTAGAGTAATTAATTTTATCTAGTGTTGACTTTACCACACCACTGACTTGTACTCTAATCTAAGTCGCTTGTACGATTCTAGACTCAATTGTTTTGTTTTTAAGTATCTAATCGGATATCGCCAATCAGTCCATAACACTACAGTGTTATATAGCCAATCTTAACAATATTGTTATCAAGATGGTCCCGATCTTTCCTCTGATTTCCAATTCCTTCAGTCTGTTTTCTAAATTCTTAGTGACCGTTCCAAGGTAACCAACTACAATTGGTATCATTTTCACCCTCATATTCCACAGTTTTTTTTTAATTCTCTGGCAAGGTCCAGGTACTTTTCAATCATTTAGTTTTCTTTTACCTTCACTGTGATCTGCTATGACTGCAAAATCTACCAATTGACATGTTCTCTTTTTTTTGTTAATCAATAGTAGATCTGGTCTTCTGGGTGGAATATGGCGATCCGTCTGTATTTCAATAGTCCCATAGAATTGTACGCGGTTCATTCTCTAGAAACGGATTCTGTTTGTGCATATATAATTTTGTTGTATGATCAAAATTTAATCACTTATACAATTCCCAGTAGATCACTTTTCCAACCCAGTCGTGCCTAGACTTGTATTCTCCTTGTGCTAGTTTGCTGCATTCGCTTATTACATGGTTTATCGTCTCATCTTGTCTCCACACTCCTAATTTTCTATTCTGTTGTGTATTATCTGTTTTTGCTTTGATATAATTTGTTTTATGGTATTATTTTGTGTTGTAATTAAAGCGACTCAGTTTCTCTCGTGAGGTTTCCTTCTTTTAACAATGTCCTCGTCTTTTCATGTGCAATCTCTCCAATGTGTTGCGTGAAGTATCCATACAATTCTTCTTCTCCCATTTGTTGAGTTATGTGATAAATCTTGATAAAGGAAAAGGCATTAAGATGATCTAGCTCTTCTCGCAAATACACCTGTACGAGTTGAATCACTGCTGCATAGAGAAGGCAGCAAGAGACATTGGCCTCTATGTAAACTCAGATATAACGTTTTCATGTGTTTAAAACAAGATGTAGACCTATCCACACTGTATGGTAAGCCTTAATAATAAGGACCACACACACACACACACACTATGCACCCTAACCTTAATAATAGGAACCCACACACACACACTGTGTTCCAACCGTAATAAGGACCACACAGATACTATGTGACCCAACATTAATAATAGGACACACACACACATACACAAATTAACCAAGTGAATATGTGTTTAAACAAGATGGGGCATTTCCAATCTCGATGGCAAGTCTCTAAAGGTAATTGACCAGTTTACATACCTAGATAGTAATATCTTACCCACAGAAAGAGATATCAATATACGTATGTAAAAGGCATGGACTGCAATGGACAGATTACACTGGTTTACAAAGAAATTGAGGCAAGCACAAAAATAGCTGTTTTAACCTAATTTGGGGGTGCTGAATTCAGATTTGAAATCCGTTTTTACTCATCACCTCTAGTTTTTTTAGATATACATACTGTACATTTGGTACACATACTGTACATAAAGGCGTATATGCATTCAGGGTTAATTTCTAATATTGTGTGACTTATGTCTTCTTTTTTACTTCTAACTGTCTGTGGTACTATGAATTGTGTACATTGTGTCATCCAAGTATATTTATTCCGTCAATGTTCTTTATCTATCCCGTTTTATCTGTAATAAGCTGCTGCAACTGTTGAAATAATCACGTATATAGTCTGTATATACTAAAATGAGACTATTTAAAAGACAGAAAACTAGTGGTGATAGAGCAAAACTGTTTATAAATTTGAATTCAGCACACCCAAATTAGTAAAAAAAACACATTCTTTCCTCAGACAAAAAATATTTTTTTGTAAACCAGTGTTATCGATCATATGAAAATTTGATATCTCTGATAAGATAAAACGAGAATTATAGAAGTTGCAGCCGTGTCAGTGCCACTGTATGGCTGCACTAATTGAACTCTTAGACGAAACGCAGAGAAAAAGCAAGAATAGAACTACACAAGGATGCTGCAATTTGTCTTGAACAAATCCTGGAAGCAGCACGCCACAAAAAACAGCTGTACAGCCACTTGCTTTCTATCACACAAACCACCAAAGAAAAAGAAAGAACTCATGAGTGTCGTTCTCCTGTGACACCTACACATGGACACATTAGTATAACATGAACTACATCGATCAGCTCTGTATGGATACTGGATGCCGTCTGGAAGATCAGCCAGGAACGATGACCAATAGGGACAAGTGGCAAGAGGGGTTCATGGGAATTCGTGCTGTCAGAATGACATCATGATGATGATGATGATGATGATGATATAGGCGAGATGGTAGCTTTCTTGAAATTTCTTTGGGGTTTTCAGTTGTTTTCTTTTATGGCATGTCAAACCTTCAAGGTTGATTGCTGCCAAGGGCTTCGACTATGATTGACATTACGGTCATTTTCATGTTCTACACATTTTGGGGTTGCTTCTTTGTTTTTTGCTTGTGTGTTTGCTTTTTGGGGTTTTTTTAGGGGGGACGTTTTTTGGGGTTTTTTGTTGTTTTTCTTTTTCAGTTCTCTAGAAAGTTCTAAGTAACTATTTAATTTTTCGCTTTCCTTTGATTTACATTTCAAGTGAAACATAAACAGCCGCGTCAAGGATTTGAACTCGGGTTTCCGTGTCCATTTTGTAAGACGATAACCGCTACGCCACGTCCCTCTATTGAGGTATTCGAATTGTCGAAGAGAAAGGCGATTCTGAAAAAAAAATCGATAGCAAAAATTAATTAAAACCTTGATTATTGTCCATGTGATTGAAGATATTCATGACAGTTTTTTAATCTTCTGTGCCATTCGCAGAATCAGGTGGGACACACCGTACGTTCAGCCAATCAGAGATTAGCATATTGAAAATGGCTCAGGAGGAACGACTTTTTTTCTCTCCTTCTTAAAAGGCGTTGGATGGCGTGACATGGTTTTTATTTATAATTATGTTAACATCATATCAATCGGTTGTTATTAACATCTTCGTATGATCTTTTCTTTCATGTCCAAAACTGCCTTCAAGCGAAATTGTTGTCAAAGTTTTCCTATTTACGCCGTAATTCTCAGTAATTTCAAGAAGCCTATGATAATTCATCGGCGATTTTTTTTCAATTAAAGACATGAACACAGAATAATTTATAAACATACATATAAAAACTACTACAATATATATATATATATATATATATATATATGTAAGAATGGAAATTGAATCCGACAATATGAGGAAAAAATGAGTAAAGAAAAGAAATGTAGATGGATAAAAATGAATTTTATCGATATCACTTTTAATCGATATCACTTACACATGTGTTTCGGTCTGTTTATCAAAATGTATACGGATTTACGTTATTATTATTATTAAAATAATCAGATAGAGTTGAAATGATGATGATGATGATAATAATAATAGGAAAAATGTATAAAATATTCCGTACACAGAGAGATTTTTACGACCTTCATCAGAGTGAATTTTTTTATTTAAAATAAAAAAAATTCACCCCGAAACACATGTGTAAGTGATATCGATTAAAAGTGATATCGATAAAATTCATTTTTATCCATCTACATTTCTTTTCTTTACTCATTTTTTTCTCATATATATATATATATATATATATATATATTATATATATATACGAGGGTAATGTCAAAAGTAAGGTCTCCAAAGAACAGAGGACGGAGGGAAACTGTTCGTGCGGCTATTATTAATCGGAGAGTTCTATCCAACCGCCCGTCTAGCCTAAGTAAGACAAAAAGTAGAGTGTTGCATGTCATGGACTGCTCAGCCACCAGGATTCCGTGCTTACAAATGATAAGCTGTGTCAATCCATTATGTAAAACAATCTCTACTGATGTTGAGGAACAATATAGTAAAATAGGAGGCATTATTTTTGGAGTGATTGTTTTACGAGCGCAACAAGGAGGCTTTTTTTAATGCTGATTAAAGTGTATAGCCAATAGTAATGTGGAAAAATACAACGTAAAAGTTTTTTTCCTCTGATTGCAACTGTTATTGTAGAAGAATTTATTACGAGGGCTGACTACATCCAGTCATAAACAAGAAAAGGAAAGCTTATTTTCGTATGTACACATTAATTATCGTTGATTTTTCTTTTCATTTTGTTACGATTTTGTTACGATTCTGGTCGCTATTTTATGCGTTTAGGTCTGCTATTGGTAAATCTAATGGCAGAAAAGGGTGTAATCTCAGTATTAGAAAGTCTGTTGTATTCTTTGAAATCCTAGGTAGAACAAGAGTGTACTTGTAGCAGAGAATCCAGTTGTATTCCTTTAAATCCTAGGTAGAACAAGAGTGTACTTGTAGCAGAGAATCCAGTTGTATTCCTTGAAAGCCTAGGTAGAACAAAAGTGTACTTGTAGCAGAGAATCCAGTTGTATTCCTTGAAAGCCTAGGTAGAACAAAAGTGTACTTGTAGCAGAGAATCCAGTCGTAGTCCTTGAAATCCTAGGTAGATCAAGAGTGTACTTGTGGCAGAAATCCAGTCGTAGTCCTTCTGGTATTAAGTCAGTTAGCAACTGATTTCAGAACAATTACCAATGACCTTAAATTTATTCTATGTCGTTTTTCATTGGTCAATGCTTGCTCTTTTGGTAAAGTCTATAAATATAAGTGGCAATTTCTCGTACATCTTATACCTATAGATAATCTAACAGTTGCTATGTGGAAAAATAAGATGCAAAAATTTGTTTACTTTATTGCGAAGGCTAAATACATCCAAACATCAACAAGATGAGAAACGCTTATTTTCGTATGTGCACAATAGTTTTCTTTGATTTTTTTTCGTTGTCTAGTAACATTTCAAGACATCGTGGCACTTAAAAGTTTTTTAAAATCAAGTGAAAAATAACCTTGGAGTTGATATCAAAGATAGAAATTCCTTTTCAAGTTGTGTATCATCTTTGTTTCTTAATATATTCCTATTAGCCTTTTTCTTGCCCAAAAGGCACTTTTTGTTTGATTTTCTCTTTAATTAGAAACTCCTTTCCATAAAGAGAAGCAATGGAGGCAATACAATGGGCACTCAAAGATTGGTTGTTTATTGAGATATAATATAGGCGGGAAATAAAATTGCAACACACTGTAATAGGTGTTCCTGAGGGGCTTCATACCTTTCCCAGGGTATTAGTCCGAAAGTAAAAGTAATGTGAGACCGGAGCTCGAAATTTCTTACTGTCGCAATCCAGTATGTTAGTCACTGCGCTATGAACAATGGCCATACCAACGTAGAGTTAATTTGACTTGCTTAAAGTACTTACTGTTCCCAAAACATTAGGCCTCAATATGTAAGTTTGTGAATATTATGAATGTGTATGTATGCTAGTAAATATATGAAGATTTACTTTGTGAAAATGCATATCAATCATCTGCTTAACCAAATGCAAAAACATTGTTAAGTATAAACCTTTGAAAATTTTTTGGTTGAATAATGATTTATAGAGTGAACATGAGTTGTAGGTCAATTACAATTTCTAAACATCTTAGCTTGAATACAAACTATACATTCTCAGTATTTTACAATGTTTTAACCAAAGAAAAAACATTTCGAGGATGCCTAGCTTCGAAGATTTTAGCATGATCTAACTTCAACAGTCTAATACTGTGAGTTTTTTTTGGTTGGCGTCAACAAATTTTTAGCGCAATAGGAAAAATATAAAAGTTATCTTTGTTAGTTAAAGGAAATGGTTTTGTTAAAATGGGAAAATCAAAATATTGTATAATTTTTTTATTTTAATTATTGTGTTTACAGATAGAAGCAAAGGTCATTTACCGCATTTTTTTTTCTTTCCGGCCTAGTTTAGCCTGGTCAAAATTGTCCTTCAACGGGGATTTAGGTCAGTTTATACTCACTAGCTTAATATAGGTTAAAAAGTTATTTCCAGAAACCATGACGCTCGTGGGTCTTTTTCTATTTTTAGATTTGGGGACACACGTGGGTTAGGAACCGTTTCAGATTAATAGTTGCATATGTCTTCAAAATAAGGGTTTTTGGTTTGTTTGTTTGATGGCATATCAACCTTTGGGGATCATTTAATACTGAATACATCCTCGTAGAAGAACAGCAGTGCTACTATGTAACCATAGCTTGGGAGATAAAGGGATCCATACCTTTTTCAAGTGTATTAGTAAGAACGTAAAAGTAACAGTGAGACTGGAGTTCGATCTCGTTTGCTACGATACCGTAGTCCAGCACGTTAGCCACCCAGTCATTTGGGCCCCTCTCCCCGCCAAATAAATAAGGGGTATGCCAACTGTACTCATACTCAGTGTACAAAAGGTACCCTGACCAAAATCTGCACTGTCCATCAAGATGTTGTATATTTTGTTTTACGTGAGTTTAATTATTGATGTAATCCTTAATAATAAGAATAGTAAATCAAAGAAAGAGAAAATGCTTAAGTAACGTATTGTGTGTTTCCTTTAATTTCCTTTTAACTATAGAATAATTTAAATAAAGATTGTCATACCGGACAACTGTCATTAATTTTAGGGTAATGTATATGATATTTGAAAATATTTAGATTAAAGCTGTATCTACGGAAATGAACAATGAATAAAATATTTTCATCAAAATACTAAGTGTGTTCAAAAGGTATCAACACTGATGCTGTATTTATCAAGATAGAAATTAACTATTAATGAAACGTTAATTTTCTACAAAACATGACGTGTGTTCAAAAAGTATCGAGACTGAATTTGTATTTACCAAGACAGAAATGAGCAATGAATAAAACGTTCATTTTCTTCAAGATATGAAAGTTGTTAAAAAGTATCGAGACTGAAGCTGGATTTATCAAGACAGAAAGGAAAAATTAATGAAACGTTCATTTTCTTTAAAATGTGAGAGGTGTTCAAAAGTACCGAGACTGAAGCTGTATTTACAAAGACATATATGAACAATAAATATAGCACTGTATGATAATTTCATTATTAAAACTTGCGATATGTTTGCTTAAGAGCTATTGCAAAATGGCTCAATATGTAAAAAGTACAATATTTTTTATTTATCTCTCTCTCACTCTTTTTTCTCTCTTTCCTTCTTTTCATCTTTCCCCTATGTTCGATCCAAAAAGATTAGCGTAATCGCTACCGCGAGCTCACCTCTTCTCTCTATTTTCCCCTAATCTCTTTCTTTCTTTCTTTTTATTATATTTTTCTGAGTTGAATGTCCTTTTTCTTTTCTTTTTTTTTCTTTAGCTGAAGTGACGACACTTATAAGAAATGAGAATTCGGCGGATAAACGACGTCAGATAATCAATTTTTACATTTTTACATTTCATCTTCGATGATTTAGACAGTCTTTTTTAACCAGAGGGTGTTGCAAGATTATAACGGACGTACTTTTAAGGAACACGAGTATCAATATATAGATTCTATCTACATCTTGTCCATCAATTTAGGTCTTTAAGTGAGTCCATTATTTTAAGCAAATAGATTCATTTAATCTTTTATTTTTAGAAGATTTTTACAGGTTCTGCATGGTGACGATTGAGATACCACACGATTTATTTTACTTCACTCACCGGATCAGATAATACAAGTTTCATCTAAAAGGGATTTTAGTTAAATTTCATTGCTTTAAAAAAATGCAAGACAATCTCTCAGGTTTTTTCCTACAAATACACAAAAAGAAAAAGAAAAAAAACAAAGATTTTCAATCAACAGTTATTAAATTTACAAACTTGACCATAGGCACTGGTTCCCGCAAGATCACCAGGTTAAGCAGCAATGGGTCTATTCAATACTTAATCGGGTGATCCCTTAAACAACAGCAGCTACTGTAAGTAACCTGAGTCCTTGGTTTATCAAAGTGACTTTTGATTGACCCGAAAAGGGTTGTTATACTGAAAAACAAAACAATCAACTTACTACTCTCTTTTTCTCGACTACAACCAATAATAACCCCCTCTCTCTCTCTCTCTCTCTCTCTCTCTCTCTCTCTCTCTCTCTCTCTCTCTCTCCTACTACTACTACTACTACTACAATAATAATAATAATAATAATAATTTCTTCTTCTCCTACAACTTTCATTACGGTCAAATTACGCTGAGAGCACGAGTTCACACTAGATAATTAAATTTAAGCAGCAATGGGCCTGTTCAATACTTGATTGGGTGACCATTTAAGGAACAGCATGTACTGTAAGTAACGTGAATCCTTTGTTTATCAAAATGAGTTTATTCAGCATTAAATGGCCTGAAAAGGGTCGATATATCGTAAAAAAAACAACCAACATATATAACCTCTGTCCGGAAATCGTTCAGACATTTAATAGGAAAAAATATCCTACATAGGAAAATGGTATCTTAGTTCTCTTCAACGTATTCCTCTTGGAACCTCACTACACAAATTCCAATCTGCAAACTTTCCTTTATTGTCTCATTATATTCTCCTTAATCTCTTTCAATGGGAGACAATCCCATTGAAAGAGATATTTCGTATTTTGGCTGAGGGTTAAATGAATGAATATTTTTGTACAGATGGAATATATGTTGGTTGTTTTATTTTACGACATATCAACCGGGTCATTTAATGCTGAATCATGTCATTTTGATAAACAAATGACTCGGGTTGCTTACAGTAGCTGCTGTTCCTAAAATAGTCACCCAATTAATTATTAAATAGGTTCATTGCTGAAACTGAACTAGGATGATGATCATGATGATTCTATCTGCCCAGAAAAAAAAATTCTGGCTTTCACCGCGACTCGAACATGATACTTTCGCGCCGATGAACTCTTGAAACCCTTTTTTATTGCTTTTTCTTTCTAGTGTCTTCTTCTTCTTCTTCTTCTTCTTCTCTTCTTCTTCTTCTTCTTCTTCTTCTTCCCTCTTTTCTTTCCTTCTTCTTCTTCTTCTTCATCTTCTTCTTCTTCTTCTTCTTCTTCTTCTTCTTCTTCTTCTTCTTCTTCTCTCTTCTTCTTCTTCTTCTTCTTCTTTTCTTTCCTTCTTCTTCTCTTTTCATCTTCTCTTTCTCTCTTTTCTTTCCTTCTTCTTCTTCGTCTTCGTCTTCTTCATTATCATTTTCTTCATCTTCTCTCTTTTCTTTATTTCTTCTTCTTTTTCTTTTTCTTCTTCTTCTTCTACTTCTTCTTCTTCATCATCATCATCATCATCATCATCATCTCATCTCTTTTCTTTTCTTTCTTCTTCTTCTTCTTATTCTTCTTTTCCCTTCTTTCTTCATCTCTTCATCTCATCTCTTTTCTTTTCATTCTTCTTCTTCTTCTTCTTCTTCTTCTTCTTCTTTTCCCTTTTCCTTTTTCTATTTCTTCATCTTCTTCATCTTATCTCTTTTCTTTCATCTTCTTCTTCAAGAATTGAGTCATTTCCAATACAATTCTTCTTTTAACGCAACTGAAAGGCGCATTTTTGAAGATCAGAACATCCTCCCCGCCCCCCGAACCCACACCACACCCCTTCCCCTGTGTTATGGAGATTAATATAATTCTCGTGTTTCAGCTTCTTAGAAGGACGAGTGGGAAGGAAAGAGTTACATGAAGCGGAACGATAACAGGTCTGTGATGCCTTCAGATATCCGAGACTGCACGAGCACTACACTGGATGCATTAGTGGCGGGGACTTCACCCCGACCCGAGAGGCTTCGTGAAACCTCTCAACTCGGGATCGAGGCCTATAGCCAACCTCGTGAATGTGAAAGGTACAGGTCAACAATCCACGTCGATCACGTGGCCGCCTTTTGTACTCTAACCGTCGATGCAACGCATTGAATGTGCAATTTGGCCAATCGCTACTGCTGCTGCTGCTACTACTACTACTACAATAATTTCTATCAAGTTTAGCTTAATGTGGCACAATATCCATCATCATTCATCATCATCATCATCAAGTCGAGCTGATAACATGAATTCCTTTGACTCTCTCTCTCTCTCTCTCTCTCTCTCTCTCTCTCTCTCTCTCTCTCTCTCTCTCTCTCTCTCTTCACACACACACACACACACACACACACATACACATACACATACACACACACTATCCACGCCTATCAGCTAACGCTCTTTAAGTCTTCTAAATGTCATCCAGTGTCTACACAGCGCTTATCAACGTAAGTTCTTGATGGTCGGTCAACACTACTTTTTCCATGTGTAGGAGCCCATAGGAGAACGTCGCTTATGAGTTCGTCCTTACTCTCTACAATTAGCCCGTTCAGTTCTGAAATGTGTGACCATCTTGGAACAGCAGTTACTTTGAGTAAACTGACAGTACCTGCTGTACATTAAGTGATCACCCAATTAAGTATTGAGTAGTCTCATTGCTGCATAACTTGGTGATCTTGCGTGAACTTGTTTGTCATTTTTGGGAAATTGGTGAATTTCCCAACAATGATAAGCAAGTTCACGCAAAAGTTAGTATTGGCAGGACTTTACTCAGTAAGTTCAACACTGTTTTTCCATGTGTAGGAGCCCATAGGAGAACGTCACTCATGATTTCGTTCTTACTTAGAGATTAAGTTGAGGCGTAAGCAAATTTCTCCAGGACCAACCACAGAATAAAAAGAGCACAAGTGACAGAACAAACAGCTGCGGGATTGTCTCCTCTTTGCCTGGAACAGTTATCTTCCTCTGGTTCCCGTTTTTGACCATCAGGGTTTTTTGTGGTATTTAAGCGCCTGTTTCGAACTCTCAGCCTCCTATCCTTCTTCTGCAGCACCTCAGCACATGGGTTAGACTTTTATGTCTACACCTTCTCGTGTGGAGGAGGGGGTTTCTGCCCCAACGCAACGCTAGTAACTTTACTTGAAATTATGGACTCTCCAGTCTCTATATCTCTATTTTGTATGTTCTTGTAGTGAACTAATGTATATGTTTTTTTATTGTATATCATTCCTTTCCTTGTATGTATATTTCATGTCGTAAATGTTTCTCCATGTGCTTATATCAAAGTCCATGTTATGTTTAACACCCTCGTAGGAGTTGTTTGTTTCAACCACTTATAATTGATATTATAACTTTGAACCTTACACAGCAGTTTTTTAACAATCTCGCTATTGTGTCCGCGCTTCATTCGAGGAAGGCTGCTGTATTATTGTTTCAGATTTCAGTGTTGAGATTTTGTCGTCGGACGTGAACACAATTACCTGAAATGAATTACTTAAGTTAATCTATCAACAATGACAAGCAAATTCATGCAATCGTTAGTGGACCCGGGCCAACCGGGGGTCCAGTGGTTTCGGCCCTGGATCTTACTAGCTAATAGCGTTAATCCCAGGGTGGGTATCCCCTCCAGGCAACACATGTCCCCTTGATTTAAAGGGGAAGCACTGGGTTTATTGCCCAGTGCCTGAGGCACCCCCTTGAGGAGCAATACTGATGGGATTAACGCATTTTTGCACCCGCCACCCATGAGTCATGGCTTATGGGTGGTCCCACATTAATAGGGCTTTGTACACGTGGGGTACGTGGTAAATATTTAGTGGAAGAGGAGGAGGGGAAGGGTGGAGGAGTTCTCAAAGTATTTTTTTACTAACGAGAACATAATGTCTTTGGTTTGAATCCAGAGTTTTCCTTCTCCTAGCTAGGTTCTCATATTAAGGTTAAATAACACAGTCTGCCCAATTATCTTACTCATAGCTTGAGGGAGAATAGTTGTATTCATACCTTTCCCAAGAGTATAAGTGCTATGTGAAATGTAAACAGCCGCATCCAGGATTTGAACTTCGTCTCGTAATGTCCATTTCCTACGACGGTAACCAGTGCACCACGCGCCTCCAACGGTTAGCGATATAGGCTAGCAGACTACTACCAAGGAGTTCGATTCTCACTGACAGCACTATACTTCGGACTTTGTACCTAAGCTGATGAAATTATTATTACCAGTTTTCACTGGATGCCACCATAGCTGGATGGAGAATAGTTGGATTCATACCTTTCCTAAAAGGTAGTAACGCTATGTGAAATGCAAACAGCCTTGTCTGGAATTTGACCTCGTCTCGTCGTGTCAATTTTCTACGATGGTAACCATTACACCACGCGCCTCCAACTATTAACAGGACTTTACTCAGTAAAATAAGTTTCAGAAGAATATTTAATACTTGAAAAAAAGAAAATTCAAGATGTTATTTTCTGAATGTTTTGAGACAGTTATCTCTGGATTCCGGGTTCAAACCTGAGTGGCAGCAGTAACATAGAAAAATAATTAACACAACTCCTACCCGAGCTATGGTTAACGGAATGAGAACAGGATACCTCCGTGGACTGAATAAAGGGTTAGGTTCAAAGTTCCGTGATGGCTCCCGATTACGACAAGAAGGTTCCCGACTACGACCTGAAAGTTCCCGAGTTCGAAAAGAAGGCCCCGAGTCCGAAAAGAAGGTTTCCGAGTCCGAGAAGCTTCCCGAGTCCGACAAGAAATACCTGAAGAAGGCCGAAACGTTGTACAGATAACAATAAAGATGGGGACAATAGTCCGAATAACGCAGATAATACTGTTACATAATTATTGGATCCCTAATGCTTTTATAAGGTATTGTAGAAATCATAATGGCGATTAGTGCAACTGATGGCCTTGAGGGTGAGTGACGGCGCTTGACCTCAATCTCACCTTGCCTTGCGGGGATGGATCGTGAGAACCGGAACCCCCATAGAAGGCCCTCTTCCGGTTTAAGGATATAGTAAGTTTAAAGAGTTAGAAGTTAGAAGCCGAGCTAGCAACATGTAAGTCTCACTGCGCAGAATGTCTGGTTGGGGATTTACAAATAAAGTAACATCAACGTAAATCGAAGTCTTGTGTTTATTACCTAAAAACTAACAATGACACAGGGCTTCTGATAAGGAGTAATCCCCAACAGAAACCAGACCCGAAGTCCTCAATAGAAGACCAGACCTTAGAAGATATACCAGACCAAGATGTTAGAAGATAGACGATCAGAATAGCAAAGCCGGTCAGAAGGAAATACGACCAAGTGTAAGAAGTAAGAAAGGTATATAACGTTATATGCTGATTTGGTAACGTGAAAACCCCAGTATATAACAATACTAATGTTATTTTTATTCTTTTAAAAACCCAAACAGAATAAATAAAAAATTAGTCATTTAACGATTTTCCTCTAGTCTACATTTTAACACAGCGAATGACATTTTCTTCCCCTCGCTGTTCCTACTGCAAACAATATCCTGAAGACAGTCTTTTCAAGACTCTTTGGAACAGTTCCAAGTAGATCAGTCCTTCGAACCTACGATAAATTTACCCCATGGGGTAGATTTCTTGGTTGGTAAGGAGTACATTTGGCACGGACTTAGTATCAACTAAACATTCTGATAGCTAAAATGGTATGTATTAGTATGAGTCAGGTTAGTTGTTTTGATTTACGTCATATCAACCCTTTTCAGATCATTTACTGCTGAATCAAGTCATTTTGATAAACAAAGGATTCAGATTTAGAGAGATAGATAGATAGATAGATAGATAGATATTGACAAATATATGTAGGAACAATGATAGATAGATATGGGCAAAGATATATATGAACAATGATATATAGATAGATATGAATGAATATAACGAAATGATATAGATATTGTAGTATAATTGGCGCGCCTTACCCGGGAACACCATATTTGTGGCCTTGTGCCAGACACAGAGAAACCTCAATAGATGTGGTATCATTTGAAGAATCGGTCTGAAAACAAATATAAACATTCAGGCGAGCAAGAAGATAATGGAATTTTCATTATCACCTGTTCGATGGCCTAGAAGTCTAGGATTTTGCTGTTAGAATTTATTTTAATCGATTTGTCAGAAGAAGGGATGGTTGATCCGTTGAGCTCTTAGGTGACACATGCAATTGGTAAAACAGTTAGAACATTCGAAAGATTCAAAAAGATTCTAGAAAGCTCCACACCGATTTCTATATAATGAGGGAACCTTAGATTTTAAAAGACAGTCGGGTTACGGATTTTGCGATAGTTGGTCTGGGACAATGGAGTCGGTTTAACAGTCGGGTTGACGGAACTTCCGAGTGCAGTCGGGGTTGGCAGTTTGGCCGAGTTAGTCATAGGCGGGTGACTGAAAAACATGTTTAAAGAAATCGACTCTCTCTCTCCTCTCTCTCTCTCTCTCTCTCTCTCTCTCTCTCTCTCTCTCTCTCTCTCTCTCTCTCTCTCTCTCTCTCTCTCTCTCTCTCAATAACTTGCATTAAGTGAATAAATTGATGAAAAGCAAGTAGTACTGTCCTCATCTTTATTTTACTACGCCAAAGAAATCGTACGAGAAATCCATGAATGAAAGCCATTAAACAAACAAACGTGAACAGATACTTGACTGATACTAAGGAGAGGGATAGTTGTAAACACAAGTCAAATTGGCCGTAACGAAGAGCACGCGGCCTGTGTAAGTTGATACTCGGTTGATACTCATCCGCTGACCGATCAAAGGACTACTAGATCTGTGTGCGCAAACAAACAAACGTGAACAATACTTGACTGACTAAGGAGAGGATAGTTGTAAACACAAGTCAAATTGGCCGTAACGAAGAGCACGCGGCCTGTGTAAGTTGATACTCGGTTGATACTCATCCGCTGACCGATCAAAGGACTACTAGATCTGTGTGCGCTTGTAAACGAACGAGCGTTGCCAACCCCCTGATACACGACTGTACAAGTCCTAATAGTACCGTGTGTTTTAAAGACGCGGTGGGCCCCATAACGTTACGTATAGGATTCAGCGTCGTGAAAAGGCGCTACGTTACAATATGAACTGTAATAAATAGGTTGGTTGTTTTGTTTTTACGGCATATCAACCTTTTATGGATTATTTAATGTCAAATTACATCATTTTGATAAACAAAGGAGGCAGGTTGCTTACGGATTTTGCTAAAGTGGTCACCCAATTTAGTAT
This sequence comes from Doryteuthis pealeii, assembly GCA_023376005.1. Classification (NCBI taxonomy): domain Eukaryota; kingdom Metazoa; phylum Mollusca; class Cephalopoda; order Myopsida; family Loliginidae; genus Doryteuthis; species Doryteuthis pealeii. The sequence goes on from CM042141.1 coordinate 37,632,463, forward strand.
TGAACAGGCTCATCGATGATTTGATGCGAGTCAGGATTTTCTATTCTGCTTATTTGGCCATCCTCGTCAGTGGCATGGGCTGACGGGCCAGAGGCAGAGTGTAAGCTCTGCATTCTGTGGTCGCTGATTCGATCTAAAGTGACGGAGATCCTGGTATACACTGCTCAGGAGAACAAGTAAGTCGAAACAGCTGTCCAGTGTTCTGCATGTCGTACACCGTGTTTGCCGAATTTTTTGATCGTGTTAATTTAATTTGATTAATCCTGCCTATCATCAAACCTAAAGCACGAAACCGACTTAATACGAGGTCTGATCTGCGTTGATAGCCCTCCACTACTTCCTCTTAAATCGATGACCTTGTTCGCAAAAATTAGGCTTATTTACTGATTTTATTAATGAAGTTATTTTTGTCTTCTTTGCTGTACGGCCACTTGCCTCTTATCACACAAACCACCCGGGTACGACTATCGAGACATGTTGGACATGCTGGGAAATCAAAGTCGAGCTCATAAGTGACGTTCTCTAATTGGCACGTACGCGTGAACACGTTACAATATCGAGGGTACTATTCAAAGAGGGGGTGATAAAGGCTCGATTTTCGCGATTCCACCTTCTACTACTGCTTGGAACACCACCTAGCAGGTAGCTGAAGAAACATAGAAGGTAATCGTGAAATTACGGAATGTAATTCCTACAATAGTTTTAACTTTACCCGGGATCGAACACTGATCGCTGGCACTAGAGAGAGAAACAAAACTCTTTCAACTACGAAATAAAATATAGAACTTTTCGCTCACAATACTATCATAGAGAAAAAAAAACATAGAAAAATATCCGGGATTTAAAAGAAACATTTTATATAAGGAGTAGGTCCCCATAGTTTTGTCTTGTGACCAGATTTTTAGAAAACAAACAAAACGTAGCTGACGGAAGAAGAAAAAAAAGAATAATAAAAACAAATGGAGTCACTCATCTTGAGGCCACAACTTCTATACAACATTTTATTCTTTTTTTTTTCTTATTTCTTCAACACAAGTCTCCTCATTTAAGGAGGAGGGAGAAAATGTCGTTTCATTACAACGTAAAAGCTTTATTGATTTGACTAAGTCTTCTTATAAACCTACTTGGAAGGATTACAATTCTTCCCTTTTAATCGCCTCGTTTCAATCTACTTCTTTTATTATTATTATTATTATTATTATTATTATTATTATTATTATTATTATTATTGTTTTTTATTTCTTCTTTTCCTTTTTTTTTTTTTCTTTCTTTCTTTGTGACTCTGTTGGAAATCAAATAAAAACAGCAAATTCAAGAAATTCAAAGATATCAACGAGGAAACCAATAATGACAAATAACAAAAATAAAAGGAAAAAAATAAATCGGGGAAAATAAATAAAAATAAAAAGAATCGCATAGAAATAAATGGGGGAATCAGCGTTTGTTTTCTGTTTTTATTTTACACCGGTCACTTCCGTTGCATTACAATGGCGACTTTAGCTTTCAAGTTGTTTGAACGACTTAGAAGAATCTTATGTACGCACGCACAGAAATCTCTCCTTTGGTTTTCTTTTCTTATACTGTTTAAAAGTTGTTCCATATCTTATGGTCAATTTTACATCCTCTTTGCGTACAGTATAATAATAATGATAATAAAAACACACAAGGATTATTATTATTATTATTATTATTATTTTATTATTATTATTATTATTATTATTATTTCACTCCATTCGAGTTTTTCACACCTGCAGAAGCCGGTGGTTCACTGGAGGCTGAGTGATAGCAAGTCTCCTCAGGTCTCCAGGACTCTTCTGAGTATTCCAGCCGATCTCAATAATGCTGTAGTCTGGATGGTCTTGATTCTTCCTTTGATTTTCAATTCATCCAGACTTTTCCAACCCCTTGGGGATTGTTTCAAGCGCCCCAATTACAATTGGTAAGACCTTCACCCTCATGTTCCACAGTTTTCTCAGTTCTCTGGCAAGGTCAAAGTATGTGTCGATCTTTTCGCTCTCTTTCATTTTTACTCTGTGATCGGCCGGGACGGCAAAGTCCACAAGATGACAAGTCTTCCTTTTCTTGTCAATCAAAACTAGATCTGGTCTCCTGGCCGGGATTAGGTGATCCGTCTGTACCTCAAAGTCCCAGAGAATTTTGTGTGTCTCGTTCTTCAGGACATATTCAGGTTTGTGCATATACCATTTAGTTGAATGGTGAAAATCGAATTTCTTGCACAGTTCCCAGTGAATCACCTTTCCCACCCAGTCGTGTCTAGTCTTGTACTCTCTTTGTGCAAGTTTACTGCATTCGCTTATTATGTGATTGACAGTTTCGTCTCTTTCCCCACACATTCTACATTTGCTATTCAGTTGTGTCTTATCTATTTTTGCTTTGATATAATTTGTCCTTGTGGCATTATCTTGTGCTGCAATTATCAAAGATTCAGTTTCTCTTTTGAGGTTTCCCCTTCTTTTATTATTATTATTATTTGCTCTTTTTGAGTTTTCACATCAGCATTAGCTGATGGTCTTTCACTGGAGTCTGAGTGACAGCAAGTCTCCTCAGGTCTCCAGGACTCTTCTGAGTATTCTGGCAGATTGTAGCAGTGCAGTGTTCTGAATGGTTTCAATCCTTCCTCAGATTTCCAAACATTCCAGACCCTTTTCCAATCCTTTTTGGGACTGTTCCAAGTGCACCAACTACAATTGGTATCACTTTTACTTTCATATTCCATATTTTTTCAGTTCTCTGGCAAGGTCCAGATATTTGTCCATTTTTTCATTTTCCTTTAGCTTCACACTGTGATCTGCTGGAACGGCAAAATCCACCAGTTGACAAGTTCTTTCTTTTTTGTTTATCAACACGAGGTCTGTATTATTATTATTGAATGCAACAAACCAGCACTCATAATGAACGAAAGCAGCATACTAGCACACATATGATAAGCAAATACAGCAAACTAGCACACATAACAAGCGAATGCAACACACTAACACATATAATAAGTGAATGCAGCAAACAAGCACACATAATAAGCAATTGCAGCAAAGTAGTACAAAAACACTACAAGAGGAGGCATGACTGGGTAGAAAATGGTATCCACTGGGAAGTGTATAAGAAACTAAATGCGTTTGGTATGCGTCGCGCAGAAACGGTCAGCAACGAAGAAACCTACACACGTCATCACGTGGCAAATCCAACTACATTGAAATAACGAATCTCCCACCTGGTTTGAGAGGTAAGAGCTTGCATTCCACTACACATTCTGCGCACAGAGTTAAAAAAAAAACAAGGAAACAAACCCATCGCCATCAACATCCCGCCCAGTAACGTTGCATTACATTACTCTCCGGTCTTCTTCGGGTGTTTTTATGTCGAACTTGGTAACCATCCAGGAATTCCGAACTTGACACTTTATTCGAATCTCGTGGGTAGACTATTTTTATTCTTATCGTCCATGCCTGAGGGGTATCCATCTGAACACATGGCTGAAATGGTTAAGACGCCAAGTCAAATATCCTAGCAGACTAGCACATTGTGAGTTCAATTCCTGATCCCGACTTCAATAGCTGTGAAAAGGGCAATGTAGTTGATTCAAATAAATTGATAAAAAGCAAATTAAAAATGAAGACAAAACATGGACACACTTGACAAAATGACATCCAAATTGAGATTGCCACTTTCTCACTTCAGTGCGGTTGTGAGTACGCAGATGGCTCAGAAATCCAGCTTTCCTTTTACACGCTCTGTGCACAAAATGACACACAAGACCCCCGGCTTCAACTCGTGTACAAACATGTTTTTTACTTAATTGGCTGTCACCGTGAACAATACGTGACTGAGAAGATTAGCCCTTGACAGGCAAGCTCTGACACACACACCACATATATGGTCAGGCTTAGATATGTCCAATATATCAAACTCCGGTTTCGACCAGATGGTCCCATGGCTTCGACCCTGGACCGCATAAGTTGACATCGTTGATCACAGGGGGCATCCCCCAGGCAATAACTTCCCCCTCGATTTAAAATGGCTGGGCTGGTTTTATTGCCCAGTGCCTGAGGCGCCCCCCTTGAGGGGGAATGCCGACGGGATCAACGCATTTTGTGCCTACCACCCATGAGCTTCGGCTAGTGGGTGGGTCCACATAAAAATGTCCTTGTGTCACGCCCTCATAGGTGGGGTGAGAAGCAAATACCTATATGGTCAGGCTTAAATGTAGGAAATGTATCTATGAGGTCCGATATGTGCCGCCTACGTTGAGTCCGCTTCAGGATGGAGTGCTCGAACCACCTTGCCTCAAACCTCTTACAACCACTATGAACATGTCTCTTCTAAACCAAACGATTCGTAGCCGTCTTCTCCCAGTCATCAACATTAATACCAAGAATTTTAAGGTTGTTTTTTATGACATCCTTGAAACGTTTTTTGTCCCATGGACTTTTTCCACACTGGAGTTCTCTATAGAATAGTTACTTCAAGAGTCTGCCGTCTTCTATCCTAGCAAGATGTCCAGCCCGGTGCATCTGGTTTCATAGCAGGATAAAGGAGAAATGTGGCTGATTCCAAAAATTTTATAAAAGCAGATTTTTAAAAAATAATGTCATCCAAATACACAAAAAATACAAAAGTTTCTTTTAGGACTAATACCGTTAGGAAAGGTATGAACCCCCTCATGCCCAGCTATGGGTTAAATCGTACCACTACTGTTCTTCTATATGGGTGTCCTGGGTATGACGTAAAAATGTATCTAATAGTAAAGTTCCAATTTTAGAGCTCTAGAGAGTGTGGAGTACTCCTTAATCGCCATTACTCCTGGCCCACTCTGACCTGCCGTGATAGTACCTGTTAGGATTCCCTCTATGGGCTAAATAGAAGAAAAAAACGAATTTAAAAATGTGTTTAAAAATTTGAGTTTATTTTTTTCTTAATTGAATACCTATCAAAAATGAATAAATAAAACGTCTTCGTCATGAAATAAACCAACAAGAGTTGACATATCGTAAAATCCAACCAACCAACCTTTGGCATTAAATAACCCATGAAGGTTGATATGCCATTCAACAAATAAACAAAACAAAAACAAAACGTTATTAAGCCGTCAAAGGTAAAAATGTTATTTAATGTCCAATGGCGGAATCTTTTTATTCGTATTTTATTTTTTTCATACAAATCTTTCGTCTTAAATTGTTCGCTGCTGAAGGCGGGAAAGAAGCCAGGAATTCAAATTGATCAATATACAAACATAACCCACTCTTTCATTTAATTATTTATAGTCTTTTTTTTCACTCAGTAGCTGATTACTTTGGTTATTAAGAATGAATTACTCTGCAAAAAGGCAAAACCCATAAATAGCAGCTATAAAGAGACAACGCTAATATGCATATGCAGTGGAGTGGAATAAGCCCAGTGACATGCGCAGAAGATCTTTTTAAAAACTAACATGGCCGAACGAATTTAGAAGACTAAGTGACGTGATATCTCTATCGCAGCGCCATCATTTAGTGTCGCTATCTTAGAGATGACAAAAAAGATATAAAGTAAAAAGAATAATAAAATGAAAATAAGATGAAAACAAAATAAATTTAAGCAGTTCATTCAACGTTGCAAATATAACTAATTATTACCAATTCTTCATACACTCACCTCCCCAAACAAGCCGAGGTGTTCCAGATGGAGGTGCTAGTTTAGTCACCAACAACGACCCGACAAAGAAACAGGTAGTATTGTAAAGTAGCTGGTCTTAATTGCTTATATATATTTACCAACCCCTCGGCACGAGCAGAATGCGACACAAGGTTAATTTCTTAAGCGGAGTTCAGCAGGTTTGAATTCAGAGTTTTCCTTCTCCTAGACCGGTTGCCTAACCAAGGTTAAAGAGCCCAGTCTGCCCTACAATTTACCCATACCTGGAGGGAGAGAAAGATTCATACCTTTCCCAAGGATATTAGCGCTAAGTGAAATGCAATTACCACGTCCATAATTGCTTATATGTGGGCCCGCTTCTTCGTGTGGGAAAACGTCTCTTAAATTAAGATCCCTGGTAACCCTGTTTTGGATTTTATTTAAATTCGGACACGAGTCCATTTGTTTCTCTGCTGTCCACAATTTTATTTCGCCGTATGATCGTGATAGCAGTAAACTGTCAACAGAGAGAGATACAAAGAAAGGGTGATTGTCGTTCCACTCTAGCCTGTCAGGAAGAGAAAGAGGGAGGTATTTTTTCAAGCGGCTGCTAACTCTCTGCCAATTTTGTCTAAGCCCAGAATTTTGGTCGCGTACCCTTCCGCTTGACCTTCCTCTCTGACCGACATACTCAGACTCTCACTTGAACAACGGGTCCCCTATTTTATGATTATCGTTTATCCCCACCCTCACCTGATTCCTTTTGTAACGTAATTCACCAAATTATTTATGTGCATTGTTTATATCCCAAAATAATTTTCAACATAAGTATTTTGTTGATCAGAATTCAAACAATAAAAAAACATTCCAACCAGTTTTTTCCTTTCAGAATATTTTTCCAAAATATGTCTTTCTCACTTCTTCCGCCATAATTTACATTTACTAAAATTGATTGTTTTGCGACCTCTAATTACCTTACGAGAACCTTAAGTATTTTACAGTACTAGTCTACATGGTCCTAGTAGCAGGTAAGAAAGAAGACCTGTCTTGTAATGACCTGACACAACGTACTCGTATAGACATGCTCACACTTACGGGCATATGCATTATTGCACTTAAACATGTGCACCAAGAGACAGAATATCTTATAGCGTCACAAGATGACCCAGAAGTTAATTATATTAACCAAGATTCCCTGTGATAAAAGAGGATGTGTGTTCGAATCTCACTTGAAGCTTATCTTCTGCTGTTTCTGATCCACACTTCCTCGTTGGATTATCTTCGTGTTAAACATATTTACTAAGCTTAGCTTAGATGTGGCACAAGGCCAGAACTGTGGGGCGCCCAATGAGAATCGAACTCACTAACAATGGTCTGCGAATCCAGGTTGCTAACCATTACACCACGTGAGGTGCCCATATCTTCGTGGTATAAGATGTATACAAAATCGTCTCACGTATCTATTAACTTTCCCAACATCAGCAGCATGCATTTCCAGTAAAAGAAAGTAGCCAATCAGAAACGATATAGAATGCATTAAAGGTCGTTGGTAATTGTCCTGAAGTTAATTGCAAATTGGACTGTCTACTGAGGAGGATTACAAGGAATACAACGAACTTTCTGCTACGGGGAGAATCTAATGAAATTACACTCTTTTCTAACTAGGATTTCAAGGAATACTACACCTTTTCTACTACAAAGAACTGCACTAGGGATTTACTAACAGGAGAATCTTAACTCAAAGAGATCGAGAGACATAATAGGGATAAGTTTATAGGTGAGATTTGAGCCTCTGTCTACCATGGTTCTTTGTATGCATTAACCTCTCCCCTCCGCCAAGGACAGGATGCGACATGGTGTCAATTTTCTTTTCTAAGCGGAGTACATCTGGTTTGAATTTGGTAGGGCGGACTAGATTCTTTCACCTTGTTTAGGCAACCCATCTAGGAGAAGAAAACTAAGGAATTCAATTCAAACCCGTTAAGCACCGCTTTAAGTAATTGACCATGTGTCACACCCTGCTCTTGTGGAGCCGTTAGTAAATAATTATACAGCCCGCATCGCCTAAAAGGAGTAACGGCTGGGCTTATTATTTGGTGTCTGAGGCGTCACTGAAAAGAAATAATGACGAAATCCGCGGGTTGGGGGTTAACACAAAGGTTGGTTTAACGTGGGTTGCGACTTGTGGGTCATATTTTGGCCCTGTGGGGAGTCGAATAAATTCTACTATGGATATTTCCTTTCTAGAATGATGTGTTTGTCTCATAAGACGATTGGTACTAGACAGAAGAGGCGGTGTGTTTTTAATCTTATTCCTACCTCTTGTATATTAATTAAGACGATTTACGCTCTCGATGACAGCTCTTACAGCCTGAAATTAATTCCATTAATCAAATAAATAATTCTTCACTAATTTTTCTCACACTGAGAAGATGAAAAGCAATTTTATTCTATAGACAATTGTCAGCACTTTAGGTTTAAGCTGTTTTTAGTAATAAGAAATGTAGTGGCTCTAATTATTCAGTCTCCAGCATACTCTCTCTCTCTCTCTCTCTCTCTCTCTCTCTCTCTCTCTCTCTCTCTCTCTCTCTCTCTCATACACACACACACTCTCTCTCTCTCACACACACACACACTCTCTCTCTCATACACACACACACATCTCTCTCTCTCTCTCTCTCTCTCTCTCTCTCTCTCTCTCTCTCTCTCTCTCTCTCTTTCACACACACACACACACACACACAAGAGAGAGAGGGGTAGAGAGAGAGAGAGAGAGAGAGAGAGAGTGAGAGTTTTTCTTTTCAGACCTTTCCTCTTCCGCCGACCCCTTCCCTTGTATGGCACATTTTCCATTTTTCCTTAACCTCTCTTACTTTTTTTTCTCTCTCTCACTCTCTCTCTCTTTCTCTCTCTCTCTTCACTTGTAAACCACACATCCCCTATTTTCTTTAACACCTCCTCTCTCGCTCTTTCTTTTCCTTTCTTCTTCACTCGTACTCTTTCCTTGTATGACATATTTTTCCTACTCCCCACTCGCTCTTTTTCTCTCTCTCCTACTCTCTTTTTCACACACACACACACATACACTCTCTCTCTCTTTCTCTTTCTCTCTCTCTCTCTCCTCTCTCTCTCTCTCATTCTTTATCTATCTATCTCTCTATCTCACACTCTATCTACCTATCTAACTTCTTTCCATTCTTCTTACGCAACCTCTTCCCTTGTAAGCCAGATTTTTCTCTTTCTGACCACTCTCTCTCTCTCTCTCTCTCTCTCTCTCTCTCTCTCTCTCTCTCTCTCTGTGTGTGTGTGTGTGTGTGTGTGAGTGTGTGTGTGTGTGTCTGTGTCTGTGTGTATGTGTGTGTAATATATATATATATATACGTGTGTATGTGTGTGCGTTTTCTTTATTTTCAACAAGAATTCAGTTATCATAAGGGCGAGACAACTTCCATTCGATCGATGAACAATAAATAATTTTACTCAACTTATTGAGTGAAAATATGACTTCCTTGATCGCTTAACCTACACCAAAATATTTACATTGTCTTTTTTTCTGGGGGGGGGGTCTCGTTGCTCCCATAACGAAACAAAATTGATCGGAATATTTTCCATCTCCAAGTATCTAAACGCTGTCTTAGAATGAACCAGTTTTTTTGCAACACCAAATCAGCGCACTAACAATATTTTTCATTGAATTCCAACAGGAAACCTTCACGAAATCCAACGTAGTTTTAAACGAATGACGGAGTATTCTAGCCGATCTTAACAATGCTGTAATTTGGATGGTCTCGATTCTTCCTCTGATTTCCAATTCACCCAACTTCTTTTCCAAAGCTTTTGGAACTGTTCCAAGGGCACCAATTACAATTGGTACGACCTTCACCTTCATGTTCCACAGTTTTCTCATTTTCACTTGGTGCTCGGCCGGGACGGTAAAATCCACGAGATGATAGATTCTCTTCTTGTTAGTCAATACTAGGTCTGGTCTCCAGGCCGGGATTAGGTGATCCGTCTGTACCTCGAAGTCCCAGACAAAAAAGAAAAAGGACATGCTACACAGAAAAAATACAATAAGAAGAAAGAAAGAAAGAAAGAAAGAAGAAAGAAAGTTGGGGAAAGGTAGAGAGAGGGGGTAAGTGATAACGCTAATCAGTTTGACTTGAACATAATAAAACTATTAAAAGAAGGAAATAAAGAAAACAGAGTGAGAGAGTTAAATCAAGATCATTATATATTTACATATTGAACTATTTGGCAATAGCTCTTAAGTAAACATATTAAGCATCGTAATAATTAAAATATCATACTGTAGGCCCTGCTAGTTTTAATAGATATCTTGTTTGATACAGCGTAAAACAAAACCTCAAGAAAACCCATATGTTTCTATATAAGAAAAAAATAGAAAGAAATTACCTTGGTTGGTTAGTTGGTTGGATTTTTACGGCATATCAGCCCTTGGGTTATTTTATGCCGAAGACGTTTTGTTTTATTCATTCTTGTTGGGTATTCAATTTTTTTTCTAACTCACTTTTTTCTATACACATTTTTAACACATTTTTGTAAATTATTTGTTTATCTATTTAACCCATGCATGAGACTGTAACAAATACTACCACTCCGGGTCAGGTTGGACCTGGGTGTAATGGCAATGAAGGGGTACTCCACACTCCCCCAAAGCTCTAAATTGGAACCTCACCATTAGATGCAGTTTAACGTCATACCCAGAATAGATTACTTACAGATATGAATGAGTAACGAAGTGTTTGCATTTATTTATTGCGTTTTTAATATTCTAAGATATCTGAGATATTGCGACTCGTAAATTGCAATCGAGATGATTATATGTCAGCTATACCAAACGTCGATCGAGGGAAATCATAAACATAAATATCTATAAATGGGATGAAACATACAAACAAAATTTCTTTAAAAATAACAAGGCACAATTTAACATTACCCTAATACTATATTGAATTACTAGAATATCCACATTATATATATATATATATATATTATATATATATATATAATCTGGATTATTTAATCAGTTAAAAAACGCACACATTTAACCATTTACACCACTTCTGTCATTAAAAAAAACTATTTTGTTTACCTGACGAATGCTTTAGCAGGAAACCATTGGTTGTAATATTGTTCCCAAGTAGATGAATAAAAGCTAAACCTTTTATTTGTCAATTCATTCATCTATATATCTATATATATATATATATATATATATATATATATATATATATGCTCCCCATCCCCCAGGGGTTGAGTACTTTGGGTGGGATTTGGCTGACGACCGCCAACTAAAGTGTAAACGCAACACTCTCCTATAAAAAGGATGGGGTACTCTATGGCGGCCTTTGCATACATATAGACATGTGTATTAAACAGTTAAAATCCCTTTCCCATTCTGTAGGGGACGATAGCCGAGTGGTTAAGCAGCCCGACTGAATCGATCGGGTTCCTATCCCGGCTGTGTGTAGCTTACAAATGTCTAGCCACATTGAAGAGATGTGATACGTCGAAACACACTGTCTGTGGATGACTATATATATATATATATATATATATATAATATATATATGTATAATATATAATAAGTAATCCACAGACACGTGTTTCGAGGTATCACCTCTCATCAGTTCGGTTATACCTTAACAGCTACCCCTGGCCGGGTTTGAGACCCGAATGAACTTTCGTTCGCCAAACCTCTTACCCGTGCGGCCAGGGCAGCTGTAAATATAGGAGAATATTTAATTGCTACATTTCTAAGCGGAAATGGATTGACTAGAGTCCTCAAACTTTTTTGTAAACAAAGCGAGGGTTAGCTACACGCCAGAATGGTGAACGTTTCAATTAAATCCCTATTTAGAAAACTAATATATATATATATATATATATATATATATATATATATATATATATGTTATTTTGGAAAAGGTGACTTACCGGGGAAGATGGTCACAATGGTTAGTTGATGCAAAATTTAGAAAGGTAAGACAGCGATATAACAAATAAAAAGTGCTCAATACGTTAGTAGAGCAAATTTATTGTAATATAGGTACAAGTAATAATCTTATTATTACTTGTACCTGTATTACAATATATATATATATACATATATATATATATATATATATATATATATATATATATATATATATATATATTTGAATTCTGAATTACTGTTTCCTAGACTGTTGTCATACCAAGTCTCCCTAACAATGTACCCATAGCTGAAGAGAGAATAATTACAATCTTACCTTTCCCAATGGTATTAGCTTTATGTTAAATACAAACTTTTATGGATTATTATTTTATTTTATGGATTATCCGGAATTTCTTAGATTTAATGTTATTTTGATTTTTATTATTATCATTTCATATTTCTTTATTATTTGTTGGGTTTTCTTAATGATGATAAAAAAACAGCCAATGGCGTATGAACTGAGCATTTTCTTTCTGAATGTTGGGATTCAGCCAACAAACAAATATCGCAATTGAAAAATAAGCCAGAAAGAAATATGAATCATAAAACTCAAAGGTAGCTTTAAAAGTTCACCCGACCAAAATGCCTTTCGGTTTTATTGGAAAATCTGTCTAAAAAATATCGACAGGGAAGTTTTTTTTTAAGAAAAGAAAAAAAAATGGATAAAAGAAAAACCTGAAGCGAAACGTTCTTCACGATGGTTCGATTTTATCCATTGAATTTGGCTTTCCTCCATCATCAATTATTCGCGCTATGAACAGCGTTCATCCATCTTGTTTACCCCATAAAAAAAGAGAATGAACCGGCCCTCTTAAGTGATGAACGCTTATAAAATGTCAATTGGCCGCCCTGTTTTCTTTTTAAGGTAATTGCAGTCAGTGAATACTCGAACAAATATTTGAATTCTTTCTCTCTCTCTCTCTATTTTACAAAGCTTCTTTTTTTTTCATTTCACACAATGAGAATCACAGTATTTGTTTAGTGTATGCCATTAAAAAAAGACATCAACATAAACCGAGAACCACAGAATATGCTTATTTACTAAGTCTGGCTCAAGGGCATTATAATCAAGCGCTCTGTATAGATTTAATTCGCAATGCTTACTGATATATCCGAGTTAAGGGATATATTCTGAAGTTCGTATTTGTAATTATCGCAGTAGTAATTGGTACATCCGTCGGTCGAGGTGTCGTCTAGCGAGTGAGTTAGCTTGTAAGGAATAAGGTTTTATTTTCCCAGTACCCCACTCGTACCGAGTCAGGCACGAAGGCCCTATTTACGTGGACCACCCACAAGCCGAGAATCATGGGTAGCAGGTGGAAAAATTGTGTCGATCCCGTCGGCATTCCCCCTCAAGGGGGCGCCTCAGGCGCTGGGCAATAAACCCAGCCCTGTCCCTTTAAGTCAAGGGGGCAGTTATTGCCTGGAGGGATGGCCCTCTGGGATCGACGCTATTAATTTACCATCTCACCGGTCCAGTGGCCGAAACTCACTGGACCCCCGCCTGAGCGGGTGAGGCATAATGTCGTCGTAAGTGTGGTCGTCGGTGTAGAACCAACAGTGTCGACTATTTATCCATGACACTGTCCAATGAGATTATAGAAAGGGGGTACCAAGGTATTTACATATTCATTATATCACTTACGAAGTTCGCCGTGGTGCGACCGTGCTAACGACTGTATATAGTTACCCAACATCTCTGCCACGGGTAGAATTTGATACAGTGTCAATTTCTAATCGAAGTAAAACTGGTTTGAATTCAGAGTGTTTGATCTCTTAAGTCGTTTGCCGTACCAACTTAAAGAGCCCACTCTGTCCTACTATTTACCCATAGGTAACGGAACAAGAGGTGGACATATATTTGCCAAGACATTGGTACGAATTGAAAGTATTAATGCGGGGTTTTGTTCTTAAAAGAATTGGATAGGTTTCTCTATTTTAAAGCTTATTAGCCTCGTACACACAGACACACAGAGAAAAGGCACATATGATTCACTGAATTTAACGACACGTCAACTCGTTTCTGTTTCTATGACAGAATTCACCCTGGGTCGGTTGAGCCAGTTCCATCTAATGAATTCACCTACAAAAAGGAGCATCCTGGATATGACACTAAACTGCAATGCCCCTTTATTGCCATAACTCACATATCTACTATGACTCGGAGTGGCTGTACATGTAGGATCCCATCAATGGGTCAAATACATATTAAATTAAAATGTATTCGATATGACTGTTTTCAAAAAATATTCTTAAGACACAACTACGCAAAAATGTAGATATGAATGTACAATGTACATGATTCCCTAACCTCTAAGCATTGACAGGTTTTTAAATTCAGTTAATAATATGAACCTTTCTCTATGTGCCTGTGTGTACAAGTCTTTCAAACGAAGAACCTTTCCAATTTTTTTAATAAAACAAAAAAGAATAATATTCAAATAATTACAGGGTGATTGAAAGTAACTCCCTATTTTAGACTATTTATATTTCTTTACATTTTTCTCAATTCTTTAATGTATGTTTCTTAATATATAAAAGATGGTGCTCCTCTACATTTTGCTATTGTTGTTCGTGAATAGCTGAGTCACCACTTTCCTAGGAGATAAATGGGTAGACATGGTCCACATGAGAAGCCAACCAGAAGCCCTGATTTAACACCCTACGACTTTTTTTTGGGGGGGGTGATTGAAGAGCAAGTCTACTCTACGAAACCAACGACTTTGGAAGAACTTGAAGGACAAATACGAGAATTTATTTCTGCCATTCCACAAGAGTTCCCGGGAAGATCAGTCGATAAATCTATGTTATGTGTGTTCTTATATTCATTTCTTGTAAAAATGATTCAGAAATGAATTATTAGATTAGTATTATCTGCGTTATTCGGACTATTGTCCCCATCTTCATTGTTATTTGTACAACGTTTCTGCCGATATACCCTCCGGCCTTCTTCAGGTATTTCTTGTCGGACTCGGGAACCTTCTTTTCGAACTCGGGAATCTTCTTTTCGAACTCGGGAACTTTCTTGTCGTATTCGGGAGCCATCACGGAACTTTGAACCTAACCCTTTATTTATTCCACGGGGGTATCCTGTTTATGGGGTTAGGTTCAAAGTTCCGTGATGGCTCCCGAATACGACAAGAAAGTTCCCGAGTTCGAAAAGAAGGTTCCCGAGTCCGAGAAGGTTCCCGAGTCCGACAAGAAATACCTGAAGAAGGCCGGAGGGTATATCGGCCGAAACGTTGTACAAATAACAATGATGATGGGGACAATAGTCCGAATAACGCAGATAATACTAATCTTCAAGCCTCATCTCAAACATTCAGAGAAATTATTAGATTTTAAAAATAGGATGTTATTTTACCATCTTTACAATATTTTACAATATTTCTGCCATTCCACAAGAATTCCGGGAAGATCAGTCGATGTGATTGCCGAGTTCCTATATATAATTTTAAATAAAACTCTGTTATGTGTGTTCTTATATTCATTTCTTGTAAAAATAATGATTCAGAAATAAATTATTAGATTTTTAAAATAGGGTGTTATTTTACAATCACCCTGTATTTAAAATAATGTGCATCTTGTTGAAATTCGCGTTACTTATTTTGGTTACAATTCGATCAACTTTATTTTATCCATTTGTAGAGTTTTCTTTAACATTATTTCCAATGTTATTAAGAAACATTGAATATATTTCCACGAAACAACATATCTTTAATAACGCTAAACTGAAAATACCCATTTCCCACTTTATTTCATTGGCCAACCTTGTATTTATTTATTTGTTTATTTATTATATTTTCTTGTGCTTCTTCAAAATATTTCAATGACATGAAATTATCAAAACCGTCTTCAGCGTGAATTTTCAATTTTCAAAAATAACTAGAGGCCTATTTGATTTACTATATATAATTTCATTCAAGCGAGAAACGTTCTTATCTTGCCGGCAAGAAAAGTACAGTGCGTATGCACATGGTTCTCGTGGAAATATATTCACTTTTCTTGCAATAGAATAAAGCATATCTTACAGTTCGACTGTTATAAATGCAGAAAATACTTTTTAAAGTTTATATTGTTTATAAGGACAACCAAACCCAAAAAAATAATATTTATCTTGTGATACTCAGAAGATATAAGGATGTTATAGAGATACAAATATATATCTTACACGTACACACACACACACACACACACACACACACTTATATATATATATATATATATATATATGTGTGTGTGTGTGTGTGTGTGTGTGTGTAGTGCAGCCGTACAGTAGCACTGATAAAGTACGGATATATATATATATATATATATATATATATATATTATTATTATTATTATTATTATATTATTATTTATATTTTTGCTTGAAGGCAATTACAATGCGTGTATCGCATACACCGAATAATTATTTACCGAAATTCACTTGTCATTATTATCTTCTATAATTATCGAATTTTATGCGATATACGCATTGTAATTGCCTTCAAGCAAAAATATAAATAATAATATATACTTTATCAACAATGCTTCTAAAAAAAAACATCCAAAAATCTTATTTCCTTCGCCGAAGAACATAAGGCCCGGGTTTGTTATTGTTCACTCAGCGTCCTCTTGCCTCATATGGTAGAGACGTCTCAGTATCATTGACAGGTTAATTTCGCAGGAATTTTCCCGCGCTGTATTGTGGCCGAAGCAGTATAGTTTCTGACTATCCTGCTGAAGTCCCGGTTTCGATTTCTGTCGGAGGGAAATCGTAAGTATACATCGCTGATGAGAGTTAATAAAGTTGAAACAGTCTGTACGATGTTCTACACACCGATTAATTATTTACCGAAATTCACTTGTCATTATTATCTTCTATAATTATCGAATTTTATGCGATATACGCATTGTAATTGCCTTCAAGCAAAAATAAATAATAATATACTTTTTTAAACAATGCTTATAAAGAAAAAAATCCAAAAATCTTATATATATATATATATATTATATATATTATATATATTTGATGAGGATCATTTTTGGTGTACAATTATCTTTTATGCGATATACGCATTGTAATTGCCTTCAAGAAAAATATAAATGATAATATTACTTTATTCAACAATGCTTCTAAAAAAACATCCAAAAATCTATATATATATATATATATATATATATATATATATATATATAATACAGTCATCCACAGACACGTCTCTTCAGTGTGGATATATATATATATATATATTGGTGATGAGGATCATTCCTTGTGGTGTACAAGCGTAATAATACAGGTCATTCGTAGTGAGAGATCGACGTACCTTGTTTCAGTGTGTGAATGGACAGAGTATTATTGTGAATAAATAGTAACAGCCATAGTTTTGAAGATGCTACGACTCGCAGTTGAAATAAATTACTACATAAAACAAATTTTAAGTTTTATTTTCCTTCATTTATTCACTAAACTTACTTAAGCCAATAGAATCGAGCAGCGTCATGAACTTTTGATACATCTAATAAACTTCTGAAGATGTTTGTTTATTGTTTTGATTTTGATTGCTGGCTTTTGTTTTTTGGGGTTTTTTTTTTTAGGTTTTTTTTTTTTGTTGTTGTTTGGTGGTTTCTTGGGTTCTTGGTTTTTTTTATAGCTGTAGACAAAGTTCTTCAACATCGTTATGAAAATTCAAGTAGCTAAAATAATGCGAGACCGAATAGAAAAAGGTCGGGAATTTTAAACGTCTTTTTGGGGACTTGCCATTCTCACATCAAATTAGTGTTGTTTTTTTTTAGTTTTTTTGTTTCTTTTTTTTGTGATTTTATGATTGTGGACAAAGTTTTGTAAGTTCTTCGACATCGTTATGAAAAATCAAGTAGCTAAAAAAAACGAAACTGAATAGAAAAAGAGCGGGAATTTTGAACGTCTTTTTTTGGGAGGACTCACTATTCTCACATCAAACTAATGTAGACCGCCCGCAACAAACAACTTACTGAAGGAAAGTCATTAATTGTCGACTGGCTCACATTTATCTAACAAGCGACGAATTCATGTAGAAAACTATAATAAAAATTAAATAAAACATAACCCAGATGATTTTTCTACACATACACCAGAATGAGGCTGTTTTATTTATTCTTTTTTCCCCAGTATGTATATTTTAAAAAACCGACATTTTCTCTTTTTCGGATGAGGACATTTCTGCAGAATATTTTCAGAAACACTCAAAATAATGCAGAAAAATATTTTCATTTTTTTTCTTTTTGCAGAAAATAATTGGGAAGTTGATGGAATATTGTTTTGTCCTTCTTATATTTACGAAAGATGAAATCGAAGAAAAAAAAAAGACTGAAAGAATAACACTCACACACACGCATGCGTGAATAAAAATGTACACATTGGTCAGGCGAGAAACATGGTGAATATTTACTATTAATTTTCTTGTTCGTATCATTACTTGAAATGTGAAAAAAAAAAATTGTTTTTTGTGAAAATATTGGATGCAATATATAATGACGAAATACACTCAAAATATTGATTTTGTAGAATCTAAAAAGAAAACAAAATAAATCTTAAGCAATATTCTTGGTGCCAAACCCAAGTAAAGCATAAACCAATTTGATCTCTCTCTCTCTCTCTCTCTCTCTCTCTCTCTCTCTATATATATATATATATATATATATATATATATATATATATATATATTATATATATATATTTCTCCTTTTATTTTGTTTTGTCCTTTCTTTTTATCAATCACTGTCTCCCTCTCCACCCTCTTTCTATCTATCTATCTATCTATTTTCTCAATCTGTCTCCGTCTTAATTCCCCCCTCTCTCTCTCTCTCTCTCTCTCTCTCTCTCTCTCTCTCTCTCTCTCTCTCTCTCTCTTTATGTTTTACTATTTCCATCTCTCCCCGTACTTTCTTTTTTTTTTTTTTTTTCCTTTTTTCTTTTGGTTTTCTTTTTAATAAACATAATGTACAATCATTTTTATTTTTCTTGCTTTTCTTTTCTATTTTTTAATCAGTTTTCATTCTTTCTTTATTTCATATTTTTTCATATATTAATTTTTGTTTTTACACTTCCTTTTTCTTGTGTCCTTTCTTTCTTTCTACTTCAGTCTGCCCATCTCTAGTTTTCTACGTTTCTTTGTTTCTATATTTCTTTTTTTTTTTTTTTTTTTGTAGTTGTTAATATACATAATATATGGGTTTTCTTTTTTCACTTTTTCTTTTATATTTTTTATCTATTTTTTCATTCTTTCATATTTTGCTCCTTTTATTCTCTCTTTCTTTCTTTTTTACAACTTCAATTAGTCCGTATCTATTTTGTCTGTATTTCTTTATTTCTATATTTATTTTATAATATATATACTATACGATTTATTTTCTTTTAAAATTTTTCTTTCATATTTTGAATTTATTTTCATTTTTCTGCCCTATCTTTTATTCATATTCCCTGCCTTTTTTACTTTCAAATTTTTTGTGATTTTGCATGTAATTCCTTTTTCCTTTCTTTTTTTCTTACTACTTCAATCTGTCCATAACTATTTTTCTATATTCCATTCTTAATTTTCATATCTATTTTTTTTAAATTAGTTAACATATATAATATGTATATTTACCAACCCCTCCGCACAAGCGGGATGCGACACAAGGTCAATTTCTTAAGCGGAGTTTAACAGGTTTGAATTCAGAGTTTTCCTTCTCCTAGACCCGTTGCCTAACCAAGGTTAAAGAGCCCAGTCTGCCCTACTATTTATCTATAGCTGGAGGTATAGTAGGATTCATACCTTTCCCAAGGGTATTAGCACTAAGTAAAATGCAATTGCCACATCCAGGATTTGAACTCGGGGCGACGAGTCCATTTCCCATGATTTTAACCATTACACCACGCGCTATTAACATATATAATATACACTTTCTTTTCTTTATAACTATTTTTTTTTTTTCTTCATATTTTTTCTTTATTTTCATACATTCCTTCATCCATTTTTTTTCATTCCTGTTTTTCTTATTTTCAATTTTTTCTTTCTTTTTTACCATTTCTTCTGTCTTTCATTAGTTCTTTCTTTCCTCTTTCTTTCTTTCCTCTTTCTTTCTTTCCTTTTATATTTCTTTTCTTCTACTTCAATCTGTTCATATCTATTTGTCTACATTTCTTTATTTCTATGTTTCCATTCTGTCTTTTCAATTAGTTAACATACATATACAGTTTCTTTTTTTCTTTTTTTTTTCACTTTTTCTTTTTCCTCTTTCATATTTTTAATCTATTTCCATTCATTCTTTAATTCATTCATTTTTCAGTCATTAATTTTCCTTTTCCTACTTTTCTTACTTTCAGTTTATTCATTCATGTTTTTACAATTCTTTAGTCTTTCATTACTTCTTTCTTTTTTTCTTTATTTTCTTTTTTCTTTCTTGTCTTCTTCTTCGATCTGTCCATATCTATTTTTATATTTATCTATTTCTATATTTCCTTTCTGTTCTTTTTAACATACAATTTATTTTCTTATTCACTTTTTCTTTTTTTTTTTCGTTCGTATATTTAGTTCATTTCCATTCATTCTTTACTTCATGTTGTTTTCATTCATATATTTTCCTTTCCAGTTTTTCTTGCTTTCCATTTATTTATTCATTTTTCTTGTGATTTCTTCTCTCTTTCATTCCCCCTTTCTTTCCTTCTCTTTTTCTTTTTCTTTCTTCTTTTTTTTTCTATTTCAATCTATTCGTATCTATTTTTTCTGACCTGACTCATAGTTTGTAATTCTATTGGAACTGATCATTATTTAAGATCCACACATTTTCCAAGAAAAATCAAAACAATTTTGAATGACATAAAATTAATGAGGTTTCCTCAGTTCATCTTTTTTTCCGTTATTCATTCTTTTTCTAATTAAATCTCTAAAAAATGTTGTTTTATTTTAATCTTTACGTGAATCACCGGAAGTTAGAAGATACACAACAATTTTTCAAGTAGAATTGATTTGCTTATATTTTTATAACAGATGAGTTGATCTGTATTTCAAACCACAAACATAATTTTCTTTTTCATATTCTCAAAAGATAATTACTCTGAATTTCTTGGATAAGGAATTGTAAGCACTGTTTCCACATATACTTAGATTGACTGTTATCATAGTCACAACGTTTCTACTGTTGGATCATCCGTCTATCTTTAATAATCATAAGGATTATTTAACCATTCATTCAATCCAAAAATATAGATTTTTCTCATTTCACAGTTATGGCCCATGGATATTTCATATAAGGGTTGCGGGGGCTTTGTCTAATGACATATCAACGTTAGTGGGTTATTTAATGCCAAAGCCATTCTTGTAGTATTTTTTACCTTACGTCAGTTTAAACTGAACATAGTTAATATTTTCCAACAATTACGTTCACTTTCGAACTAATACCATCATCCCCAGCTATTGGTAAACTAGTACCACTACTGTTCTTCTACAAAGATAGCTTTGATATTAAATAACCCATGAAGATTGATATACACTTAAACAAAGAAACCAAAACAATACTGACTGAATTATCTAATTTATTATTTAATCATTTGGCTAACATAAATACTTTGTAGATATTTTTGTGGCAAATGTGTTGGGTAAAGACCTACACATACACATATCTATGTACACAAATTAAATTTCACCAGAAGAAAACACATGGTAAAAACGTATAATTCAAACCTCTTCTTCCTCCTGCTGCTGCTGTTGTTGTTGTTGTTCTTCTTCTTCTTCTTCTTCTTCTTTTGAACTAATTCTTTTCAAACTTCTTCTTCTTCTTCTTCTTCTTCTTCTTCTTCTTCTTCTTCTTTTGAACTAATTCTTTTCAAACTTCTTCTTCTTCTTCTTCTGAACTCGTTATCTTCAAACTTGTTGTTGTTGTTGTTGTTGTTGTTGTTGTTGTTCTTCTTCTTCTTCTTCTTCTTCTTCTTCTTCTTCTTCTTCTGAACTCGTTATCTCCAAACTTCTTCTCTCTTTCACTGCTCCTCCTTATATTATCCTTTTTTTATTCTTCTTCTTCATTTAGAACAATTACTAAGCTTAATACTCTTTCACTCCTCTCCTCCTCCTCCTCCTCCTCCTCCTCCTCAATTCGTATTCTTCATTTACTACAACTCATTTTTGCCCTTTATCCCCTTCCTTCTCACATTCTTCTTCTTCTTCTTCTTCTTCTTCTTCTTCTTCTTCTTCTTCTTCTTCACAAGCCAAGCAACAAAGATCGCGAAGACCATAATAAAACAACGATAAAAGATAATAACAAAAATGAAATTAGAATAAAATAAAACAACACTTTGCAAATAATTTACTCATTCAGTTTTGTCGTGTTTCTGTTATTTCAAGAATTAATGACTTCTTACATTTTCTTCTCATGGACAAAAAATAAACTCTTCAATTTTGATCTGATGTCGACGAAGAAATCAATATCAATAATTAGAAGTGTTTGTGTGTCCTCTATAGACGGCCAAACGGTTTGATATAGCGTTACCGAACGGTAGAGTAAAAATTTGTTTTGTTTTGTTTTGTTTTACGGCATATCAACCTCAGTGGGTTATTTAATGCCGATAAAGTTTTGAAATAAATCAATTCTTAATGGATAATACAATTTTATAAATACATTTTTCTATTTAACCCATAGATGGGACTCTAACAGGTACTACCACTCCGGGCCAGAGTGGACCAGGGAGCAATGGTGATGAAGGGGTGCTCCACATTCCCCAAACCTCCAAAACTGGAACCTCACCATCAGATAGAGTTTAACGTCATTCCCAGGACATGTAGACCTCAGTCACCGCCTTCCAGCCGCCATAGGGCAATAGGGTTGGGGCAATCATATAGGTGCTAGGGCTTGACGTGACCAGCCGATTGATCGGAGGGGCCTCTCCGACCGCCCGTCTAGCCCAAGATAGGGCCAAAGTGGAGTATTGCAAGTCATGAACTGCTCATCGACCTGGGTTCTATCCTTAAGCATCACGGGTCGCCACCCACGGCCAACAGGTGCCCTATTGGGGGAGTCTTACCCCTCTGATTTTACATGGCTTTGACCTATCACTGACCTTAGGGTCCGTGGAAGCAGGGGGTGGGGGGTACTTAGGAATTAGAGAGTTTCTAGTTAGATTTTAAAGGAGGCAGACGTGTCTCCAAGATGGCTATTTTTTTTCATCTGGGTGTGATGGTTAGCTTAGAGTTAAATAAAGATGTCTGAAAAATATACAAATCTTTGTGTTCGTTACTAAAAACAACAACAAACACAGAGATGAGGGCCTTGTGCCCAGATGTGTATTCGGCTGTATCTCTGTACAGACTTTACATGAATAAACTTATTTGATGGGGTCGGATGCAGAGATGCAGCCGGTACACATCTAATACAACAACAAACACAGAGATGAAGAAGTCTCATGAAGTGCCAAGGGAGCAAACCAGAAGAACCAGAGAAGCAGAGAACCAGCCCAGATACCCAGAGAATAGACGATCCGATCGAGCATAGTAGCAGATAAGTACAATATATGATTGGAAAAGAAGTAAGGGGCTATACAACAACAGAGTTGCCAAATTTGGAAATCATGCTTACTGGTTTTGTTACTGTCGTGGGTTTTAAGGGGTCAAATAAGAACAAAACGACGGGTAACAAATGTAGGCAAATGTATTAACAAAAGAGTAGACAATTACAGTACAGAGAAGTGGGAATTAACGTCCGACAATATAGAGTTATGAGCTGACTCGCATTGGCTTACTCTCCAAGCCATAATTGTCCTGTTACTTATAGTAACCGTCGGCGCATTCCATTAGTCTATAGGGTATATAACCTATAACAGTTACGTATCTCTTCTTTTGCGATGTGATCGTTTAGCTCCTCTCTTGTCGCTGGCTTTTTTCTTTCTGTCTTTTTTTTTTTTTTTTTTTTTTGATAACTTACCTAATAACACCCCATTACCATTCACTTGCAATGTTACTGTAGAAATTAATTGACCATTTCAGTTAAACTGCGTCTGAAGGTGAGACTCGTGTTCTGAAAACACAAAAGGCCTCATCGGAGTATTAAATTTGGCCCGCCATATCATGACTATAACTTTTATTCCTCCATTTTTATGTCTCCAGTAAATTGTCTTGAAAGATCAATATTACAATAATTTGAATCTGCCTAACTGTTTACAGTACCGCCTCCACTGAAACCGTATAATTGACCCCCAGAGAAGAATTCATCTTTAATTAAGAACCATTGTTGTATGTATTTAGCAGAGTTACCCGGCTTTGCTTGGGATTTGAAAAGTTAAAAAATAGATACCTTATCTATATTAATATATAGATTAATAAAAATTATTTTTCTATATATTTATTTTATTATATTCTATTATATTTTTCTTTATATATTCTTGTTTTTAAGTTGTTTATTTTTTTATTCTTATTGTTTGTATTTTATTTGTCTTTTATTTGCTTTTTATTTTTGTTTTATTCTTTGATTAATTTGTTTTATTTTTAATCATTTTAAAATCAATTTTCCACTGTGAGCAGGATATGAGACAAGGTCTATTTTAAACGCCATATCATGAGTATAACTTTTATTCCTCCATTTTTATGTCTCCAGTAAATTGTCTAGAAAGATCAATATTACAATAATTTGAATCTGCCTAACTGTTTACAGTACCGCCTCCACTGAAACCGTATAATTGACCCCCAGTGGAAGAATTCCCCTTTAATTAAGAACCATTGTTGTATGTATTTACCCAACACTTCCACTGTGAGCAGGATATGAGACAAGGTCTATTTTAAACGGAGTTTAACAGCCTTGAATTCTCTTTGACTGGTTGCCGTACCGATGTTATAAGGTCCAGTCTACCCAACTATTTATCCATAGCTAGAGGGAGAATAGTTGGATGTATAACTTTTCCGAGGTTATTAGCGCCATGCGAAATGCAACCAACCTCATCCAGTATTCGAACGTGTGTCACTGTATCCATTTCTCAAGCCGACAACATTACACCACAAGTGCCTCCAAATCTTAAGCAGAGTAAAGCTGTTTTATTTCAGATTTTCCTTCTCTATGACTGGTTGCCTACCCAAGGTTAAAAAAAGTAGGTGTAAGTCCCTAGCCCGCCGAGCCTGTATTCACTTATCTTCGTATATATTTATTTACCAACTACTCCACACGAGCAGGATGTGACACTAGGTCAGTTTCGTAAACGGAGTTTAACAGGTTTGAATTCAGAGTTTTCGTTCCACTAGTCTAGTTGCCTCGTCCAGGATTTGAACACGGGTCAAGGAGTCCATTTCCTACAATTCTTAATCCGTGCCTCCATAAAAATAAGTATAAGTTCTTACATTTACGATATGGTGAAGAAAAGTTATCGGTCCGCCAAAAAATGAGCTGATCTATTTAACCATAGCTGGAGGGAGAATAGTCGGATTCATATTTTTCCCAAGGGTATTAGCGTTTATGTGAAATTCAAACAACCTCATCCAGGATTCGAACTCGCCTCGTCGTGTCCATTTCCTACAACGGTAACCATTACACCACGCGCCCCCACACTTGTTTTCATATATATATATTTACCAACCCCTCCGCACGAGCAGGATGCGACACAAGGTCAATTTCTTAAGCGGAGTTAAACAGGTTTGAATTCAGAGTTTTCCTTCTCCTAGACTGGTTACCTAGCCAAGGTTATAGAGCTCAGTCTGTCCTACTATTTACCCATAGCTGGAGGGAGATTTGGATTCATACCTTTCCCAAGGGTATTAGCGCTATGTGAAATTCAAACAGCTTCGTCCAGGAATTGAACTCGGATCGACAAGTCCATTTCCTATTACTCTAACCATTACACCACGCGCCTCCACACTTGTTTTCATATAAGAGGCTATAAGTGATATTTCTATGTCTGCGCACAAATCACTTATTCGAGGTGTGTGTGCGCACAAGCGGTCATATAAGTTTTAGGTCGTAAATACGACGTTAAAGGCGTTTTTTTTAATCATCTTGTGTGCCATGGCCGATAATCTGTGTTTATGGCTGTAATTATTCTGTCTTTCCAAATTAATGTGTGATTTTTGCTTATGTGACCAACGGAGGAATTCATTTCCGATTTTTATTGGTGCCACCGACGCCAAGCTGGAGCCAACAATTCAGGCTGGAGAAGAAGGTAATATGGAAGTTACTAATCATATATTATTAACCCCCTCATCATCTCTGCCTCGCCCAGTACACAGACGAAGCGATTACTTGATAACAACAGCAATAATAATAATAATAATAATAATAATCTTATTATAATGGAGATTGTGGGTTTGTCTGTCTGTAACCGAAACTATATTACTACTCAAGTCACAATTCCCTTTGTTATTTACGTCAAATTCTCCATGATATCATTCTTTTAAACCTTCAGTTATTAATAAAAATTGCATTCCATTATTAATACTGTTGTCCATATCTACGTACTAATAACATGCAATTGTATTTATATATACAACAAAATAGCGGTTTACAGTTTGAACGAGAAGGCTAATTTGCATATTGATATTTAAAATTTTATTTTAATAAATATGTGCTTGGTATTATTGATTTCTAATTGTTTGGTTTTATCTTAAGAAATATAAACAAAAATCTCGTGGATAAATCTTAAAAGAAATTTATTTACAAGAAGAAATAACTGTAATATTATTCTTTACTTCCTATTTTAACTAAATAGTTAAATTAGGAAAATTTACCAATGAAAGAGGGGAGTAATGGAAAATGATGGAATAGTTAGTTTCAAAGTTGTTCTATTTTTCAATCATACCCCCTCTGTTCCAAATCTTTTTATCTGCATTCTTATTCAGTTTCATTAGCCTTTCTAATTTAAAATGATATTTCATCTTATTAAAACTTAAATACTTGCACCCGGAGGGTGCATATATTTGCTAGTAATAATAATAATAATAATACGACTAGGTGGGAAAGGGGGTCAACTGGAAATTGAGCAAGAAATTCAATTTTCACCATACACCTAAATGGTATATGCACAAGCCTGAACCTGTCCTGGAGAATTAGACGCATAACATTCTCTTGGACTTCAAGATACTGGCGGATCACCTAATTCAGACTAGGAAACCTGCCTAGTATTGATTAACAAAAAGAAAAGAACATGTCATCTCGTGAATTTTGCCGTCCCGGCCGACCACCGAGTAAAAGTGAAAGAAAACGAAAAGATAGATAAATACTTGGACTTTGCCAGAGAACTGAGAAAACTGTGGAACGTGAAGGTGAAGGTCGTACCAATTGTAATTGGTGCCCTTGGAACGGTCTCATAAGGTCTGGAAAAAAATTTGGGAGAATTGGAAATTAGAGGAAGAATCGAGAACATCCAAACTACAGCATTGTTAAGATCGGCTAGAATACTCAGAAGAGTCATGGAGACCTGGGGAGAATTGCTGTCACTCAGCCTCCAATGAACCACCATCTACGATAATAATAATAATAATAATAGATTAAAATTTTACCCTTCTGACAAATGGTAAATGGACAAACCAGAATCTGTTCTAAAAAAGAGATGCATAACATTTTCTGGAACTTTGGGATATAAATGTTACATAATCTATGCGGTTGCATAAGATTATTGTCAATCCCCTGTATTTCTGAGGGGATGAACCCTTTCATACCATGGCCGGGTCCTTCTATGGAAAATTACAGAAGCCCGCCAAATATGTGAAGTCACGTGGGACCTTTTTCAGAGTCCCCAGTTTGCAGTTAGACGTCAGACAGAGCAGTCGGCCATGACGCTCTGTCTAAAACTGTAACTCTGCATACGCGCGCTATGTTATGTCTGGGTTGGGGATTTACCGAATAAAGAACATTAAAAGAAAATCGAAGTCTTGTGTTTACTAAAAACTAACAATGACACAGGGCTTCTTATAACGAAAAATCCCCATAGAAGACCAGACCGGAATCCCCAAGTTAACACCAGACGCTAGACCAGACCAAGATAGATGATAGAAGAACCAAAGCCGGCCAGAGGAAACGACGACAAGAAGTAAAGAAGTAAGAAAAGGGTATACAACATTATATCGATGTGGTACTGTGAAAACCTCAGTATGTAACATAAACGGGTCGCCCAAACCAGGCCAGACCTAGTATTAATTTACAAGAAGGAAATAACTTCTTATCTAGTGGATTTTACCGTTTCCGTGAACCATAGAGTGAAAATAAAAGAAAGCAAAAAGATAAACAAATACCTGGATCTTGCCAGAGAGCTGAACAAGCTGTAGAACATCAAAGTGACGGTGACGCCAGTTTTAGTTGGCGCCCTTGGAACTGTCCCCAAAGGCTTGGAAAGGAGACTGGGGGATTTGGAGATCAATTGAAGGATCAAGATCATCCAGACCACAGCACTGTTCAAATCAGCTAGAATACTTAGATAAGTCCTGGAGACGTGAGGTGACTTACAGTCACTTAGATGGTATGAAAAACTCACATAATAATAAAAGTGAGCTAGCGTACTGTAATATTACTACTCCAAATTAATAATCATATTAACAACTAGCAGAGTTACCCGGCT
Source organism: Doryteuthis pealeii (assembly GCA_023376005.1). Classification (NCBI taxonomy): domain Eukaryota; kingdom Metazoa; phylum Mollusca; class Cephalopoda; order Myopsida; family Loliginidae; genus Doryteuthis; species Doryteuthis pealeii. The sequence continues at coordinate 37,660,614 of CM042141.1, forward strand.
TTGCTTGGGATTTGAAAAGTTAAAAAATAAATACCTTATTTATATTGATATATAGATTAATAAAAATTATTTTTCTATATATTTGTTTTATTATATTCTATTAGATTTTTCTTTATATATTCTTGTTTTTAAGTTGTTTATTTTCTTTATTCTTATTGTTTGTGTTTTATTTGTCTTTTATTTGCTTTTTATTTTTGTTTATTCTTTGATTAATTTGTTTTATTTTATCATTTTTTAAATTAATTTTGCAATATATCATTGATTTACGCGTTTATTATTTTTTGTTTACCTTTTTTTTTTATAGAAAATGAGGGTCAAAAGTTTTCTCGGACAAAATAGGATGTGGATTTTATTGAAGTTTAGTCTTTGCTGATCTTTGCGTGCGCGCATGTGTGTGTGTGTGTGTGTGTGTGTGTGTGTGTGTGTGTGTGTGTGTGTGTGTGTGTGCGTGTGTGTGGCATGAAGTGATTCCGTGATAGGATTCAACCAAAATTGAGAACTCAAACGTACATATAAGAATGTTCCGTATATACATATAAATATTAGGGTATGTGCATATTTTTACATATACGGAGTATATTATAAATATATATATATATATAATATGGATGCTATATGTATAAGTAAACAGTGCTTAACATCATGGATAGATCATTTATATCTTAGAGAAGCGTGGATATGGAGTCAATGGTGCCTTTTTACTGACAGTTTCTCGCCAATGCGATTTTCAGGCCAAGTTGTGACTTGGTCTGAAGATTGCATTGGCGAGAAACTGTCAGTAACCAGGTACCTTTGACTCCATGTCTACGCTACCTTAATTTAGATAGATAGATAGATAGATAGATAGATAGGAAATATTATAAGGGTGAGACGATGATGATGATTATCATGATGATGGAAGCGACTGTCTCTACAAAAAAAAAGATGTGGATATTTTAAAACCATTGTTTTTGTCATCATCCTGAGTGATAAAGGTGAAACCATGATTTTGTTAATCGCCATATTGGTATTGGTACGTAAACCACAGTGCATCATAAATGTCTAATAAAAGAGCGAATAAAACTGAATTCAATTTGTTTCTCTACTAAGACGTTCAGTCGTTTATTTTCTGCTTAGCGTTCCTGTCCGGCGCGAAGATAAAAAAAAAAAAAAACAAATCCTCTTCGAATACAAGCAGCAAAGAAGCGAGTTTTATTACTGCGCAAACAAATTACAAGTCATTCTCCTCCTCCTCCTCCTCCTCATCATCATCATCATCATCATCATCATCATCGTCATCATTATCGTCATTAAGATGTGCCGACAGCACAGATCCCTTTTATTTTATCTCTTTATTTCTCTTACCGTATATACTCGTGTATATGTCGAATTTTGAAATCCTAATTTTTAGGCAAAAACTTCGTGTAATAATGTCCTACGGTCAAAGGTTAATCCAATGGGAAGGATTAGGAACAAATAATGGCTTCAAAAATTTCTTAAATTAGTTTTTTCTTGACCAAATACCAAAGGTCGATCTATACACGAGATCGACTTATACACGAGTACATACTGTCATTTTCTCCTATTTATTTTTTCTGCCCATTATCTCTCTCTCTCTCTCTCTCTCTCTCTCTCTCTCTCTCTCTCTCTCTGTCATCGTTCTTGACAAGTCCTTTCGACGACATCCAGCGTCCGCACAGAGTTGATGAATGTAAGTTTTAACTGGTCGGTCAACATTGGTGTGTGCCTTGGAGAACGTCACTTATAAGTTCGTCCTTACTTCAGTGTCCTTACTTACTGTGTCCAGCATGTCTTGCTCGTCTTATTTTTTATGGTTTGTGTGATGGGAGATAAGTGGCCATACAACTGCTGTTTTTTAAGGTCAATCCAAGATTTGTTCAAAACAGCACGCAACATCTTTGTGTAGTTCCCAAATAGCTTTCACTCCAAACTATTTTTTTAAGGGTGAATTTATGTTGTGATTTAATATATCAAATACAATATTAGAAATCCGGAAAAGGTTTATTACTTTTTGTACATGACTATAAACAATAGAGACAACGTGCAATTCTCCAACAGCATGACTAGCTAATCGACTAGTAGTGACTAGACTACGAATATACTACGTAACTCGACTACGAATAACTTCCGAAGTTATATCTTTATATGAGTTCTGTTGCACGAGTCTAACTATCTTCCCTTACAGCACATAGTGTACCTGGGTGACCATACTAGATTTTCAATAGGAACCTTTGCCAGATGAGTTCCCATATTGTTGTGAATGAAATTATTAAATACAACATTTGAAATCCAGAAGAAATGTTTATAAATATTAGCCAACGCTAAGTTCTCCAACAGTATGACAAACTACTGTTGGAGAACTGAGCGTTGGTTATCATTTATAAACATTTTTCTGGATTTCGAATGTTGTATTTAATAATTTTCGAAAAGTTCGAAAGTGAATATGATAGCGCGACTGGAGTTCGAACTCACTTACTACGATGTCGCAGTCCAGCACGTTAGTTACAATGTCATGAGGTCTCTGAGTTACCTAATAGTATTAGTTGTCAAGTATGACTAACTACTTGACAACTAATACTATTACGTAACTCAGAGACCCCGTGGCATAGTAACTAACGTGCTGGACTGCAACATCGTAGTAAGCGAGTTCGAACTCCAATCGCGGTATCATATTCACTTTCAGACTAGTAATCTTGGGAAATGTATGAACCCCCTAATCTCTTTCAGCTATGGATTAAAAAGCATGACTACCGTCTTTTTACAAGAATGGATCTGGCATTAATAACACATTACGGTTGATGTTGTAACTGAATTAATCAATTAACAACATTGAAAATCCGGAAAAGATTTAATGCATTTTGTACAGGAATATAAATGATAGTCAACGCGCAGTTCTCCAACAGTAGAACTAGTTACTCGATTAGTAGTGACTCGATTACAATTATTACTGCGTAACTTGACTATGCATAACTTGGTGTATCCGTATCTTTATTTGTGTTCCGTTGGACATTCCAACTATCTTGAAGGGAAAATATTTTCCCTTATATCATAAATTTGATATAATTAGAGTTGACCTGGGAGCAATGGCAATGAAGGAGTACTCTATACTTTCCAGTTTTCCAGAACTGGAGCTTGACCATCAGATTCAGTTTAGTGTCATACCCATGACATCCTTGGAAAAGGTTTATTACTTTTTATACAGGAATATAAACAATAGAGACAACGTGCAATTCTCCAACAGTATGACTAGCTAATCAACTAGTAGTGACTCAAACACGTATATACTAGGTAACTCGCGTATACATATTTTAATGTGTTCTGTTGGACGAGCCCAACTATCTTGTAGGGGAAATATCTTCCCTTACAACAATCTATAAATAGGCGATGTATGTATTTTTCATAGGCGTAATTATGTGTAGTGTGGGGGGTATTTGAAAAAATTACCGAAGCTTAAATGGAAAGAGGTCCAAAGATTTAATGATATATCTCATTCCTCAGCCCACGGTCCTAGTTGAGGACCGTGTCGCATGACGTCTCACCGTCAACTATGCTTGTCACCTTCGGAAATACCCGCAGGGCCACCCTCAACGATAATAGGCGCAGAAGGAAGAACTGCAACACTACGTCATCAAACCCTGACCGGACGTTCAGCTGCAGCCGTCCAGGGAATGCTTTCATCTTCCGCATTGGCCTTGTCATCCGCGAGCGTGTCTGCATTCAACGCAGCCTAGTCAAAATGATATTATACGATAACATGTCTCACTAAATGTGGAAGAAAACTTATCCCTCCGCAGCATGTCTCCAGGTCAGTAGATACACTTCTGGTTATATATATATATATATATATATATATATATATATGGAAAAATATAACAAAAGGCTCAGATTTTTTGCTTTATAGTCTATTTCAGGAAGCTTAGACAAAGTGTCTAACACTCCCAAATCATCAGATGCGAATGTTGATTTGGAAGTGTTAGACACTTTGTCTAAGCTTCCTGAAATAGACTATAATGCAAAAAATCTGAATCTTTTGTTATATTTTTCCTTATAAATTTGCTCTATGACTAACAATAAGTGCACTCTGCAAACTGCGACAAGTTTTTTAAAAATTCTTATGTCGTAAGGAAGATTTCATCTCCGGATTTTTGGATTATATATATATATATATATATATATATATATATATATTGTAGGATGAGACGAACTCTAGCATAAGATCACCATACTTGAGTGCTCAGCTATGAGTGAGCACACCATCAAGGGATTTCGAGACAAATCAATTAACTTATTTACCAAAACCCCCGCACGAGCTGGATGCGACACAAGGTCAATTTCTTAAATGGGGTTTAACAAATTTGAATTCAGCTTTCTTTCTCTTATACTAGTGTTAAGTGTTTGAACGCCATCCTTGGCCAGTTGAAAAGGACTTAAAGTAAGTCCTGAGCTATGAAATAGTTATGGAATCCTTTGGTAAGTTAATAAGTCCTATCCTGCGTAGTGCTAAAGGTCCAGTGATTTACTCCTATGTTCCGTCGTCCACGAAGGTTCAAAGTAGTTGTGCGTAGCTACGACCAGAACAGCCGATAAAAATATTATTACAGCAGCAGAGCACTGCCAGTGATTGGCCAAGAGGTTGGTCACATAGTTGTCGGCGAGTCTATAAGTAGAAGTGGTCATCTAGCACACACCTTATATTAAGAAAACGCCAACAACTAGTTGCCTAAACAAGGTTAAAGAACCCAGTCTGTCTTACTATTTACGCATAGCTGGAATAGATGAGAGAATAGACGGACAATACATTTCCCAATTGTATTAGCACTATGTGAAGTGCAAACATCCTCATCCAGGATTTGAACTCGGGTCGCCAAGTCCATTTCCTACGATGATAATCACTACACAACACGACTCCACTTGTGACAAGCCAATTAATCACAAACTACCACGCATTTTCTGGCGTGTCAGTTTTGGGTAATTTTATTTTAGAGTGGGGATTTTTTGTTTTGTCTTTTAGTTGGGGTTTTTTGTTTGTTTTTTTTTTTTGTTTTTTTGAGGGTTTTTTTTGGGGGGAGGTTTTTTTTTTTTTGTTTTTTTTTTGTTTTTTTGTTTTTTTCAAAATTTTCCATTTAGAACTGTATTTAAAATAATTCTTTAAAAATTGTTCTTTTCTTTTTTCTTTTACTTTTTTTTTCTTTTTAATTTAGTTTTCTTTTTTAGCTAACTTTAATGCCTTGCTGCAGTCATCGGTGTCATCTTTATTTTCCTATCAGGTCGCCTATATTCAATGTCCGGGCTTAAGCAAAGTAGAAATATCAAGCAATTAATATTGTGAAAGATACTCTATCTTCATTAAAAATTGAAGCCCCGTCGACATGACTTAAAATATATTGATTGTATACTCTACAGAGTGGTAAGACACCACCCCCAAAAAATGTGCATCTGAAGATGAGGCTCTAGTTCTGGAGATCTAGGGAGTGTGGAGTACCCCTTCATTGTCAATGCCTCAGGTACACCCCAACCTGGAGTGGTGGTAACTGTTAGGTTATAGATCTGTTTACAAATTATTCGGATTCGAAAGGACTTCTTAAGAGACAACAACACAAAAATATAAATATGAACATACAATGAATGCGATTCCTTTTCATTTTGGCATAAAATAACCGTAAACGAATTGGCATGCCATTGGCCGGATTATCTCAGTCGGTAGAGCGTTCGGCTAGGAGCCACAAGGTTCCTAGTTCGTTACCGGCCCTCGCAAACTCAGCGTATGAGTAGCACAGGGATATGTGCGGTAAAGTAAGGAACTGATGGTAGGTGTGGCGCTCCACCTCAGACGTAAAAACAATCTCCTTGGTCTAGCGCTAGTGAAAAGTGGATATACTCCCTCGCTGATTGGCTGATACCGACTTTAGGCCACCACGACGACTTTTTTAAATTAATAAATCTAAAATGAGGAACTAAAAAAGAAATCATATATTTATCCAACCCCTCCACCACGGGCAGGATTTAACACAATGTCAATTAAGGCGAGGTATAGTTGGTTTGAACTCAGAGTTTTTTTTTCCTCTACTCTGGTCGCCTTTTTCGGGCTAAAGAACCCAGTCTGTCCATAGATGGAGGGAGAACAAAATTACTCATGCTTTTCCAAAGGGTATTAGGACAAACTGACAGTTTCGCCCAGGATTTTAATGCGGGTCACCCATTCTATTTCCTATGACAATAACCGTAACGCTAAAGAGGGTGAGCTTAGTAATCAACTCTTCCCTTTTTTCTATCTTCTCAGATCAACTTTTAACAAAAAGAAATCTTTGCACAGAACATATACACTGTTGATATAAATATCTATCTTCAGATGAAGTTGTGTTAAGTAATTCATTCGATAGTTCCCAAAAATGCCCTCTTCTTACCATTTTTTCTGAAATCATCCAAAATATTAATCTATATATCTTCCGACCGTTATCATTTTGTAACACCTTCTGGTTAAAAATGAGACCAAATTGTCCAAGATAAAATGCAAAAAAATATAAATCCTGATTATCTGGTATTACTTATCCGCGCGAATCCTTATTTCTCAGGAGTGTCGTCATCTCATCTAAATAATAGACCATTCCGTTTTTATTATAAAGAAAGAAGGGGAGGTAAAAGGACAAGCGATGCAGAAAAATATAATAGGAAAGAAAGAGAGAGGGGGAGTGAGCGAGAATAATGAAAAGATTAAAAAAAGAAGGAAAGAAAAAAAGAGTGTGAGGGAGTTAAATAAAGATTATTGTACACTTTACATTTAAGGGCCGGGTTAGCTCAGTCGGTAGAGCGTTCGGCTAGAAACCACAAGGTTCCTAGTTCGATACCGGCCCTCGCCGACTCAGCGTATGAGTAGCACATGGATCTGTGCGGTAAAGTAAGGAGCCGATGGTAAGTGTGGCGCTCCACCTCAGACGCTAAGATAATATCCTTGGACTAGCGCTAGTGAAAAGGGGATAGACTCCCTCGATGATACCGACATTAGGCCGCCCCGACGACTTTACTTTTCTACTTACATTTAAGTAAACATATCAAACGTTGTAATAATTGAATCTACAGGTCTTGCCAGTATTTTGATTAATCGGTAATAGTCCGAAAGTGAATGTAATAGCATGGCTTGAGTTCGAACTCGCTTACTAAACAGTCCAGTACGGTAACCACTACGCCACGGAATAATCTGACTTGCAAAATAAATAAAGAACATAGATTTTCGTGTTTAAAAGGAATAATTCAAAATCGGATTTTTTTAATGTAAATATCCTCCGACTGTGTTAATCCTCACGTCAATCCACTAAGTAGTATGACCGAAGTGATTATGCATATATAGGATTGTAAATCGACTAAGTCGTTTGAGGAATTGTGGGATCTCGAAGAAAATTGAAGGAGACAAAGACGACATGAAGAAATGACGACATGTTCAAATCAGGAAAAGGCACAAGTCAGACAAGTGGTCACAGAAAAATTTCACTCACTTAATTATCGATGCTACACCCTCTTGCCCGGTCTCAAATCCAGGAATATGTGACATTAGACCTGTTCAAAAATCAACTTTTTCCTTTTTTCATACCCTCCTGCTCGGTTTCCCATGCTTTTTGACCTGGAAAAGCCGAAAATCACAACCATTTTGAGGTAAAATGTCAGAAACCTTTGCCTCATTGGACCTCAAGATATTAAGCCCGCGATAGTAGAAAAGTGCCAAATTTTGCCTTCTGCCAGACAGTTTTTCACCTGTAACTTTTGTTACAATTGGGATAGAACAACAAACTGGGTATCAAATTGAAGCATTTGTAATACTCTTTCTGTAAAATAATCCAAGTAAACATTCAAGAAAAAAAAGAGACATCATATTCTGAAAAATATCAAAATTTCATAAATATTACAATCTTGACATCAGAAAATGTGTGATAAAGACCCTAAAAATTATTTTCAAGAGGCAGAAAAGTCTATTGTCCATGTCAGAAGGACACTTCAGAGTCATATGTTCAGAGTTTGCTTCTTGAAGCTATCAAATCGCTCATGGTTGTATTCCACAGCTTGAAGAATATACTCTCTTTGCTGAGAATCTGTGGTAATGATGTTTGCAAAATCACCCATCATCTTGACTCCCCGCTCAGCGATGTCATTTACTACTTTTAAATAGCTGACATATTCCAGGGCCTTGCTGTAGTTATCACTCCTTGGACATGTTACTACAGGTTACAGAAGCCAGTCAGACTCAATGACAAGGGTGTCAAGTAGAAGATGACACTCTGGACCAACCAGATCAGCCAGAGTCGTCTTGGCTGTAACCTGAGGGAACACAGGTTTCCTTGTCTGAAGCTATTTGGCTTCTCAGTAGCAAGCAGCGTGGCAGCAATGTCTTGCTTCTCTTTGTCACTGAGTCTGCTACCGAAGAGAGCGAACGGCACAACCTTCTGGGTCAGGTACCTGTGGTTTTCAATTTTTTTGTAGCACTGCCTGAGCAATGTTTGGATCTGTTCTCTTGAACTTCATCATGTCCTTCATGAACTGCAGATCACTTGCAGGAGCATCTGCAGCAAGTGTAGATGTCATCCACATGGATGTATAGAACAGTCCTAGGAAGAGGTTGAGGCGTTCCAGCTTCATAACAGTTTCCTCGTACTCCAACTGTTCAGCAAACATGAACATCTTCATAGAATACAAGTTTCTGGCCATCCACCTGGCCTGATGAATGGCTGCATTGTTAGACCTGTTCAAAAATCAACTTTTTCCTTTTTTCATACCATCCTGAACAGTCACCCATGCTTTTTGGCCTAGAAAAGCCGAATATCACAACCATTTTTGTCTAAAACTTTGGGAACCTTTGTCTCATGAAGCATGAAGTTCTATTATATACGCGTTTTTGAGGTTTGTTTTCACCTATTTTCCCACCAATAAATTGGCATAAGCAGGATAAAGCAAGTAATTAGATGCTGACTGAAACATCGAAATGCATAGAAACGTTTATGGAAATATCACATGTGATTTTTACAGACAAATTTAAATAAAACCTGTAAAAATTGTTTGTGTTGACAGAGTACTAGTACTCTATTAGAGTACATTCGACAGGAAAAAAGTGTAACATGCAGTCTAGTCAATCTGAATAATTTACTTCACTCTAGTCACAAATTCACAATGGTTTTACCATGTTTGCTGCAGATCTGTTGAAACCTGCAAATGAATCCAGAGATAATTCACAAAATAACTTCACTATGACATTAAGCAAGGAGTTCCGATGACGCATGGTTGACATCTCAGAACCTCCACCTGCTGTCCATAGACAAGCGTTACGCCGACCTGCTACTAGATCTGCTACAGAACCCTTCCTGGTCGGATACCCATCATCCAGCATCAGTGGTTCCCAGTTACCCACCAAGAGACAGGCCTTCCAGTACTTCCTCCATCTCCAGAGTTTGCCAGGAAATGTAGGGAATCCTGTACTTTAAGACCTCGCCAATGAAACATTGGAGGCTATCATCCCATTCTGGCAGATGGCTAGGATCAAGACCATGAGCAAGTACAATGCAGCCATTCATCAGGCCAGGTGGATGGCCAGAAACTTGTATTCTATGAAGATGTTAATGTTTGCTGAACTGTTGGAGTACGAGGAAACTGTTATGAAGCTGGAACGCCTCAACCTCTTCCTAGGACTGTTCTATACATCCATGTTGATGACATCTACACTTGCTGCAGATGCTCCTGCAAGGGATCTGCAGTTCATGAAGGACATGATGAAGTTCAAGAGAACAGATCCAAACATTGCTCAGGCAGTGCTACAAAAAAATTGAAAACCACAGGTACCTGACCCAGAAGGTTGTGCCGTTCGCTCTCTTCGGTAGCAGACTCAGTGACAAAGAGAAGCAAGACATTGCTGCCAAGCTGCTTGCTACTGAGAAGCCAAATAGCTTCAGACAAGAAAACCTGTGTTCCCTCAGGTTACAGCCAAGACGACTCTGGCTGATCTGGTTGGTCCAGAGTGTCATCTTCTACTTGACACCCTTGTCATTGAGTCTGACTGGCTTCTGTAACCTGTAGTAACATGTCCAAGGAGTGATAACTACAGCAAGGCCCTGGAATATGTCAGCTATTTAAAAGTAGTAAATGACATCGCTGAGCGGGGAGTCAAGATGATGATTTTGCAAACATCATTACCACAGATTCTCAGCAAAGAGAGTATATTCTTCAAGCTGTGGAATACAACCATGAGCGATTTGATAGCTTCAAGAAGCAAACTCTGAACATATGACTCTGAAGTGTCCTTCTGACATGGACAATAGACTTTTCTGCCTCTTGAAAATAATTTTTAGGGTCTTTATCACACATTTTCTGATGTCAAGATTGTAATATTTATGAAATTTTGATATTTTTCAGAATATGATGTCTCTTTTTTTTATTGAATGTTTACTTGGATTATTTTTACAGAAAGAGTATTACAAATGCTTCAATTTGATACCCAGTTTGTTGTTCTATCCCAATTGTAACAAAAGTTACAGGTGAAAAACTGTCTGGCAGAAGGCAAAATTTGGCACTTTTCTACTATCGCGGGCTTAATATCTTGAGGTCCAATGAGGCAAAGGTTCCTGACATTTTACCTCAAAATGATTGTGATTTTCGGCTTTTCCAGGTCAAAAAGCATGGGAAACCGAGCAGGAGGGTATGAAAAAAGGAAAAAGTTGATTTTTGAACAGGTCTAATGTGACATTCTCTAAACAATGAATAAAAAATCCATTGTTTAAAAAATCACAGACCATCTCCAATGGTGGCTGGGAGAGGTTTCGCTAACTCCGAAATTTAGGTAATTTGCCAACAGCTAACTGAAAAACTGACCTTGTCAAAAATTAGCAGCTCTCGTGTAACCGTTTCTCGCACCTACCACAAGTATTCTCATAATTTACCTTTTTTTATCATCACACGATCGGGCACCAGATTCATCGGTGGTGGTAGATGACCAGTTCATTACACGTTGCAGACTGGAGGGAATTCGTGGTTGATAAACCCAGGAGAGTCACTAAGAACGGATCAGGAGTAAGGAGATAATCAAGAGATGACGAAGACATTAATGCAAAACATAACTGTACACCTTTATCATAATTGACTTGCAAATCAGATTTCCATATGGTCGATAACCATTCACATAGAACTAATAAAGTAAAGTTGGCGGAGAGGCCTATTGTCGGTATCAGTCGGGTAACAAGGGAGTCTATCCCCTTTTCGCTAGTACTATACCTGGGAGATTGTTTAGAATACACCGACTGCATCTCTTGTGGGGTAAGACTCCCCCCATGGGGCCATCTGTTGTCCGTGAGTGGAGGATGGAATCCTGGTGGTTGAGCAGTCCATGACATGCAACGCGCCACTTTGGCCCTTACTTAAGCTAGACATGCGGTTGGAGAGGCCCCATCCAATCATGGCCACTTCAAGCCCTGGCACCTATATAATTGTCCCAACCTGTTGCCTTTATGGCAAGCCCCAACCCTTTTATCATATATGTGCCAGAAGACGGTGGCCGAGGATCTTAGTATCCTAAGTATGAAGTTAAACTCTATCTGAGTGTGAAGTTCCAATTCTGGAGCTCTGGGGAATGTGGAATACCTCTTCATCACCATTACTCCCAAGTCCACTCTGACCCGGAGTGGTAGTACCTGCTAAGGTCCCATCCATGAATTGATGAGAGTTTGAAAAAATTGTATTATAAAAGATTGATTTTTTTTAAAATTGAGTTGTTTTTTTAAATTGATTTTTTTTAAATTAAGAACCCATCAAGAATGAATAAAACAAGATGTCTTCGGCATAAAATAACCCAGCAAATGCTGTCGTGCAGTAAAATGAAACTTACGAACCAACCAGCTGAATATTACTGGTTCAAAATTTGCATGTAAGGACAAGTGTTATAGTATCGATCTAGATCCTTGGGGCCATCGAGTAATTTTAACAGTCTGGACAAAAATAGCGGAAATTCCAAATAGGTGTTCGGTCGAATTATCTCCCCTTTTATATTTCTATCTTTCTGTTTCTCTTTAGTTTCAAGAAATTCAATTAAAACTTTAAGCTGTTCAAATATAATTACATTAAGAAAGTCTTTGCTTACGCTTGATTTTTATCGTTTGGGGGGGGGGGTTGTTTTGTCCTTTGTTTTTGTTTTTTGGGCAACCAATTCATATTATTTTCTCTTCGGTTTTTTTTTTTTTATTTTTTTTTTTTACTTTTTGATTCAAACGTTTGTTTGTTTGTTTGTTGATTTGCTTGCTGTTTTGTTTTGTTTCTTCTTCTTCCTCCTTTTCTTCTTTTTCTTCTTTTCTTTCTTCCTGACCAAATCTATTCCTCCTGCTGGGGGCTTTTAAAACTAGACAAAAGTAATTTACAAACTTTCTAGAAAATTGCTTCAAACTAACAATATGTTGTTTACCATCGTGCACAAACAGTTCCATGGTAAGCCATTATATATATATATATATATATATATATATATATATATATATATATATAATTAGTTATTTATATACATATGTGTTCGTGTGTGTGTCGAGCAGATCTTGATATATATGCATAATGTGTGTGGGATGTATATTGTGTTGGTGTTGTTATAATTACAACCTCTAGACTCCTTGGGGAGCACAGAGCAGTAGATTCACGAAGTCAGTGATAGAGCTACCGTTTCAGTAGGAAGTAGTTTTTACGAGTGTAAGTTGCTAGCCCCATACCTACATGGCTTTGGCTTCAGAGTTGTCCTTCCCCTAGAATCGTGTAATAAGTAATTGAGAGTTACTTCCCCTGTTTTATTATTACCTCTCCTCTGTGGAACTCCTTGACGTTTCTGAGAGTATATAAGCTCTCAGTAAACTGTAACATTATTCTAAGTAGAATAAAGATTTCTTAAGCCTAATCGTGTGTGTTCGTTTATTATTACAAATGGTTTCCAACTAAATCTGTAGAGTCCAGTCTATTCCTGATTTTTTACTCCTTGATGAGAGATTAGAGATAGATTCATGTTTTTTCTTCCGTGAAGAATATTAGTAAAATCATCCCTTCGTATTGATAGTGAATTGGTCAGTGTTGTTTTCGTCAGAGCCAAGTTATGAAAACCTAGTGAAATATTTTGGTTTGGTTTGGTTTGGTTTATTTGATTCGTCGATTATATAATGCCAATATCATCCCCATAGAAGAACAGTAATGGTACTATTTAACCCATAGCTGAGGGCTTATACTTTTACCAAAGATATTAATCCAAATGTGAGCGTAATTGCGCGACCAGAGTTAGAACTCATGTACCATACATTGCGTAGTCCCGCACGTTAACCACTATACCACAGGGGATCCCGACAGATCTTTTAAGGAACATGATTCTTCTCGTATTGTTAATGCTTTGAACGTTTTTTGAGTTTTGGACGTTGGTCTCATTATATATATTTAGCAACCCCACCGCACGAGCAGGATGTGACACAAGGTCACTTTCTTAAGCGGAGTTTAATAGGTTTGAATTCATAGTTATTCCTTCTCCTAGACTGGTTACCTATCCAAGGTTAAAGAACCCAATCTGCCCTACTATTTACCCACAGCTGGAGAGAGAATATATCGATTCATACTTTTCCCAATGGTATTAGCGCTATGTGAAATGCCAACAGCTTCGTCCAGGAATTGAACTCAGGTGGACGAGTCCATTTCCCACAACTATAACCATTACACCACACACCTCCTTGGTCTCCTTATAGACGAAAAATAATGGTACTATTTAACCCACAGTTGAGGGTTGAAGGGGTTATACCTTTACCAAGGGTATTAGTCCGAATGTGAGCGTAATAGTGGGACTAGAGTTCAAACTCGCGTACCATAGATTTCTTATTCCCGCACGTTAGTCACTTCGCCACAGGAATTACCTACCATTTGTTCTTTTAAGGATCATGATTCTTCTCGTATTTTTATTCGTTCTCTGTGTACACAAACGTTGGTCTCCTAGTACCCCAGCCACCAAAAAGACAGAATCAAAAAAAATCCTTTGTGTGATATTGAAATTCCCAGAACACCCCGTCCCAACCAACCTCGGATGTGTGACCAAAATAAATTCAAAGTTCCTTGTAGTTTGTATAAAAATAAAGGCTTTACGTTGGACATCTTAAAGTGGTATTACCACTGTTCCATAATAGTTGTTGCTCTTTACTAAACTCTGCTTCGTCTAGCACACAGGCATATGGTTATTTACAACAGGCGTGTCAAACTCCATGTGGCTCTCAGCAATCACAGGTGCGGCTCGCACGCAGACTGTGCTCTCATACGGTGCTTTTACAACACCCCATTTTGTAAAAAGATTTTTCAAAAAATTATTGGGTGAAAACAGTCGTTTATTTTCATTAGGGCAATGTGTTGTTAAGAAACAGAGTCTGTTATAAACACATTGTCTCTAACCCCTTCTTTTGAGTTGCAGAAGGAGGTGGCTAACTCCTTCAATGAAAGGGGGTGAGTTTTTTCTCTTTTTTCAATCAGTACATGGCTATAATTGAAATTGACAGTGACACTTGTGCATTTTATTTTTTAACTCAATCAGTAATAGTCTTTTCTTTTTAGCAAAAATGTTCTTTTACATATCTATTCATTGGCTGTTATTCGATAATAAAGAAATTAATGATAGCAATCACCACTTTGTTTTGTTAATGTAGAAGAAGGATTTAAAGACAGTTGTCATGTGCGACCCTCTTGACAGACATATGTAATCCATGCGGCCCTCATGACATACATATATAATCTATGTGGCCCTAGGGGACTAGTCAGTTTTACATGTCTGGTTTGCAATACCTGCTGTTACTAATTGGTCACTCATCTAAGTAATGAACAGGTTAATGGATGCTAACTTTAGGCATACCAATAATAGTCCTTGCTTACAAAGCTACACTTAGTTTAGCACGTGCTGATATTAGGTCACCCATATAAGCGCTGAATATGCTCATCAATGGTTAACTTCCGGCATAACTATAATAGTGAATAATATTGTATGCTTTTCATATAATCTTCGTATTCGCTTGAACCAAATTTACTGAGCAACAGACGTATTTTCTTTTCGTCGGACCATGTAGCTCAATCTTTTTGGAAAACCCCTTCCTAACGGCGAAAATACGCCGCAAAAGTTACTTCCTTCTCAGGACTTATTACAAATAATTTTTTAAAAAACAACTGATTCGTGTAATCAGTTTCTTAACTTCAAAAGTCCACCGACTAAGTCTTTCTTCTTGCAAGAATATTCCAGCAGTCTTCAACCACGCCATAAGCGTCTTTCTCACAGGCTTCATGTACACCGTGTTAATAAAGCAGGCGGTTTCCCTAAATCCGGGTGCTTCCATTCGCCACTTCTAACATCCTGGCTTTTTACACCACGACAAAACCAATTGCCGCCTACACAAAATCTTAGCACCGAGCATGTCAGACACTCCGACGTTTCGTATCTAAATTCGCCGATTGAATTTATTAACGAGTCCTGCGAAAAAGAATTTGTATTGCTTTGCTCTTTTTCTTATTTCAACGCTTACGATTCAAACATTTTTTTCAAACCCTGGGGTTTGTTTTATCAACCGTTCGTTTTATCTGTTGTTCCTCAACCGTTCGTTTTATTTCATAAATTCCGTCATTGCTTCTTTTAAATCCCCCATGTCTCTTTGTGGAAACAAAATTCAACTGACCCAACAATTTCCTACTTAAACAAAAAATAAGAATTCCCTGAACAATTAAATTTCTAAATTTCTAACTTATTTTAACTGTTATGCATACTTGGAATTGATCCGAGTAGTGCCAAATGTTCGTATTTCGCTGGAAATTTCTTAATCCTCGTTGCCAGATGTTGTGTCGTGAAGGTTGACATACGTGCAGAAAGTAAAAGGTGGTTTATACCAGAGAAGAATATGGTACATATTTGAGTATGCCAACTAAATGCAATAAACAGTTAATCGTTAAGTTGCTCTCTCAGTATAGATAGATCGCTGTTTCAATAGACATTAGACTAGTCTATCTTATGTGGGGGTCCAGCTACTGCATAACGGTTTCAATGATAGATTGTGTTATATATTCAAATTATCTGACAAAGTGTATACACTTTTGGGGGATAGCATTTTTGATAAATTAAAATTCATGTGAAACTCTTCTGATGGCAATAGGCTAATGGGAATTGCATTATGGGTAATGCAATTAAATGACAAAATATTTTTTTTTAAATAACTGTTTCAATTCTTCATACGAGATAAATATAAAAGATGTTAAGACACAATGGATTAAAATTGAAAGATCAGCGTTAATTTCGATAAGCCATCAGCGGAGAATGATTAAATTTCCAGAAGTTTTGTTCGTCTTTAGAAAAGGAATTTCCTCTTGAAATAATAGAAATTTCCCTTTAGAATGAGAAAATTACTTGAACGGGAAAATCTCTTCGGTGAAAAGTGACTCCGATATTAAAATTGATAACGAACAAAGTAGAAAGAATATTTCATTTTGCCTCGATAATGTTCAACCTCATTAATTTCAATGGATCAATTTCAGCCGTGAAATGTGTCATGAATTTAAAAACAAAAACATTAGTGTTTTGGGGGTTTTTTTTGGGTTGTTTTTTTTTTTTGTAGCTGTAATTCGTCTTAGCATTGAATTTTAGCATTGAAATTCTTCGCTGTATCTGAAAGATACGAACTGTAATAAGGCTTATCTGATATTAAATTTCACACAGCCAAAGATGACATTTCAAAGCCAATTTATTTTATGCAAAAATTCAATGATATATCATTTAATAAAGTACATGTGTTGACCAAAAGTTTGTTAGATGTCAAGAGTATTATATTTATACTAGCAGGACCTGTGGATATGCCACAGTATGATAATTTGCTTATTACAATGTTTGATATGTTTACTTAAGAACTATAGCTAAAAGTATAATAATTTTGATTCCCCTCTCTCTCTCTCTCTCTCTCTCTCTCTCTCTCTTCTTTCCTTCTTTTGATCTTTTCATTATTGTCAACTGAAACAGATTCGCGTTATCGTTTCCGCGTGCTCAGTCCCTCTCTCTATCTTTTACCTACTCTATTTCTTTCTTATTATATTTTTTTCTGTGTAGCAAATTCTTTTTCTTCCCTTTCGTTTTATAATAAAAATGGAATGGTCCATTATTTAGCTGAGGTGACGACACTCATAAGAAATAGGAATTCGGCGAAGAAGCAACACTAGATAATCAGGACTTATATTTTTGTTATTTCATCTTGGATGATTTGGACGGTCTTATTTTTAACCAGGGTTGATGCTAGATTATATCGTTCGTACAATTAAGGAATATGAGTATTTGTATATAGATTGTTCAGTTAATGATAAATTCCCCACTAACGAAAAATTCTTATATCATAAAAGAAAATGATTTAGTATAAAAATTCATTGAAAATGATTTGGTTGGTAGTTGGTTAGTTGTATTTTACGGCATGCCAAGCCTTGTTGGACCATTTTATGCCCCGCCCTGTCGGCTGGGGCGTTAGAACGCACCGACTGCACCTCTGCAGAGGGGTAAGACTCCCCCAATGGGGCCGCCTGTTGGCCGTGGGTGGCGACCCATGATGCTTAAGAATAGAGCCCAGGTGGATGAGCAGTTCATGATATGCAATACTCCACTTTGGCCCTATTTTGGGATAGACGGGCGGTCGGAGAGGCCCCCTCCGATCAATCGGCTGGTCACGTCAAGCCCTAGCACCTATATGATTGCCCCAACCCTATTGCCCTTGTGGCAAGCCCCAACCCCTTTTTATCATATGGGTGCTAGAAGGCGGTGGCTGCGGGTCTACATGTCCTGGGAATGACGTTAAACTCTATCTGATGGTGAGGTTCCAGTTTTGGAGATTTAGGGAATGTGGAGCACCCCTTCATTACTATTGCTCCCTGGTCCACTCTGACCCGGAGTGGTAGTACCTGTTAGGGTCCCATCTATGGGTTAAATAGAAAAATGTATTTATAAAAAAATTGTATTATCCATTAATAATTGATTTATTTCAAAACTTTATCGGCATTAAATGACCCACTGAGGTTGAGGTAAAACAAAACAAACCAAAAAAAACATTTTATGCCGAAGACGTTTTGTTTTATTCATTGTTAATGGGTACTCAATTTTTATAAACTCCTTTTTAAACACATTTTCAAACTCATTTTTTAAACTCATTTTTTCTATTTAACCCATAGATGTGTAAAAATATCTGAGGTAGGGGTTATCGTCCTTGTCTACGAGCCTCGCTATCAAACCAACCAATCACGGGCCAGCATTCTTTGGCGGCAAAGCCAAAGACGCAAATTCTTTCTCTTTCTGATTCACCAGCACCGGAGTCAGACGACAAAAAAAGGGCGTCTCTTATATCCATCAGTGCGAGCAGATAAGCCGTAGCAAGGAGATCCGATAACACACCCTACCTCAGGATTTCAGCTAAGTGGACTATTATTCTATGTAATATTCCCGCAGACAAACCAAAGTTTGCAACTATTTCTTATGTACGCACGTAATACATGTCTATTCCAATACTAAGTTGTGTTGTGTTTTATTCTTTAACTCTAACTTGTCTGTCACCACTCGTGGTCTGAATCACCACAGATGGGACCCTAATAGGAACTACCACTCCTGAAAAGGATTTAACCTAGAAATTCGTTGAAAATGATTTATTAAAGAATTTCAGTTAAAATCGTTTAGTAAAGAAATTCATTTAAAGACATTTGGTATACAAATTCGTTAAGAATTATTCAATATAGAAATTTATTTAAGACTATTTATTATAGAAATATGATATAATAAAATATATATGCATTGTAAACTTGTAAAAACAAATAGGATTGTCAATAGTGAAGAATTAAGACAAGTGTTACTGACAGACAGAATGATTACACTTCCAGTTATCCAAATATTTCCATTACGAATGCTTCAACTTTACTTTGAGTTGTATTTATTTGTTTAGCATAGACAAGAAGATTTTCAAGCATCAAAGAAAATCTTAAAACAATAAATCCTGTCTGTTGTCAGTGAATTTTCTTTGCTTTGTTATTCCCTTGGCTGACAAAACATAAATGATTGCTCTTTTCTTTTCTTTTCTTTTCTTTTTTTTTAAACAAAACTTTTAACATAAATCAACCGGGAGTGGCTATATAAACGTTTGACTGTTTTTTTGCTTTGTTGGAATAAATCAAATGGTCTGTTTTAATAAATCAACTGCGTCTTTCTCGGATTGATTTTCGAACTTACTAGAAATTGTCACAGTGGGTATTTACTCAACCCATTCACTACGGGAAGGAAGTGACGCAAGCTCACAAGTATGGGACATTCAGCGAGGATAGAATTCGCTATTAGGTGGTAATATATCTTCGAGACTAGCTTGCAGACCATTACACAATGATGGGACCCTATAAATAGCTCAATAAATCAATAAATCCTGTCTGTTGTCAGACTCTTTTTTAAACACATTTTACTGAATAGCGTGTTCGATGCTAACTGAATGTTCCATACTCGCGACCTTGTGTCACATCCTGCCCATAGCGAACGGGTTGGGTAATTAACTGTGGTGACAATTTCTAGTCAATTCTAAAATCAATCCAAAAACGACGCATTTGATTTATATATATTTACCAACCCTTCCGCACGAGCAGGATGTGACACAAGGTCAATTTCTTAAGCGGAGTTTAACAGGTTTGAATTCAGAGTTTTCCTTCTCCTAGACCGGTTACCTAACTAAGGCTAAAGAGCCCAGTCTGCCCTGCTATTTACCCATAGCTGGAGGGAGAGTAGGATTCATACCTTTCTCAAGGGTATTAGCAGTTGATTTATAAGTAAATCAATAGTCAAGAGTCCTTTCATGTCCCAGAAGATTGTCAGTATGACCTTGAAGGGCATCCACAAGAAGTATGTATTTGTGGGGATTAGAATAAAACTAAAATAAAATTGAAATATAAAAAACAACAAACTCCCATGAGCCTTCATCGGAAGAACCCTCCGCGCATGTGCGTGGAAAAGGATCGACTGCCAAGATAATAACATTCGAGTTCTGAGTGTAGTCGCTTCCTCGCCACAGGCGACTATGACCGGTCAATAAAGCCTAAGTCATAAAACCACATTATGCACTTGTCTCTTTCTTTTTCCTTCCTTGAATTTCTTCCTTTTCAGTGTGACCACCAAGTGAGATGGGGTTAAAAGCGAAAACCCTCCTAAGGACACGCACCGAGAATATCCAGCCACCTTTAAACCTTTAAAACACAAAACCTCTTGTAACCCCATATATTTACATAAACCCTCCTTCACAAACAGAATATGACACAAAAATATTGATTTTTAAGCTGGGTTTTTTTTGTTTTGTTTGTTTGGAGTTTTTTGGGGTTTTTTTGCTTTGTGGATTAAATCAACTCCGTCGTTTTTGGATTGATTTTAGAATTCACTAGAAATTGTCACAATAGTTATTAACCCAACCCGTTCGCTACGGGCG
>CM042141.1:37686090-37688590 GCA_023376005.1 Doryteuthis pealeii
TCTTCGAAAGTCTCTGTCTGTCTGTCTGTCTGTCTGTCTATCTATCTATATATATCTATCCATCTATCTCTCACACACACACACACACACACACATACACACACACAAACTGTTCGTTTATGAAAAAAATCTATCCGTTGACTTCAATCAAATATTCCCTCCCCGGACGTTCATTGGTCAACTCTACAGTTCATAATTTAAGAACAAACATCGTTAATTACCTTTTTTTACTTTAACTCTTTTTAACAAGTTATGACTGCCATACCTAGAATACCCCATTTGAGGTGGGGATCTTAACCAACTGTAGAAGATGCAGTTGACGTATTCTAAGCCCAGTCGACAATGCGACCAGAGAATAGAGAAGACGGAAGCATAGAAAATTATATAGAGAAAAATTAAATAAAGTTTGTGTGTGTGTGTGTGTGTGTGTGTGTGTGTGTGTGTGTGTGTGTGTGTGTGTGTGTGTTCAGTACATGAATGAGCATGTCTGGATGAAATTACGAAAATAAAACAATTAACGACTAAGTGGATATATATATATATATACATTAGATATCTCCGGTTCTTGCTTTTTGTGAAAAAAATTATGAAGATTTGATTTATATCCGAAGATATTAAAAATTAAAATATACATAGAAATAACATCGAAATTCTACTTAAAATTGTTCAGCCTTTGTAGATCTCAAAAGTAAACAAATCAATACACCAGACATTTGTTTCCCATTTCCTCTACCTAGTCGATACTAGGTAGCCGCTTCTAGTTTTCTAATATATTGTAAATTTGGAGAGGAAAACGAAAACAGTATACAGCTAAGCAGTTATCTCACAAACCATACGAGTAAGACGGGCTAGGCATGCGGGGCACTGCTGGAGAAGCAAGGACGAGCTCGTAAGCGACGTACTACTGTGGAAGCCAGCACATGGGCATGCTAATGTGGGCCGCCCAGCCAGGACCTGCATTGACCAACTATGTATGGATGCTGGCCGCAGCGCAGAGGAGCTACCAGAGTCGATGAATGATAGGGAAGGTTGGCGAGAGATAGTTATGGATAGCCGTGCAAACTGCGCGACATGATGATGATGATGATGATGATGATGATGATGATGATAGTATTAAAAAAAAGGGTGAAAAAGTATCTTGTTTGTAATAAATCCTTTATAATATTTCCATTTTGCAATATATTGTAAATTTCGAGAGCGAAACGAAAACAGTATACAGCTATAAGTTAATTAACTTCAGTGTTATATGACAAAAATAAATATTGTTAATTTGTGTGTGTTTCCGAGTTGGGGGGGGGGGGCTTTTCAGTAACATTCCAGTCGCCTCAAGTCAATGATTTTGTTGGAAATCAGTAATCTTTATCAATTAGCGCTTTTTTCTTTTTTTTTTTTTTTTTTTTTGCCCTTCGTCTTAAACAAAAATTTGCCAAGGTTTATTGATTTAATTTACACTAATTTGAAGGTTTACAAAACAATTTTGTTGCGTTTGCGGGGGTTGAACGTCAGAATATGAAAAAAAAAACAAATGATTTCGGCAAAAGATGAGAAAAACGTTTCTTCCAAAATCGCCAGATGACAGAGTTGTTTTGTTTTATTGATTAAAAAATAATGTCATGCATGTTTCTGGTACTTTTTAAGCACTACATGGAGGCGTGCGTTACGTAATGGTTATTGTCGTTGGTTGTTGTTAGTTGGATTTTACGGCATGTCAACTCTTGTTGGGTTATTTTATGCCGAAGACATTTTGTTTTATACATTCTTCATGAGGACTCAATTTTTATTTTTTAAACTCAATTTTGTTAAATACATCTTTTTTTTTTAAATTTCCATATATATATATTTACCAGCCCCTCCGCACGAGCAGGATGCGACACAAGGTCAATTTCTTAAGCGGGTTTAACAGGTTTGAATTCAGAGTTTTCCTTCTCCTATACTGGTTACCTAGCCATGGTTAAAGAGTCCAGTCTGCCCTGCTATTTACCCATAGCTGGAGGGAGAATTGGATTCATACCTTTCCCAAGGGTATTAGCGCCATGTGAAATTCCAACAGCTTCGTCCAGGAATTGAACTCGCGTTGACGAGTCCATTTCCTACGACTCTAACCATTAGACCACGCGCCTCCATTTAATCCATATATAGAACCCTAACAGGTATTACAATTCCGCGTCAGAGTAGACCTGGGAGTAATGGCGATGAAGGGGTACACCATATTCCCCAGAGCTCCAGAATTGGAACTTCACTATCAGATAGAGTTATACCCACACAACCAGCCACCGCCTTCTAGCACGAACAAATAAAAAGAGTTGGCCTCTCCGACCACCCGTCTAGCCTAAGTAAATGGAGTGTTGCATATCATGGACTGCTCAGCCACCAGGGTTCCATCCTTAAGCATCACAGGTGGCCCCATTGGGGGTTTTTACCCCTCTGCAGAGGCGCATTCACCGTATTCGAAAGCCCCAGCCGACAGGGGTCGTTAACGTCGTAGGAAATGGAATCGGTG
>CM042141.1:37693590-37724444 GCA_023376005.1 Doryteuthis pealeii
GAAATTATAAAAGTAAAAATAAAACAATGGAAAATAAAATAATAATTTCTAATTATTAAAAATAAAGATTTGGCATTTCCTAAAAATAAAATTTACGTTTTAAATGAATAACAAGTTTTAGAACATTAATTTCTTAAAACTAAAATTATCGAGTGATAAAAACTATTTTGTGGTGAATTGATAAAAAATTATTTATATAATTGATATTCTACCAACTTTCCCCAAAAAGCAAGTCCTGGGTATGACGTTAAACTGCATCTAAATGATGAAGTTCCAATTCTGGAACTCTGGGGAATATGGAGTGCCCTTTCATCGCTATTAATTCCAGGTCCACTATCCCGAAGTGGTAGTACCTGTT
Source organism: Doryteuthis pealeii (assembly GCA_023376005.1). NCBI lineage: Eukaryota > Metazoa > Mollusca > Cephalopoda > Myopsida > Loliginidae > Doryteuthis > Doryteuthis pealeii. Next base: position 37,693,949 of record CM042141.1, read on the forward strand.
AGGGTCCAATGTATAGGTTAAATAGAAAAAATGTGTTTAAAACATTGTTTAAAAGAAAATATCAATACCTCCTTGAGACTAATAATTTTTAAACGTATCTATTTTACCTATAAATGTGACGCTCATAGGTACTACCACTACAAGTAAAATCCCCCCCTATGGGGTCACCTCTTGGTTGTGGGTGGCGAACCGTGATGCTTAAGGATAGAATCCTGGTGGCTGATAAATCCATGACATGCAACATTCCACATTGGTCCTTATTTAGGTTACTTTTTAATCATATATGGCTGAGGGTCTTAATGTCCTGGCTATGACGTTAAACTATCTGATGGTTCAAATTCTGGAGTTCTGGGGAATGTGAAGTACCCCTTCATCACCATTACTTCCCTGACATACTCGTCCTTCGGGGCGGGGGTCCATTGTGCTTCGGCCACTGGATCAGGGTAAAGTACAAATAATAGCGTCGATCCCGGGGGGCTTTCCCCTCAGGCAATACCTTCCCCATTGATTTAAAGGGGCAGGGCTGGGTTTATTGCCCAGCACCTGAGGCGTCCCCTTGATGGGGATGCCGAGGGGATCGACGCAATTTTTGTTCTTTCCCATCCATGAGCTTCGACTTGTGGGTGGGCCCACATTAAAACGAGGCCTTGTGCCCAGTCCATACAAGTGGGGTATGAGACAAATATTCCCTTCATCACCATTACTCCCAGGTCCACCCAGAGTGGTAGTACCTATAGGTTCCATTTTAGGGTTAAATAGAAAAACATGAGTTTACAAACTCGAGTATCCATCAAGAATGAATAAAATAAAATCGTATTGGGCATAAAATAATCCAACAACTGTTGACATTCCGTAAAACCCAACCAAACAAACAAAAATTTAGGTCCAAGTGTGTTGCAGCTTGCTTATCGAATAAAGAACACAACAATTAATCCAGTTGTACGTAATCTGGTGGAGTAACTACTTCCGCCTTTTTATTAACACAAATGAAAGATGGCCGAAACTGTGCTTCCGTTTCTTATCAAAACAATGGCTGAAACGGTGCTTCCGTTTCTTATTAACGAAATATACCACAAAGCGAACTTGGGAGTCGTGGCAATAAAGGGAGCACTCTACACTCCTCAGATCTTCAGAACTTGGGCTTCACTGCTAGATGCAGTTTAGTGTCATACCCAGGACGCCCCTTTTGAGGGAGATCTTATTACTCTGCTGGGGATACAGTCAGCGTATTCAAAGCCTCACCGATAGGACTAAAGAGTTGAGGTCGATTTTATAATAATTCTTAGAATAAAACAAGTTTTCGTTTGTACATTAAAAAAATATGAATTTTCTCTTGACTTGTAAAAAAAAACAACTAAAGAGGAAAATGTTAAGGAAAAAGTTAACCATATTTTAAATATTTTTTTTAAATATTATTTCATAATTTTTTCTTTAATTTAAGACGTTTCACCTTCGGCAAAAGATTAAATAAATTAAAAGTTAAAATTATTTGATTTTTTATTTTTTTTCGTTGTTGAATAATTCTAATCTTGAATTTTCTAAAAAAAAAATTAAGAAATGTTTAAGAAGTAAATTTTTGAAAGAAAAATTATTTCTATTTTTTAAAAACGTCAGAGATAAAAGAAAAGAAAAGCAATTTAATGAAAATTCATAAAAGACGATTAAAAAGAAAAACAGTTCAATGGAAAATTTATGGGAGGAATTTTTTTTTTTTCGTTGCATGAAGCTCATTTTAAAATGAATAGAATTAATCTGCCTGGCCTCTGTTACTGGGTTATTGGGATTTGAATGTCAACCGATTTTCAGTGTAATGAGACTCAGAATACGCCCGGCTGTATCCACCACTTCAGAGGGTCAAGTCCTGGGTTTAATACTAAACTGCATCGGTTGGTGAGGATCCAGTTGGGGCACTGGGATTGTTGAATACCCACTTCATTAGCATTACTCCCAGTAACATATTAAATCTAATTTTTGATTTGGTTTTAGTACTAATTTACTAAAATCTCTCATTATTTCATCTTGTTAATATCAATATATTAGTATTTCTTCCTAAATATTTCTTCATTATCAATTATCGATAGTGTTGATATTCACTTGATTTTTTTTGTTCCAAATTTAATTTTATGCTGATAACCATTACACTGTCAGGCACCTTGTTGGGGGTGGGGAAGTAGCTTACATCTATTCAAATATTTTAATAGATGGATGGTGGTGTGTGGTGTAATCATTATTGCCGTAGAAAATGGACTCCATGAACCAAGTTCAAATTCAGGATGATGGTGGTTGCATTTCACATAGTGCTGATACCCTTGGGAAAGGTATGAATCCAACTATTTTCTCTCCGGGTATAAGTAAATAGAAGGGCAGACTGAACTCTTTGAGAAAGAAAACCCTGAAATCAAACCTGTTAAACTCTTTTGAAAGAAAAATTATTTCTATTTTTTTTAAAGCGTTAGAGATAAAAGAAAAAAAAACAATTTAATGAAAATTCATAAAAGACGATTAAAAGAAAAATAGTTCAATGGAAAAATTTATGGGAGGAATTTTTTTTTTTTTCGTTGCATGAAGCTCATTTTAAATGAATAGAATTAATCTTCCCGTCCTCTGTTACTGGGTTATTGGGATTTGAATGTCAACCGATTTTTCAGTGTAATGAGACTCAGAATACGCCCGGCTGTATCCACCACTTCAGAGGGTCAAGTCCTGGATTCAATACTAAACTGCATCGCTTGGTGAGGATCCAGTTCTGGAGCTCTGGGGATTGTTGAATACCCACTTCATTAGCATTACTCCCAGTTCCACTTATTATATGGCATCAAGTATTCCGAATGCGAATAATTCTTAAGCATATCTATTTGACAAATAGATAGGACCCTGACAGATAGTACCAATCCGGGTCAGAGTGTACCTGGGGGTAAGGACAATAAAATGGTATTCCACATTCAATATCATACCCAGGGCACTCCTTTTTTATAATTACTTGAATCCATACATTATTAGACAAGAATACTTGAAACTATACAACTGAATTGTAATAGGTAACTGAGTTACCTCCCCTACCCTTCTAATTACTATATAAACTGGTCAAAAATCCACCACTGTATTCTATGTAGAATAAAGCTTCTGCAAGTCCGACCGTGTTTGTTTGCTTACTACCACATGAATGCAAATTATTTGTATTAAATGGGAATATTTGATATCATATAACTGTGCGAAAAACAACTTAAGAAAGAAATACACAAAAAGATAAATATGAACGTACAATAAACGCGATTCCCTAACTTCCAGACGAGAAATAATCCTAGACATACTGTAAAAAGAATCAATTTTACTGAAAATGCCGTTTTATAGTATTTAATGAATATTCTTCTTCTAATATCAGATGTAATTTCTAGAGTTACTCTTAATTTCTCTTGTTTTTACGAGTGAAACGTTATTGAGAAAAAAAATCTTGTTATAATTTGTATCTGATTATGTGTCTGTCTGTCTGTAACCGAAAATATGTCACCATCAACGTTCCCTTAGTTATTTATGTTATATTCTCAAAAGTTATTAAATAATCATTATTTAATCTTAATTACCATCTTATTTATTAACAATGTCTCTATAAGGTCTGCCTTAGATAGATTTGCCTTAAAACAGTCCATATTATTGTGTTTAAAATCCTACATATCATTAAGAAATATACGTTTACATAGTATATGGTGTGAATAATTTGCGTACTGGTTTTAACAATAAACTGTTTAATAATATTGGAGAATAAGTGCTTAATTGGAGTCGTACCTAATTTTGAAAATTAATTAATTAATAATGAATTGGCGGAATACCTATTAAATGTATGGCTAAACAATCGAGAAAAATCAATCTCTGTATTTTTCTCGTTGTTTAGCATACTAATTCATTATTAATTAATTAATTTTCAAAATAGGTACGACTCCAATTAAACACTTATTCCCAAAAATTATACCGTGTTTACAACTTATCATATCGTCGTGTAATAAAAGTCACTAGAAGAGGAATATTCTACTCTAAACAAATCGTAAAATCTAAGAAGTCCGTTTGGTGTAAAGGTTGTGGGATCGGCCTGCCAGCTTGGCAGTCCGGTTTCAAATCACGCACAGGGCGGTCTTCCGATCTATAGCTCTGCTGATGAGGCCTAATAGGCCGAAATGTACATACAGAGATTGATTTTTCTCGATTTGTTTAGCCATACATTTAATAGGTATTCCCGCCTAATTCATTATTAATTAATTAATTTTCAAAATTAGGTACGACTCCAATTAAGCACTTATTCTCCCAAAAATTATCGGCAAAAAGCCATTCTAAACAAACCGTGTTTAATAAATAATTATTTAGTGTTATTGATTTCTAATATTATTTGTTTATTCTCAAACGTATTAAAAGCAACCATATGTATATTTTTTTTATTGAAATCAGAATAAAGTAAAAATAAGTGTAATCTTTTTGTGTTCTAATTTAATTTCATTAGTCATTCTAATTCATTGTTGTATTTAATTATATCAAAACTTAAATATTTGTGCCAGAGGACACATATTTTTGCTACTGTGAATAAAGCAACTAACTACATTAGCAAACTGCTAAAAATAGCTTAGGTTTCTTTGCGTTGTTATTTAATGCTAAAACAAATCTTTGTAGAAGAAAAGTACTGATACAATCTAACCCATAGCTGGGGTGTGAGAGGTCCATACCTTTACCAAGAGTGTTAGTAATAGCGCGACTGGAGTTCGAACTTGCTTATTACGATGTCGCAGTCCAGCACGTCATGTTACATTATTAAGGGGCTTGGATAATTAAGGGTCGCAAAAGAATCAGTTTTAGTAAAAATAGATTATGGGTGAAAAAGAAAGAAAGAAACATTTTTTAATATTTTGAAAGAATCTATATGGAATGTAGTGTTGTTTAAATTGTTTGTTGAAATTCCAAATCAGAAGAAAATGTCGGGTTAAATATTTTCGGGAGATTATAAACATTCTTGAGAGGAATGTCGAATTGTTTGGTTAAAAATTCCAATGTATACAATATAACAATATACAATGGAATTAAAATAATGATGTAAGAAAATAATCAGCTGATTAACGGTAATTATAAAAGAAGGGGTGAATAGTCGAATAGTGCGGAAGACAGACCATAAACGTTCTAGAAAAGCAAGCACACGACGCAGGCTTGATTAGCATATCCGTGAAAAGCAGCCTTTCTTTCTTTCTTCTCCCAACTTGACATTCAACTGACAGACGCGAGAATCACAAGTCTATTAAATCTAATTCTGTTATTATAAACAATCTTTCTATCTCTTGCGTTGACGACTGCTAGATTATCACGGCCATAATAAATGTTTGTTGACAAGAAGTTGTCGCCGAGTTTGTTTACAATTAGTACAAGTTACCACGGAACTTAATTTAAGGGTCGTTTTCACAAACTGAGAAACTAGTCCATATATAAGAACGAAGACCCATTACGTCACGGGGACTCCACGAGGAAATTAGTCAATGATTGTATTATAGGTATTTATTTACCAAAACCTTCGCATGAGCAGGATGTGACACAAGGTCTATTTTTAAGCGACGTTTAACAGGTTTGAATTCAGATTTTTCCTTCTCCTAGATTTAAATGCTCATTATGCCCTGTTATTTACTCATAGCTGTAGGGAGAATAGTTTGATACGTACCTTTATTATTAGTTATTAGTGCTACGTGAAATGCTACTAGCCTTGTCCAGGATTTGAACTCGTATCGCCGTGTCCATTTCCTACGGCAATAACAATTACACAACAGGCGCCTCCACATTATGGTATAAAAGGTAGAATATCTATTTAATATTACCCGTCTACGGCGGTTACCATCCTGCGACACTGTCTGATTAAAAATAAGACCGTCCAAATTGTATAAGATGACTTGCAAAAATGTAAATCCTGATTATCTGGTGTTGCTTATCCACCGAATTCTTATTTCTTTTGAGCGTCGTCGCCTCAGCTAAATAATGGACCATTCCGTTTTTATCATAAAGACAGGGAACAAAAAGTATATGCTCCACAGTAAAATGAAAGAAAGAAAGAAAGAAAGAAAGAAAGAAGGGTAAAGATAGAAATAGGGGGTGAGTGCACGGAAGCGGTAAGGCTAAACTGTTTCAATTGAATATAATGAAAAGATGAATAGAATGAAAGAAAAAAGAGTTAGAGAGAGAGTTAAATCAAGATTACTATACTTTTCACATATTAAATTATTTTCAATAGCTCTTAAGAAAATATATCAAACGTTATAATAATCAAATTATCATACTGCGGTATATCCACAGGTCCTGCTAGTAACTAGTATATTTTATCTTCTTTTGGAAATATATTTGGAACGTAAAACATTTCTCATACTGGCAAGACAGTTTTTATTATTCATATTATTCAATATTATATTATTCAATATTACTGGAGTTATAAAACTATCTGAATAAATAGTAAAATAAAAATAAAAACGTGACTTCGACACCATTGGATAGCAACTAAGACGGTGTTCGATGAATTGAATTATATAGTTGAATCACCAATAGTGCAACAACGAAGGTATTATTCCATACGGAAGCACAAAAGTTCGTAAATTATGTTCGCTTCTACTTGAGGGTGTGGAAAAAAGTTGTTTTCAGAGATTAAATTCATAGAGTGAATATTTCATGTACGGTCTTCTGTAAATGTAACTGTGTCGTTCAGTGAAATTTTATGCAAGCCGAGGATGAATATGTGTTCTGTTGATTGAATAAGAGCAATTGCCTAGGGTCTCCTTTGGGTCTGAATTGTGCGTCTATCTCTGTAGATGTGGTAATGATTACTTTTTGAGGGAAACCACAAAAGTAAGTTTATATACGATTAGGGGTCCGCCGTTGAGACCCTTACAAATGTGCTCGATCAATGGGAAAGGGGGGGGTGCTCTGATAAAAGATGGGATATTGAAAAGAAGATGTCATTTATACCGGTAGGAGAAAGAATTTCTACAAGTGCAGAGGAGACTCGTGAAGAAATGAAGAAGAAATATGGTGTACGCAGCTATAATTGATGGAGGCGCGCGTTGCGTAATGATTATCTTCGTAGGATCGGTTGGTTAGATATTACGGCATGGCAATCCTTGTTGGGTTATTTTGTGCCGAAGACATTTTTTTTATTCATTCTTTAAGGGTACTCAATTGTTTTTGTTTGTTTTTTTTAACTTAGTGTAGTATCGTATGCAAATGAGATAGACTATAAAAGTAGTCTGCCTCAGTAGCAAGGCAGACAGCTACTAATTGTACTAACAGAGAAACGTATTGTGGTTGTAAGCAAACAAACACGGTCGGACTTGCAGAAGCTTTATTCTACATAGAATACAGTGGTGGATTTTTGACCAGTTTATATAGTAATTAGAAGGTAGGGGAGGTAACTCTGTTACCTATTACACGTATGTTCCCGAGTTTGATTGACTTCACATCACTTAGTTTCTTTTTACACATATTTTTAATACTCATTTTTTAACCTATTTAACCCATAGATGTGACGCTAACAGGTATTACCACTCCGGTTCTGAGTTGACCTGGGAGTAATGGTGATAAAGGGTTACTCCACATTCCCTAGAGTTCCAGAATTGAAACCTCACCACCAGAAGCAGTTTAACGTCATACCAAGGAAACTCTTCGCAGGATATGAACACGACAGTCCGAGTTCACATCCTGAACGAGATTGTTTGCATTTCACATAGCGCTAACTATTCTCCCTCCAAATATATATTTTAGACAATACAGTGATATTATTTTATTATTCAAAAGACGTAACTAAAAATCGGGATGTTTTTTTAGGATGAGGGTCTGGAACGGATTAATGGCATTTCATTCTATTTCAATGCGGAGAATTGATTCGATATACGAGGAAATTGAGTTACGAGTGGAACGAATTAAATTTGTAAGTCAAGGTAATGCTGTATTTGAAAAACAAAACGTTTCAGTCAGCTGACTGCATCATTGAAAATTACCAGCCAACACCAGACAAAATTTAGAGCAGAATATTTTCTATGTTGTGATGTGTCATTTGCTACAGAGAGGATCGTTTAGCTATTAGAATAAATAATTCACACCAAACCGCAGCGAAGTGGATAAATTTTCTATTAGGCGTCGCTTTCAAACATCAAATTATATTGAATCTGACAAACATCTCAGCTCTTTTTTCTTTTCTCTCCTTCTCCAACAAGACACAAAAGGAATAAATATTTTTGATCGTCAAAAAACCTTTAGTCGTAATGGAAATAGTGTGTTCTCAAGTACTGCCTACGGTATAATTCATATGAGTCTACTTTTTTTATCAGAGAAAGAAGAACTCTGTATTAGAAAGTCACTGTAAGTAGTGGAACCTTAAGTTCTGTTGGCAAAGCCGAGAAACGAACTAAAATACACTGAAACATTATTAAGATACCAAAATAATTGTAACGATTATACAGGAAAGGTAAATAACAAACACAAACAGACGATTCAATTAATATTTAGTTGGTTGGCTGGTTGGTTGGTTGGTTGGTTGGTTGGATTTTACGGCACGTCAACTCTTATTGAGTAATTTTATACCGAAGACGTTTTGTTTTATTCATTCTTGATGGGTAATTAAATTTTTGATCTCAGTTTTTTAAAACACATTTTCTATTTAACACATAGATGGGGCCCTAACAGGTAACTCCGGGGCAGAGTTGACCTGGGAGTAATGGAGAATAAGGGGTACTCCACATTCTCCAAAGCTCTAGAATCTGAACTTTACCATCAGATAGGGTTTAACGTCATACCCAGGACACTAAAACCCTCAGCTACCGCCTTCTAGCACATATGATAAAAATAGTTGGGGTTTGGCATAAGGGCAATAGAGTTGGGACAATTGGGAGTTGGGACAATCATATAGATCGTCACTGCACACGAAGGAGTCTATCCCCTTTCCACTAGATCAAGGAGATTGTTTTCGGCGTCTGATGTGGAGTCTATCCCCCTTTCCACTAGACCAAGGAGATTGTTTTCGATGTCTGAGGTGGAGCGCCACACCTACCATCAGCTCGTCACTTTACCACCCAGATCCCTATGCTACTCATACGCTGAGTTGGAAAGGGCCGGTATCGAATCTTGTGGTTCCTAGTCCGAGGCTCTACCAACTAAGCTAAACCGGCCCTTGCTTATATAAAAAAGACATTATTCAAAACCCGGAGATTGTGAGTTCAATGTCTTTGCTGGGCAATGCAATTCGCGCAGCTTTCTTTTCAACACTTATAAGAGATAAGCGGACACGTTGCATACAAGATACCAGGTAATTCGTGTCTTCTCTCGCTACACTATAATTTATCTTTTCTTTTTCTATGTTATCTAACATTCACTCTCTTTTTTTCTCACTTTACTTTTTAACTAGTTATTGTAGAAAAAAAGTCTGCCCCATTAAGTAATAGGGGCTTCTACAGAACTCGGGAACCTTCTTTTCGAACTCGGGAATTTTCTTGTCGTAATCGGGAGCCATCACGGAACTTTGAACTTAACCCTTTATTCAGTCCACGGGGGTATCCTGTTCTCATTCCGCTAACCATAGCTTGCGTAGGAGTTGTGTTAATTATTTTTCTATGTTACTGCCACTACTCAGGATTGAACCCGGATTCCAGAGATAACTGTCACTTAGAACTGTCTTAACCTAACTACCTTATCCACTAGGCCATGTGTCCAATTGGACAATTCAGTGTGAATTTTGGGAACTTATAAACCTAATGTCTTGTTTTTTTGGCTAGAATATCTACCTATTCATTTTATGTATACTTTTTTTACCTAGACTCATATTGTGTTTTTTTTTTTGTTTTTTTTTTTATAAATCTGATCTTGATTTCTTAATTATTGGTTCCCATATTGTATTCATTTCTATGCTTGGTCTACTTAACAGCCCAGTACAGCCTATCATATGAGCTGACTCCAATAGCATATGAGCCTGGCTTTTTAGAGGCCAGGGAACTCGTATTCACACTGAATACTTGAAAGTATCTTAATGTTACTAATACCACTACTACTTTGTTGTTATATCCTACAGTTGTCTCCACTTGACGTTTATACTCGTGTATAGGGCGAATGTGATAGGAGGCAAATGGCCCAACAGTTGCTTTTATTTTAGGGTTCTGCTTTCAATATTTGTTCAAGACAACGTCTTTATGTAGTTCCCATCTAGCTTTTTCTCTAAGCACTTCGTTAGCAGTACAACTATACAATAATACTGACACGACTGCAGCTTGGAAGAATTCTTGTCTTATCTTCAGAAAGATCAGATTTCCATATGAGTGATTATCTGTCTATAGTAGTCCATGCCTTTCTTATTACACATACCATCCAAGACAAAAAAAATACGTACCAGTCACTGCTGGAGGAGCAGGGACGAACTCATATGTGACATTGTCCAGTGGAAACCTATACATGGACACACCATTGTAAGCCGACCAGAAAAAACCTACTTCAGTCAGCTCTATGCGGATTATGGATGCCGTGCGGAGTACCTGCCAAGGGCAATGACCGATAAGAACGGTTGACGAGAGAGAGTCATGTGTATCCGTAGTGACATCGCGACCTGATGATGATGAAGGGTCGAATATTCCAGGGTGAGTCAAAAGTTTTGTAATGTTTTTGGTAATGTTAAGAAAAGTAATATCTATTGTTATGTCTAAAGAAAACAGAAGTTAACCCTTTTTGAGTGGTTTCGGGCATGCGCAAAGGGACTACTTGGACGAAGCAGATGAGTGAATTCGAAATCTCGACGTATACTAACACCTGTTGGAAGCGTATGGTTTAATAGCTACTATCATAGGCACTGGACACGACGAGATGAGTTAAAATCCAGGACGAGACTGTTTGCATTTCTTATTGTGCTAATATTCTTGGGAAATGTATGAATCAAACTATTCTCCCTCCAGCCATGGGTAAATAGTAGGGCAGACCGAACTCTTTAACCTTGCTTGGGCAATCAGTGTAAATTCAAACTTATTAAAATCCGATTAAGAAATTGATCTCGTGTCACATCCTGCTTGTGTGTAGGGGTTGGTAAATGAATATACTAATATCTCAAGTTTATATTTGTAAATACCAATAAATAAAACCTGATTTTTATTATTAGATATTGTAATCACAGAACGAGTCTCTAACAGAACAATACTTTCAAGGACATTTACAGTTAAAAATATATAATGAAGAAATTACTACATCTGAGTAGCCCTCCCTTCTGCCAAGTATTAAAAAAAATGATCAAAACGAGATAAAAGTTTACCTAGTACAACTAATACTTCATTAATATGATACACAATAACAACAGCGGAATTTTCTTTTTTAAAAATACAAAAAGAAAACCCTTACGTGACACTTATTCATTAATCTATTTCATTCTTCTTTTCTTCGTTCGGGCTGTGTTGTCATAAACAGTATTTATTTCTCAAACATTACTGTAAATATTCGCCTATGGAATTTTAATTCAAATGAGTTAATCGAAACAATATAAAACAAAACAAAAACTGATTGTTATAAAAGATGTACGAACCATTAGTATAAAAAAAATCTAGTCTCTTTTTTATTTTTTGAATGGGGATGGGCACCATTCAGAATGCACTGATCTCCTCCTTCTCTCTTACGATAACAAGAGAGAGGAACGATCCTCAATGACAAATACCAAGGGTCAGAGCCACCCAAGGGAATTGTCGGTTTCACGCTCAGAGAACAGTGCTGTGTCTCCTCATCGTGGTGAGTCGTCCGCACAAAAGTATCAGACGTTCGTACGATGCATACTTAAGAAACAATCCTTATAAGCATGGTTTTGAATTACTTAAACGATTTCTCCTCAATATATGTCACACGTCCTACGATACTGCCGGTGTTCTACATAATTTGCATAATTTCCAACAAAATTTACATATTATTAATTATTCAAGTCCAGTAACTTTTTTATTCTAATTCTTTTTCATTAAGATTTCTAATTAAGAATAATTTCGTCGGAGAGATTTTTTTTATTCTTATTTAAGAATTTAATTATTTTTCTATAGAATTGTTACGGACAAACAGGAAATCGAATTCAAGGGAGATAACTAACCTTTTTTACTAACAAAAAGAATCGCCATGAATGAAGTGAAATGAATGAAGTAAAAAAGAAAATAAATATACACGCAGCAAATATAACAAAATTAATTTAATAAAACTAGCAAATAATATGCGCAAGAATTTAAGTTTTAATGTAATAAAATATATCAAATTAGAAACAATAACGAAACTAAATAGGAACGCATATGAAAAGTTTACACTTATTTTTATTTTTATTGATTTCTATATAAAATTATACATAAGATTGCTTTTCATACATTTGAGAATAAAGCAATGATATTGGAAATCAATATGACCAAGTAATTATTTATCAAACCTGGTTTTATTTTATTTTTAAATTAAAAAAACAGTATGCAAATTACCACACTGAATACAACATAAATCATTATTTCTTAGCGATATTTAACACACATTGAAAAGATTTAAATGCATCAATAACATGGGCTGTTTTGAAGCAAATCTAACTATATTTTGATGAAGACATCGTTAAAAAATGCTAATTAAGATTAAATGATTATTAATTAATAATCATTGAGAATATATCGTAAATAACTAAGGGAATTGTGATGTGGTTTGGGCTACAAACAGCCATACACATAATCTCTCTTTATAATACTAGCAAAAATATACACCCTCTTGGCGCAAGTATTTAAGTTTAAATACAATGAAATATTAGGATACGAGCTCAGGTAACGGTTATCGTTGCAGGAAATGAACTCGGTGACTCTACTTCAAATCCTGGACGAAGGTGTTTGCGATTTACGTGGTAATGCCCTTTGAAAAGGCATGAACCCATCTGTTCTCCTTCCAGTTATGGGTAAATAATAGCACAGAATGGATTCTTTAGGCCTGGTTAAGCAACCAGTTTAGGAGAAGGAAAACTGAACTCAAACCAGCTTACCTTTCTTTCATTTCTTTTTCTTTGGCATTATACTTTTTTTCTCTTGCGTATTATTCTCTTCTCTCTATGTCTGTCTGTCTGTCTGTCTCTGTCTGTCTCTCTCTCTCTCTCTCTCTCTCTCTCTCTCTCTCTCTCTCTCTCTCTCTCTCTCTCTCTCTCTCTCTCTTTATTCTTTCTACAATTTTACACCTTTTGTACTTAGTTTTTTCTTTATTTATTTCTTCATTTTCCCTTTAATTTCCCCTCTATTACCTCCCTTAGTCTAACTCTTTAGGCATTTTATTTTATTCTTCTTTTGTCCACTTATACTCTCTTGTTTATCTCTCTCCCCCTCTCTCTTATATTGCCTTTCCTTCGTCTTCTCTATTCATGTCCTTCTTTTTCTTTTCCTTTTCTATATCTTTATTTCTCTCTCTTCGTTTTCCCTTGAATTTCCCCTTTATTACCTCCCCTAGTCTAACTCTCAAGACAGTTTATTTTATTCTTCCCTTGTCCATTTATTCTCTCTTGTTTATCCCTCTCCTTCTCTCTTATATTCCTTTTCCTTTGTCTTCTCTCTTCATGTCCTTTTTCGTTCCCCTCCAACTATATATCTTTGTCATCCATTATTTTATATTAGTTTCTTTTCCTAAATGTTTTCTTTTTCATTTCATTTTCGTTTGCACTTATCCAAATACGATCAGATTAAATATTTTTTCCATATAATTCTCCTTATTTCTATTTCATTTCCCTTGCTCTTAAATTATCTCTTCTTCCCTTTCTCTGCAAATATTCATATAAGACCTACTGGAGTCAATACAATTCTTACGTTTATTTCTTCTAAGCTTTGTTTAATTAACATAAAAATGTGTTCTTTTTTTTCAGGTCAAACAATTTGTATGAAGTTATGTAGTTGAAACGACATTTACCATCACTTTAAGGTGATTTATAGAAAATACAATGAACCAAATTCTACAGTTTGTGCTATACCTTCGAGTCTACCCAAGGGGTCTTCATCATTAGGAAGTCAAGCTCTGAACATAAAAACAAACGAAACTGTTTATATAAAAGAGACGAAACGAAATGGCTTTAACCCAAGGGCACATCTTTTAATGTCAATGCTTCGATGATATTTTAATACAAATACAACAAGAAAAATAGATACGTTATGAAGCAGAAAAATCGTACCAGTTTTGTTTCTTGCGTGCAACTGAGGAAATTATCTTCCAACATGACAAGCAAAGAATGGAATTGAGCGGGAAAAAAAACGAAATACGAAATGGAGATGAGCTGAAATGGGAAGTAAAGACAGAAAATGGGGACAGAAACAGACAGGTTTTAGATTGAAAAATACAACAAAGATTACATATTAGATAGGCGAGGAACGAATCTAAACATCGATTGGATTAAATGTATTATTATTATTATTATTATTATTATTATTATTATTATTATTATTGCAACAACTATAGAAAAACAAAAATAACAACCAAATGTGATAGAAAAAAGTTTTATAAAAGCAGTCTAAAAAATAAGGGGTTGAAAATGACGATTGAAATAGGGATGAAAGAAGATAACAGATAGATAGATATGACAGGATTAGATAGATAGATAGATAGATAGATAGATAGATTCAATAAAAGATTCATTGATATGAAAATATTTACTTTATCGTCCATAAATAAGTACACACCTAACAATTTTTATAAAAATTTCCTTTTCTTCTAAGCCAAAGATACCAAGATTTTATTATTTCTAGTAGAACATTATACAATCAAAATGTATATAATTAGGCACTAGCGGGGATACCTGGCGTTGCCCGCAAGAATGCTGCGCGCGATATTATATAAATCGTGGAAACAACACTCTACAAGAAAGCAGCTGTACGGCCATTAGCCCCCTATCAGACAAACCATCCGAGTGAGACGAACAAGATACGAAAGGTACTGCCGGAAAAGCAAGGACGAACACATAAATGACGTTCTCCAATGGAAACTATCAAATAGGCACGCCAGTGTGGGCCGTCCAGCAAAGACCTACATTAACCAGCTCTGTACGGATACTAGATGCTGCGCAGAGGAATTCCTGAGAGCAGTGAATGATAGGGACGGTTGGCGAGATGATTGTCATGGATATCTGTGTTACTAGCGCGACTTGATGATGGTTTACCATTAGAAAGAGATGTTTTTATATAATACATTTATTGACGTTTGTAAACAGTCGGTGAGTTATCTGGTATGTTGAATATCGCAGCAAGTCTAGAAGTGAAATATCTTGAGGTATTACTACGCTAAGGGCTTTAAGCACATCAGTGTGCGTAGGGATGTAGTTCCCAAAATACTGTCACACAAAATACGCACAACTACTCCATGTCAGAGTTGACCTGGGAGTAATTACAACAAAGGGCTGCTCCACATCCTCCAGATCTCGATTCTCACCACCAGATGTAGTTTAGTGCCATACACAGGACACTTCTGTTTTAGGGGTCTTACCCCTCTGTAGGGGATATCTAAAAAAAAGTTTTAAAAAAGTAAAGTTGGCGAAGCGGCCTTTTGTCGGTATCAACCGGACAGCGAGGGAGTATGTCCCCTTTTCGCTAGCACTGCACTAGGGAAATTGTTTTGTTTTTGTTTTTTTGTTGTTTTTTTTGCTGAGGTGGAGCGTCACACCTAATGTCAGCTCCTGACTTTGCCGCACAGATCAGCTTACGTAATCAGTGCTACTCATGCTAGCAGGGACCGGTATCGAACCCGGAACCTTGCGATTCCTAGATGGGTACTCTACCGATGGAGTTAAACTGGCCGGGTGGGCTGAAAAGTTAATAGGCTGATGTCATGTCTGTTGTTGAAGACTTTTTTTGACCAATGGGGTCCAAGCACTGCAACATCGATTGAAGAAATGTACAGGGAGATATAGTGGACTTTTTCTAAACCCTGCTGACATGGTGCTTTATTTATAAGTTTGATTCTCACTGGGTGCCTCATAATTTGGTCTTATGCTAAGAAAGTTTAGTAAATGAATAGAATGCACATTTTGAACATTGGACTTAGTACAATATTTAGCAAGCTAGGCAGTTCATTGCAAGTGAGTTTGATTCTTACTGGGTGTCTCATTCTTCTGACCTTGTGCTGAATTACATAACTGGGGCCTCACAACAAGATAGAGTTCAGTGTCATACCTAGGACACACATATTTTTTTTTTTTGGGGGGGGTCTCCTCTCTGGGGGATACAGTTAGCGTATTCTACGCCTCATCGATAGGGAGGAGTTCTTAGTTATGTTTCTGTGTGAGTACATATGTATTTACCCAACCTGCTCGCCACGGGTAGGATGTGACACAAGGTCCAAGTATGGGGCATCCAGTGAGGATCAAACTCGCTATTCAGTAGCAATTGATCTGCGAGCCTAGCTTGCTAACCATTAAACCGTGATGGTACACCGTCTTACCCTACACGTTCGTCAGGAGTGGGATCTGACACAAGGTCGCAAGTGTAGGGTATCTAGTGAGGATCGAACTCGCTATTCAGTAGTAATTGATCTGCGTGACTTGCTTGCTAACTATTACACAACGATAGATTCTTCTGTCTTTGTCTAATGCGCACTTGGTTTGTATTTATCCGGTCACACGTTTACGCATGCACATATATTTTCTGGTGCGTACACAGTTCTGTATGTGTACGGGTTAATGTGTTTTTCCATGGGTTCGTCTGCAGGAGGGCAATAGTTTTTTTTCCGTGATTGTGTTTTCCATCTATGTGTATGCAAGTATATATATATATATATATATATATATATATATATATATATATATTATATATACTGTTTTTTAAGCATGAGTGGGTGATGCAATTAATAATTCGAATGGATTAATACTTAAGAAATACAGTCTATTTTTATAACCTAGTCAAGTGTATTTCTTTAGTATTAATCCATTTGAATTATTAATTGCACCACCCACTCATGCTTAAAAAAAGCTCAGTACATTTATTTTTATAACCTTGACATTAAATATGTGAAGCATGCGTGAAAACTACAATTTCTTTTAATTTTATAATTATGTATATATATATATATATATATATATATATATATATATATATATACATATATATATTTTTTCTTTTTTGCAACATCAAGGTTTTTGTTTTGAACTCATATGACTTTTGTCTCGCTCTTAACAACACGGAGTATAACAAGCTCTGAAGATGATTTTTACAAAATCGAAATATTATTCAATATCAGCTATGAATATGATATAAAATGTTTTCACTTTAACAGCATTTTGTGGTATTTCATATCCTTTTATCTATACTTATATCGTCGTTGATTCCATTTTCTTTCTTTTAACTATATATATATATATATTATATATATATATATGGTGTGTGTGTGTGTGTGTGTGTGTGTGTGTGGTGTGTGTGTGGTGTGTTGGGTGTGTTTCGTGTGCGCTGTATGTATAATAAGTTTACATATGTTCAATATATTTTCTAGTGCATACACAGTTCTGTACGTGTACTGCGGGGTGTGTCTACAGGAGGGCAATAATTGTTTTTCCGTGTTTGTGTTTCTCTACTTAGTAGGTTTTTTTATTTGTTTGTGTATACATATATATATATATATATATATATATATGTATGTGTGTGTGTGTGTGTGTGTGTGTGTGTGTGTGTGTGTGTGTGTGTGTGTGCACGTGTGTGTGTGTGTGTGTATTTCATAGTTTTTTTCTCTGCGTTTCCCTAAGTATGTAGGGGTTTTGTTTCTTGTGTATGTAAGTGTGTATATATATGTGTGTGTGTGCGCGCGCGCGCGTGCATGTGTGTGTGTGTAGTGTGGTGTGAGTGTGTGTGTGTGGTGTGTGTGTTTTGTGTGTGTTTTGTGTGCTGTATGTATAGCTCTGAATAAAGTTAAAGCCCCTTTAACATTATAGCCTCGTATTGAGTTTCATTGATTGGCAAGTGTCCCTTTTGCAAAAGTAGTGGCGTGTTCTTTTTGATTAAATCTCTCTTTCAAATCAAGAAAGAAAAGGAATATCTCAAGTGATTGGTTGGAATAAATGTGAAACCTGATCTTGGAAAAGAGCAAAGTTCTATTATAGATTTTCATCGGAGAATAATCTGTAATTATCAATCACGTAATATTTCATTCGATCTTCGTGACGAATGTTTATATGTAAATTCCTTCGCAACTTTCATTCCAAAGATGTCACTTTGAAAAAGAAAAAAAGAAAAAGAAGAAAAAGTAGAAGAAAAAAAGATTTTAAAAGGGAATCTTGGATGTCTTATTCCATATAAATTGTGTAACTATGGATCTAAATTCAATCAGACACTAATATTCACTAACAGAACCTGTGGATATACCACAGTAATGATAATTAATTATCACAACTAGCAAAAGAATGCACCTCTGGACGCAAGTATTTAAGTTTTGATTCAATAAAATATATGGTAATTTATAAGGAAGTGTGTCCCCGGTCTCCTGCCCTCAGAAATTGCTACCCGGTGACTATTAAAATAACGTCCCCAGCTATGTTGTCCTCGGCGGTTTTTACTTGAAGAAAACAACCAAACTTTAGGGCGTTAAATGTAATTTAGAGGGGGGGGGCTTCTTCTTTTTTTATATGAACAATGGAGAAATGGGTGGATAGATAATATATAAATAAAGTAAAATGAACAAATTGAGGTAGATTAGATAGATAGATATCTATCTATCTTCATATCTAAACAAAATTACGACAAATTTCTATAAATATAAATTTATTAACAATTAACGATAAATAATAAGAAATCACGACAAAAAATACATTTACGCGCCCTAAGTTGGTTGTTTTCTTTCAAGTAACACACCGAGACCGACAAGCTGTGGACGTTATTTTAATAGTCACCGGTAGCAATTTCGGCAGGAGACCCGGAGCACTTCCTCGTAAAAATTACCCAAATATAAATCAAATTATAAAGACTGATAAAAACTAAATAAGAACGAAAATAAATTATCACACTTATTCTAATGTTATTAAATTGGATTTCTAATATAAAATTATATATAAGATTGTTTTTAATAAGTTTGAGAATTAATATATGTATTTAGAAATCAGTAACAGGAATAATTTCCCTTTATCAAACCCAGTTTTGTTAAAATCAATTATGCAATTATTCCCAACCATATACTATCTAGAACATCTAAATTTCTTAGCGATATATAAGACATATTTCAGAATTTTAAATGCACTAATAATATTGGGCATTCTTGGTGGCAAATCCTAAACTCAGCTAGCTTAATAGAAAATCGATTAATAAATATGCTAATTTGTAAATAATGAGAAATATCTCAAATTTTTTTTTTTACTATAAATCTGCAAATTAGCCCTTCCCCGTCAGTGCATTATTAAACTGCTATTTTGGTTTTATATAAATACAATTGCATGTTATTAATATGTAAGATATGGTTAAAAGTATTGATAAGTTACCTTTTTATTAATAATTGATTTGATGTTTTAAATAAAAAAAAATATGAGAATGGGACGTAAATAACTAAGGAAATTTTTAATTGAATAGTAATATAGTTGCGAAATTAAAAGGCAGACACACATACAATCCCATTATAAATAACAATATTAAGCGTATTTTTTTTAAACATCGATGGAGATTGTATGTGTGTCTGCCTTTTAATCGCAAACTATATTACTTTCAATTAAAAATTTCCTTAGTTATTTACGTCCCATTCTCCATGATTTTATTTTTATTTAAAACATCAATCAATTATTAATAAAAAGGTTTTATACTATCAATACTTTTAACCATATCTACATATTAATAACATGCAATTGTATTTATATTACAAAAAAATAGCAGTTTATATGGGTGAACGGGAAGGCTAATTTGCAATTTATAAAAAAAATAATTTGAGATATTCTCATTTATTTAATCTAAATTAGCATATTATAACGATATTCTATTAAAGTCTAGCTGAGTTGATTTGCCACAAGAATGCCCATATTATTAGTGCATTTAAAATTCTGAAATATGTCTTATATATCGCTAAGAAATAGATGTCTAGATAGTATATGGTGGGAATAATTTGCATAATGATTTTTAACAAAACTGGGTTTGATAAAGAATTATTTCGTGTTACTGATTCTAATACTATCATATTATTCTCAAACTTATTTAAAACAATCCTATATATAATTTTATATAGAAAATCAATTTAAATAACATTAGAATAAGTGTGATAATTTTTATATTCGTTCTTATTTAGTTTTATCAGTCTTTATAATTTGATATATTTGGTAATTTACAAGGAAGTTCGTCCCGGTCTCCTGCCTCAGAAATTGCTACCCGTGACTATTAAAATAACGTCCACAGCTATGTCGTCTCGGTGGTGTTCTTGAAAGAAAAACCAACTTAGGGCGTTAAATGTATTTTTTGTCGTGATTCTTATTTATTTATCGTAATTTGTTTATAAATTATTTATAGAAATTTGTCGTAATTCTTGTTTAGATATGAAAGATAGATAGATATCTATCTATCTATCTACCTCAATTTGTTCATTTTTTACTTTATTTTATATATATCTATCCACCCATCTCCATTTGTTCATATAAAAAAAGAGAAGCCCCCCCCCTCTAAAATACATTTAACGCCCTAAGTTGGTTGTTTTTCTTCAAGTAAAACCGCCGAGACAACATAAGCTGGGGACGTTATTTTAATAGTCACCGGGTAGCAATTTCTGAGGCAGGAAGCCGGGACACACTTCCTATAAATTACCATATATTTTATTGAATCAAACTTAAATACTTGCGTCCAGAGGTGCATTCTTTTGCTAGTTGTGATAATTAAATTATCATACTTGGTATATCCACAGGTTCTGTTAGTGAATATTAGTGTCTGATTGAATTTAGATCCATAGTTACACAATTTATATGGAATAAGACATCCAAGATTCCCTTTTAAAATCTTTTTTTCTTTCTACTTTTTTCTTCTTTCTTTTTTCTTTTTCAAAGTGACATCTTTGGAATGAAGTTCGAAGGAATTTTACATATAAACATTCGTCACGAAGATCGAATGAAATATTACGTGATTGATAATTACAGATATTCTCCGATGGAAAATCTATAATAGAACTTGCTCTTTTCCAAGATCAGGTTTCACATTTATTCCAACCAATCACTTTGAGATATTCCTTTTTCTTCTTTTGATTTGAAAGAGATTTAATCAAAAGAACACGCTCACTACTTTTGCAAAAGGGACACTTGCCAATCAATGAAACTCAATACGAGGCTATAATGTTAAAGGGGCTTTAACTTTATTCAGAGCTCATACATACAGCACACAAAACACACACAAAACACACACACACACACACACACACACACACACACACATGCACGCCGCGCGCGACACCACACATATAATATACACACTTACATACACAAAGAAACAAAACTTCCTACATACTTAGGGAAACGCAGAGAAAAACTATGAAATATCACACACACACACACATGCACACACACACACACACACACACACACACACACACACACACACATACATATATATAATATATATTATATATAATATATATGTATACACAAACAAATAAAAAAACCTACATAAGTAGAAGACACAAACACGGAAAAACAATTATTTCCCTCCTGTAGATAACACCCAGCAGTACACGTACAGAACTGTGTATGCACTAGAAAATATATGAACATATGTAAACTTATTATACATACAGCGCACACGAAAACACACCCAACACACACACAAACACCCAACACAACACACACACACACACACACACATATATATATATATATATATATATATAGTATAAGTTAAAAGAAAGGAAATGAATCCGACGATATGAGTATAGGTAAAAGGATATGAAAATACACAAAATGCTGTTAAAGTGAAAAACATTTTATATCATATTCATAGCTGAATATTGAATAATATTTCGATTTTGTAAAATCATCTCAGAGCTTGTTTATACTCCGTGTTGTTAAGAGCGGGACAAAGTCATATGAGTTCAAAACAAAAACCTTGATGTTGCAAAAAAGAAAAATATATATAAGATATAATATATATATATATATATATATCATAATTATAAAATTAAAAGAAATTGTAGGTGTTCACGCATGCTTCACATATTTAATGTCAAGGTTATAAAATAAATGTACTGAGCTTTTTTAAGCATGAGTGGGTGGTGCAATTAATAATTCAAATGGATTAATACTAAAGAAATACACTTGACTAGGTTATAAAAATAGACTGTATTTCTTAAGTATTAATCCATTCGAATTATTAATTGCATCACCCACACATGCTTAAAAAACAGTGTATATATATATATATATATATATATATATATATATATAATATATATATATACTTGCATACACATAGATGGGAAAAACACAATCACGGAAAAAAAACTATTGCCCTCCTGCAGACGAACCCATGGAAAAACACATTAACCCGTACACATACAGAACTGTGTACCACCAGAAAATATATGTGCATGCGTAAACGTGTGACGGATAATTACAAACCAAGTGCGCGTTAGACAAAGACAGAAGAATCTATCGTTGTGTAATAGTTAGCAAGCAAGTCTCGCAGATCAATTACTACTGAATAGCGAGTTCGATCCTCACTAGATACCCTACACTTGCGACCTTGTGTCAAATCCCACTCTGATGAATGTGTAGGGTAAGACGGTGTACCATCACGGTTTAATGGTTAGCAAGCTAAAGCTCGCAGATCAATTGCTACTGAATAGCGAGTTGATCCTCACTGGATGCCCCATACTTGCGACCTTGTGTCACATCCTACCCGTGGCGAACCTGGTTGGGTAAATACATATGTACTCACACAGAACATAACTAAGAATCCTCCCTATCGATGAGGCGTAGAATACGCTAACCGTATCCCCAGAGAGGAGATCCCCCCCAAAAAAAAATATGTGTGTCCTAGGTATGACACTGAAATCTATCTTGGTGGTGAGGTTCCAAGTTATGGAATTCAGTACAAGGTCAGAAGAATGAGACACCCAGTAAGAATCAAACTCACTTGCAATGAACTGCCTAGCTTGCTAAATATTGTACTAGTCCAATGTTCAAAATGTGTATTCTATTCATTTACTAAATTTCTTAGCATAAGACCAATTATGAGGCACCCAGTGAGAATCAAACTCACAAATAAAGCACCATGTCAGCGGTGGTTTAAGAAAAAGTCTTCACAACAGACATGACATCAGCCAATTAACTTTTCAGCCCACCGGCCAAATTTTAACTCTGTCGGTAGAGTACCCATCTAGGAATCGCAAGGTTCCTGGGTTCGATACCGGTCCCTGCTAGCATGAGTAGCACTGATTACGTAAGCTGATCTGTGCGGCAAAGTCAGGAGCTGACATTAGGTGTGGCGCTCCACCTAACCCAAAAAACAACAAAAAACAAAAACAAATCTCCCTAGTGCAGTGCTAGCGAAAAGGGGACATACTCCCTCGCTGTCCGGCTTGATACCGACAAAAGGCCTGCTCCGCCAACGTTACTTTTTTTAAAACTTTTTTTTAATATCCCCTACAGAGGGGTAAGACCCCTAAAAAGAAGTGTCCTGTGTATGGCACTAAACTACATCTGGTAGTGAGAATCGAGATCTGGAGAGTGTGGAGCAGCCCTTTGTTGTAATTACTCCAGGTCAACTCTGACATGGAGTAGTTGTGCGTATTTTGTGTGACAGTATTTTGGGAACTACATCCCTACGCACACTGATGTGCTTAAAGCCCTTAGCGTAGTAATACCTCAAGATATTTCACTTCTAGACTTGCTGCGATATTCAACATACCAGATAACTCACAGCTGTTTACAAACGTCAATAAATGTATTATAAAAACATCTCTTTCTAATGGTAAACCATCATCAAGTCGCGCTAGTAACACAGATATCCATGACAATCATCTCGCCAACCGTCCCTATCATTCACTGCTCTCAGGAATTCCTCTGCGCAGCATCTAGTATCCGTACAGAGCTGGTTAATGTAGGTCTTTGCTGGACGGCCCACACTGGCGTGCCTATTTGATAGTTTCCATTGGAGAACGTCATTTATGTGTTCGTCCTTGCTTTTCCGGCAGTACCTTTCGTATCTTGTTCGTCTCACTCGGATGGTTTGTCTGATAGGGGGCTAATGGCCGTACAGCTGCTTTCTTGTAGAGTGTTGTTTCACGATTTATATAATATCGCGCGCAGCATTCTTGCGGGCAACGCCAGGTATCCCCGCTAGTGCCTAAATATATACATTTTGATTGTATAATGTTCTACTAGAAATAATAAAATCTTGGTATCTTTGGCTTAGAAGAAAAGGAAATTTTTATAAAATTGTTAGGTGTGTACTTATTTATGGACGATAAAGTAAATATTTTCATATCAATGAATCTTTTATTGAATCTATCTATCCTATCTATCTATCTATCTATCTAATCCTGTCATATCTATCTATCTGTTATCTTCTTTCATCCTATTTCAATCGTCATTTTCAACCCCTATTTTTTTAAGACTGCTTTATAAAACTTTTTTTCTATCACATTTGGTTGTTATTTTTGTTTTTCTATAGTTGTTGCAATAATAATAATAATAATAATAATATAATATAATAATAATAATAATACATTTAATCCAATCGATGTTTAGATTCGTTCCTCGCCTATCTAATATGTAATCTTTGTTGTATTTTTCAATCTAAAACCTGTCTGTTTCTGTCCCCATTTTCTGTCTTTACTTCCCATTTCAGCTCATCTCCATTTCGTATTTCGTTTTTTTTTCCCGCTCAAATTCCATTCTTTGCTTGTCATGTTGGAAGATAATTTCCTCAGTTGCACGCAAGAAACAAAACTGGTACGATTTTTCTGCTTCATAACGTATCTATTTTTCTTGTTGTATTTGTATTAAAATATCATCGAAGCATTGACATTAAAAGATGTGCCCTTGGTTAAAGCCATTTCGTTTCGTCTCTTTTATATAAACAGTTTCGTTTGTTTTTTATGTTCAGAGCTTGACTTCCTAATGATGAAGACCCCTTGGGTAGACTCGAAGGTATAGCACAAAAACTGTAGAATTTGGTTCATTGTATTTTCTATAAATCACCTTAAAGTGATGGTAAATGTCGTTCAACTACATAATTCATACAAATTGTTTGACCTGAAAAAAAAGAACACATTTTTATGTTAATTAAACAAAGCTTAGAAGAAATAAACGTAAGAATTGTATTGACTCAGTAGGTCTTATATGAATATTTGCAGAGAAAGGGAAGAAGAGATAATTTAAGAGCAAGGGAAATGAAATAAAATAAGGAGAATTATATGGAAAAAATATTTAATCTGATCGTATTTGGATAAGTGCAAACGAAAATGAAATGAAAAGAAACATTTAGGAAAAGAAACTAAATATAAAATAATGGATGACAAAGATATATAGTTGGAGGGAACGAAAAAGGACATGAAGAGAGAAGACAAAGGAAAAGGAATATAAGAGAGAAGGAGAGGGATAAACAAGAGAGAATAAATGGACAAGGGAAGAATAAAATAAACTGTCTTGAGAGTTAGACTAGAGGGGGAAATTCAAGGGAAACGAAAGAGAGAAATAAAGATATAGAAAAGGAAAAGAAAAAGAAGGACATGAATAGAGAAGACGAAGGAAAGGCAATATAAGAGAGAGGGGGAGAGAGATAAACAAGAGAGTATAAGTGGACAAAGAAGAATAAAATAAAATGCCTAAAGAGTTAGACTAAGGGAGGTAATAGAGGGGAAATTAAAGGGAAAATGAAGAAATAAATAAAGAAACTAAGTACAAAAGGTGTAAAATTGTAGAAAGAATAAGAGAGAGAGAGAGAGAGAGAGAGAGAAGAGAGAGAGAGAGAGAGAGAGAGAGAAGAGAGAGAGAGACAGACAGAGACAGACAGACAGACAGACATAAGAGAATAATACGCAAGAGAAAAAAGTATAATGCCAAAGAAAAAGAAATGAAAGAAAGGTAAGCTGTTTGAGTTCAGTTTTTCCTTCTCCTAAACTGGTTGCTTAACCAGGCTAAAGAATCCATTCTGTGCTATTTATTACCCATAACTGGAAGGAGAACAGATGGGTTCATGCCTTTTCAAAGGGCATTACACGTAAATCGCAAACACCTTCGTCCAGGATTTGAAGTAGAGTCAAGCGAGTTCATTTCCTGCAACGATAACCGTTACCTGAGCTCGTATCCTAATATTTCATTGTATTTAAACTTAAATACTTGCGCCAAGAGGGTGTATATTTTTGCTAGTATTATAAAAGGAGATTATGTGTATGGGCTGTTTGTAGCCCAAACCACATCAAAAATTCCCTTAGTTATTTACGATATATTCTCAATGATATTATTAAATAATCATTTAATCTTAATTAGCATTTTTTAACGATGTCTTCATCAAAATATAGTTTAGATTTGCTTCAAAACAGCCCATGTTATTGATGCATTTTAAATCTTTTCAATGTGGTGTTAAATATCGCTAAGAAATAATGATTTTATGTTGTATTCAGTGTGGTAATTTGCATACTGTTTTTTTAATTTAAAAATAAAATAAAACCAGGTTTTGATAAATAATTACTTTGTCATATTGATTTCCAATATCTTGCTTTATTCTCAAATGTAATGAAAAGCAATCTTATGTATAATTTTATATAGAAATCAATAAAAATAAAATAAGTGTAACTTTCAAAATGCGTTCCTATTTAGTTCGTTATTGTTTCTAATTTGATTAATTTTTATACATTAAAACTTAAATTCTTGCGCAATTATTTGCTAGTTTTATTAAATTAATTTTGTTATATTTGCTGCGTGTATATTTATTTTCTTTTTACTTCATTCATTTCACTTCATTCATGCGATTCTTTTTGTTAGTAAAAAAAGGTAGTTATCTCCTTGAATTCGATTTCCTGTTTGTCCGTAACAATTCTATAGAAAAATAATTAAATTCTTGAATAAGAATAAAAAAAAAATCTCTCCGACGAAATATTCTTAATTAGAAATCTTAATGAAAAAGAATTAGAATAAAAAAGTTTACTGGACTTGAATAATTAATAATATGTAAATTTTGTTGGAAATTATGCAAATTATGTAGAACACCGGCAGTATCGTAGGACGTGTGACATATATTGAGGAGAAATCGTTTAAGTATTCAAAACCATGCTTATAAGGATTGTTTCTTAAGTATGCATCGTACGAACGTCTGATACTTTGTGTGCGGACGACTCACCACGATGAGGAGACACAGCACTGTTCTCTGAGCGTGAAACCGACAATTCCCTTGGTGGCTCTGACCCTTGTATTTGTCATTGAGGATCTTCCTCTCTCTTGTTATCGTAAGAGAGAAGGAGGAGATCAGTGCATTCTGAATGGTGCCCATCCCCATTCAAAAAATAAAAAAGAGACTAGATTTTTTTTTATACTATGGTTCGTACATCTTTTATACAATCAGTTTTTGTTTTGTTTTATATTGTTTCGATTAACTCATTTGAATTAAAATTCCATAGGCGATATTACAGTAATGTTGAGAAATAAATACTGTTTATGACAACACAGCCCGAACGAAGAAAAAGAAGAATGAAATAGATTAATGAATAAGTGTCACGTAAGGGTTTTCTTTTTGTATTTTTTAAAAAAGAAAATTCCGCTGTTGTTATTGTGTATCATAATTAATGAAGTATTAGTTGTACTAGGTAAACTTTTATCTCGTTTTGATCTTTTTTTTTAATACTTGGCAGAAGGGAGGGGCTACTCAGATGTAGTAATTTCTTCATTATATATTTTTAACTGTAAATGTCCTTGAAAGTATTGTTCTGTTAGAGACCTCGTTCTGTGATTACAATATCTAATAATAAAAATCAGGTTTTATTTTTGGTATTTACAAATATAACTTGAGATATTAGTATATTCATTTACCAACCCCTACACACAAGCAGGATGTGACACGAGATCAATTTCTTAATCGGATTAATAAGTTTGAATTTAACACTGATTTGCCCAAGCAAGGTTAAAGAGTTCGGTCTGCCCTACTATTTACCCATGGCTGGAGGGAGAATAGTTTTGAATTCATACATTTCCAAGAATATTAGCACAATAAGAAATGCAAACAGTCTCGTCCTGGATTTTAACTCATCTCGTCGTGTCCAGTGCCTATGATAGTAGCTATTAAACCATTACGCTTCCAACAGGTGTAGTATACGTCGAGATTTCGAATTCACTCATCTGCTTCGTCCAAGTAGTCCTTTGCGCATGCCCGAAACCACTCAAAAAGGGTTAACTTCTGTTTTCTTTAGACATAACAATAGATATTACTTTTCTTACATTACCAAAAACATTACAAAACTTTTGACTCACCCTGGAATTATTCGACCCTTCATCATCAAATCAGGTCGCGATGTCACTACGGATACACATGACTCTCTCTCGTCAACCGTTCTTATCGGTCATTGCCCTTGGCAGGTACTCCGCACGGCATCCATAATCCGCATTAGAGCTGACTGAAGTAGGTTTTTCTGGTCGGCTTACAATGGTGGTGTCCATGTATAGGTTTTCCACTGGACAATGTCACATATGAGTTCGTCCCTGCTCCTCCAGCAGTGACTGGTACGTAATTTTTTTGTCTTGGATGGTATGTGTAGATAAGAAAGGCATGGACTACTATAGAAGATTTAACACTCATATGGAAATCTGATCTTTCTGAAGATAAGACAAGAATTCTTCCAAGCTGCAGTCGTGTCAGTAATTTTTGTATAAGTTGTACTGCTAACGAAGTGCTTAGAGAAAAAGCTAGATGGGAATACATAAAGACGTTGTCTTGACAATATTGAAGCAAGAAAACCCTAAAATAAAAGCAACTGTTTGGGCCATTTGCCTCCTATCACATTCGCCCTAATACACGAGTATAAACGTCAAGTGGGAGACAACTGTAGGGATATAACAACAAAGTAGTATGGTATTAGTAACATTAAGATACTTCAAGTATTCAGTGGGAATACGAGTTCCCTGGCCTCTAAAAAGCCAGGCTCATATGCATTGGAGTCAGCTCATATGATAGGCTGTACTGGGCTGTTAAGTTAGACCAAAGCATAGAAATGAATACAATTGGAACCATAATTAAGAAATCAGATCAGATTTATAAAAAAAAAACAAAAAAAAAAAACACAAATTATGAGTCTAGGTAAAAAAAGTATACATAAATGAATAGGTAGATATTCTAGCCAAACAGACATTAAGGTTTTATAGTTCCCAAAATTCAACTGAATTGTCCAATTGGACACATGGCCTAGTGGATAAGGGTAGTTAGGTTAAGACAGTTCTAAGTGATCAGTTATCTTCTGGAATCCGGGTTCAATCCTGAGTAGTGCAGTAACATAGAAAATATTAAACAACTCCTACGCAAGCTATGGTAGCGAATGAGAACAGGATACCCCCGTGGACTGAATAAAGGGTTGTTCAAAGTCCCGTGATGGCTCCGCCGATTACGACAAGAATTCCCGAGTTCGAAAAGAAGGTTCCCGGTCTGTAGAAGCCCCTATTACTTAATGGGGCAGACCTTTTTTCTACAATAACTAGTTAAAAAGTAAAAGTGAGAAAAGGAGTGAATGTTAGATAAACAATTAGAAGAAAGATAAATTATAGTGTAGCGAGAGGAAGACACGAAACTGGTATCTTGTATGCAACGTGTTCCGCTTAGTCTCTTAAAAAGTGTTGAAAAGAGCCTGCGCATTGCAAATTGCCCAGCAAAGCATTGAACTCACAATCTCCGGGTTTTGAATAATGTCTTTTTTTATATAAGCAAGGGCCGTTTAAGCTTAGTTGGTAAAGAGCCTAGGACTAGGAAACCACAAGATTCGATACCGGCCCTTTCAACATCAGCGTATGAGTAGCATAGGGATCTGGTGGTAAAGTGACGAGCTGATGGTAGGTTGTGGCCGCTCCAACCAGACATCGAAACCATCTCCTTGGTCTTAGTGAAAGGGGGATAGACCCACCATCAGACGCCCGAAACAATCTCCTTGATCAGTGGAAAGGGGGATAGAACTCCTTCGTGTGCAGTGACGATCTTATATTGATTGTACAACTCTATTGCCATTGTCCCAAACTCTATTGCCCCTTATGCCAAACCCCAACTATTTTTATCATATGTGCTGGAACGGCGGTAGCTGAGGTTTTAGTGCCTGGGTAATGGACGTTAAACCCTATCTGATGGTAAATGTTCAGATTTCTAAGAGCTTTGGGAAGATGTGGAGTATATCCGCCTTATTCTCCATTACTCCAGGTCAACTCTGCCCGGAGTTTACCTGTTAGGCCGCCATCTATGTGTTAAATAGAAAATGTGTTTTAAAAACTGAGATCAAAATTTAATTACCCATCAATGAATGAATAAACAAAAACGTCTTCGATAAATTATCAATAAGAGTTGACTGGCCGTAAAATCCAACCAACCAACCAACC
>CM042141.1:37724544-37769544 GCA_023376005.1 Doryteuthis pealeii
GTTGAAGATCGCTCCATCTTATCATAATAGAACCTTACAGGGTATTACAATCGCGTCAGAGTAGACTTGGGAGTAATGGGATTGAAGGAGTATCTGAGTATTCCCTAGAGCTCCAGAATTGGATACTTCACATCAGATAGAGTTTAGCCAGACACCAGACCGCTTCTTATGCCGACAAATAGAAAGAGTTGGCCTCGTCCGACAACCGTCTGCCTAAGTAAATTGGACGGTTGCATATACATGGACTGCTCGCCACAGGGTTCCATCTAAGCATCAAGGTGGCCATTGGGGGGTTATTAACCTGCGTGCAGGAGGCGCATTCACGTATTCGAAGCGCAGCGACAGGGGTCGTTAACGGTCGTAGGAATGGAAATCGGTGAAATGCCAAGTTCAAAAATCTTGGACGAGGGCTGTTTGATTTTCACGTGGGGCAGCTCATTATCCTTTGGAAAAGTATGTGTTGTTAAAGTAGACGCAGCTACCCTCACCACTGGAGAGGGGTTGAGTCTGGTACTATTTAGCGGAAAACTTCTGTAGCTGAGAAGAGCAGCTTTAAGAGCAACTTACAACGAATTACTTAGTCCATATTCAACCGCGTAACGTATTTCTTCTCGAATAAACCATCTTGTTTATCACATTTGTGTCGGCTTTCGTCTGATTCTCACGACACAACAGTAATGCATCCAACTATTCTTCCTTCTAGCTATAAGGTAAATAGTAGAGCGGATGGGTTTGGTGAACTGGTAGGATAGTCATCGGGGCGGCCTTATATGTGTAATAGCCAGACAGGAGGAGTAATATCCCGTTTATAGCGCTATACAGGAAATTATTTTTAGCATCTGAGGTGGGCGCGCAAGCTCGATACGCATCAGCTATCAGGCAAAATCTATTTATCAAATAAGTTATATTTTAGTTACTTGAAGTACATATAAAAACCGATATTTGAAAGAATGGGACGTGTGCTTTGTCATTAAATAAGCGCTAAACAAGAGGTTGACATGTCGTAAAACGATATGAAATTACATGCGTGTGCGTGGTGGGCTCAGTTGTGTAGTTCTCTTAGTTTTATTCATATATATTGTGTTTGTGTTTTTGTTTATAATAATATGTTTGTTGTAGTTGTGTGTAATGTGTGGTTGCTTGTGTGATGTAGGTGTATTATGGTGGTAGGATTTTATCTGGTGTCGTTGTTTGATGATATTATGACACTCAGTCCTTTCTTCCTTGGTTATGTGAATAGGTGCTAGAGCTCTTATTGTCGAGACAGTTAGTCCTAGTTCGTTTATTTCTATAATCTATTCAATTTCTGCATTTCTTGTCTTGCGCTTGTTCATGTGTATCAATATGTAGTTCATGTCCGTTCATGCTATCATGACTATATAGTTGTCTAGACCTAGTCTTAATACGTTCAGCGTATCTATCTTTAATCGTCATTTCCGTTAATCTTAAATCTATCAATCTGATCTATGCTCAGTCTGTCTAATATTTATCTACTAGTCTCACTCCTGTTTATATGTTTGTCTTATGCGATCTCATATATACCTATGTCTATTTCAATCTGTTCTGTTGTATACACACAAACGCATTATATATATATATATATATATATATATATAATATATATATTGTAACCCAGTCGACTATGCGACCAGAGAATAGAGAAGACGGAAGTATAGAAAATTATATAGAGGGAAATTAAATAAAGTGTTGTGTGTGTGTGTGTGTGTGTGTTGTGTGTGTGTGTGTGTGTGTGTGTGTGAGTCTGAGTCTGAGTCTGAGTCTGGCCATAGCTATATAACTATCAATCAGTCTGACCATATCTATCAATCTATCTATCTATCAGTCTCATTCTATTCATATATCTATTTCAGTATGTCTACATCTGTCTATCTTTACCATGACTATCTATCTCAATCTGTTAATTTATCTATCTATTTATTTTTCTCAGTCTCTCTATATCTATCTATATTCTAGTTCAACTATCTTTCTATTTACTTATCCTTACTTATCCTTCCATCACTTTTTCTTCTCTCTCTCTCTCTCTCTCTCTCTCTCTCTCTCTCTCTCTCTCTCTCTCTCTCTCTCTCTCTCTCTCTCTCTCTCTCCCGTATCTTATTTTTACTTCCTCCTCTTCTAAAACTCCTACACTCATAGAAAGGATATTCATCACTTGAATTGTTTGGTCAGCCAACAGAAATTCTATTACACATTAACAATCCGGCCAATGGTAAGTAAATTTACCTTTCGTCTAAGAATGGCACTAAATAAACTGTCTCACCAACACCGAGTTTAGTAAGAAGAAGAATTCTAAGACATCCAAACCAAGAACTCTCACTTTTTGGCAAAAAGTCAAGTTTCATTATAAATTCATAATTCCTGAGAAATGGAGTTTCCACTTCCAAAAATCTCGACATCAGAAGTGTCTGAAGATTCTGGTATCAAAATAGAATAGTTTTGTGATTCCTCTCAATAAAATAGTATCGGTCAAATAACACAAGGGGAGTCAAACATTTAAGGAGACTCACAAATCAAGGGTAGCTAAAAAATTATGTCAAGGCTAAAAAAATTAGGAGAGTATAAAAAAAAATAGGGAGTATTAAAAAAATTAAGGAGTGTTTAAGATTAAGGGGGGTGTTAAAAATCAAGGAAAATATTACGGGGAGTCAAAAAACAATTGGGTGTAATTAAAAAATAAGGGGAGTCAAAAAATTAATGGGATGTAAAAATCAAGTGAAGTTTTTAACTTCGTTGAGATGAGTCAAAAAAGTGTCAAAAAATTAAAGAGAAGCAAATAAAATTTAAGGGAAGTCAAAAATAAGGAGTATCAAAATATGGGGTAAGTGAAAAATTAAGGAAAGCTAATAGAAAATTATTATATTAATATTTTGAAGGCCAATACAATGCGTATGAAAAATAAAAAACAAAAAAGATGTTATTTTTGTCTTATCGATTTCGAAGCATGAACTTCATCATCAGAGTTTCTTTTCGGAAATGGACGTGCTTATGTTTTATTTGTTTGGTTATAATTTCTCTTCTTATTTCCTTTTCCTCTCCTTTTTTTCTCTTTCTTCTTCTCCTCCTTTCTTGAATGAAATATTACCAAATTACAATTGCTAATAGAAATTACTTTAACACAGTTTTATGGTTTCTATCTAGAACTATAATTTATCATTCATTATAATGATTTCAAGGGGAGAATTTTCTATCTAATGTAATCTGGTGTTTTGCACACACTTATATGGTTTCAAGTAACTAATAATGATAATCCTTAGTAAAACAATTATAATTTAAAGTAATTATTCTTAATATAAATTTACATCAAATTTGCATAAAAAAGATGAAGCCTCACCGATCATAAACGTAGTTTAACCTCATACACAGAACATTCATTTTTGAAGAGTCTTACCCTTTGCAGGTATATACGATCAGCATATATTAACCCCTGTCGCTATGGCTGATAGATAGATAGATACGAACAGACTGAGATAGATTAGATAGATAGATAGATAGAGATAGATAGATAGATAGATAGATACGAACGATGAGATAGATAGATAGATAAATTGATAGATAGATACGAACAGACTGAGATAGATAGATAGATAGATAGATATGACAGAAGATAGATAGATAGATAGATGATAGATAGATAGATCGGAACAGATACTAGATAGATAGATAGATAGATATAGATAGATAGATGATAGATAGATATAGATAGATAGATAGGTCGAACAGAGATAGATAAATTGATAGATAGATACGAAGAGATTGGGATAGATAGATAGATAGATGATAGATATGATATAGATACAAGATTGAGATAGATAGATAGATACATACATACATAAGAAAGACTGAGATAGATAGATATAGATAGATAGATAGATAGATAGATGATACGAACAGACTGAGATAGATAGATACGAACAGAGATAGATAAATTGAATAGATAGATACGAACAGATTGAGATAGATAGATATATAGATAGATATCTTTTTAAAAATGGTCTTATTAATAATTTTAAAGATTTGTTCATTTCCTGTTTTTGAAAATTATGGATCAATATAAATCCCACCGGAGGCGAAAATTTACCTCTCATCGAAGGATATTCTCGTAACCTAACGCAACAATCAATTCCGATTAATTTCCACCCCCCTCCCCACACACACTTTTTTTATTTTTCCCTTTTTTTTTTTATATTTATTCTGAAATATTTCCAATTTCCTGATGTCATTTATATCTGAAATATTTTTGGTGGTGAATCAGAGAGTAACATTCTTAATATTCTATTTATTGTTGATTGGAAAAATGCAACAAGAAAAAAAAAATAATCTCATCTAAAAATCCCATCAATCTTTCTTGATGAAAACCACTTAAGTAGGGGCTTTCTCACAAGTTTATTAACTGCAAGAAGAAGAAAAACAATGTGAGGAGAACGAGGTGGAATGAAAGAGTAGGAAAAGAAGAAGAAGAAGAAGAAGATAGAGAGAGATAAGGAAATAGAAGAAGAAGAAGAAGAAGAAGAAGAGAGGGGAAGAATAAAAAAGGTGAATGAAGAAGAAGAAGAAGAAGAAGAAGAAGAAGAACGATGAAAAATAAAGAAGAAGGAGGAGGAGAAGAAGAAGGAGGGGGAATAAAAAGACGTACGATGAAAGAAGAAGAAGAACAACAACAACAATAACAATGTGAGGGGGATAAGGTGGAGTAGTAGAAGAAGAAGAACAACAACAACAACAACAACAGCAGCAGTAACAACAACACATAAGAAGAAGAAGAAAAAGAAGAAGAAGAAGAAAAAAAAAGGTGAATGAAGAAGAATAATGAAGATGAAGAAGAAGAAGAGGAAGAAGAAGAAGAAGAAGAAGAAGAAAAAACAACAACAACAACAACAACAACAACGATGAAAAATAAGAAGAAGGAGGAGAAGAAGAAGAAGAAGGAGGGGGAAT
This sequence comes from Doryteuthis pealeii, assembly GCA_023376005.1. NCBI lineage: Eukaryota > Metazoa > Mollusca > Cephalopoda > Myopsida > Loliginidae > Doryteuthis > Doryteuthis pealeii. The sequence goes on from CM042141.1 coordinate 37,729,498, forward strand.
AAAAGACGTACGATGAAAGAAGAAGAAGAAGAAGAAGAGAAGAACAACAACAACAACAACAACAACAACAATGTGAGGGGATAAGGTGGAGTAGTAGAAGAAGAAGAACAACAACAACAGCAGCAGTAACAACAACACAGAAGAAGAAGAAAAGTTAAGAAGAAAAGAGAGAAAGAAGAGAGGGGAAGAATAAAAAAAGGTGAATGAAGAAGAAGAAGAAGAAGAAGAAGAAGAAGAAGAAGAAGAAGAAGAAGAAGAGAAGAAGAAGAAAGAGAAGAAAAGAACGATGAAAATAAAGAAGAAGGAGGAGGAGAAGAAGAAGGAGGGGGATAAAAAGACGTACGATGAAAGAAGAAGAAGAAGAAGAAGAAGAAGAAGAAGAAGAGAAAACGATGAAAAATAAGAGAAGGAGGAGGAGGAGAAGAAGGGGGGAATAAAAGATGTACGATGAAGAAGAAGAAGAAGAAAGAAGAAGAAGAAGAAGAAGAAGAAGAAGAAGAAGAAGAAAAGAAGAAAGCAGTTTTCATTAATTTTGAATAAAGCCCTACGACTTCCAAAAAGAGAAACTAAAATTGATTTGATATTTTTAACGCCTTGAATATTTGAATTGGGAATTTGACAAAGGAAATTATAAAAGTAAAAATAAAACAATGGAAAATAAAATAATAATTTCTAATTATTAAAAATAAAGATTTGCATTTCTAAAAATAAAATTTACGTTTTAAATGAATAACAAGTTTTAGAACATTAATTTCTTAAAACTAAAATTATCGAGTGATAAAAACTATTTTGTGGTGAATTGATAAAAATTATTTATATAATTGATATTCTACCAACTTTCCCCAAAAAGCAAGTCCTGGGTATGACGTTAAACTGCATCTAAATGATGAAGTTCCAATTCTGGAACTCTGGGGAATGTGGAGTGCCCTTTCATCGCTATTAATTCCAGGTCCACTATCCCGAAGTGTAGTACCTGTTAGGGTCCAATGTATAGGGTTAAATAGAAAAAATGTGTTTAAAACATTGTTTTAAAAGAAAATATCAATACCTCCTTGAGACTAATAATTTTTTAAACGTATCTATTTTACCTATAAATGTGACGCTCATAGGTACTACCACTACAAGTAAATCCCCCCTATGGGGTCACCTCTTGGTTGTGGGTGGCGAGAACCGTGATGCTTAAGGATAGAATCCTGGTGGCTGATAAATCCATGACATGCAACATTCCACATTGGGTCCTTATTTAGGTTACTTTTTTTTATCATATATGGCTGAGGGTCTTAATGTCCTGGCTATGACCTTAAACTATCTGATGGTTCAAATTCTGGAGTTCTGGGGAATGTGAAGTACCTCATTCACCATTACTTCCCGGGCATACTCGTCCTTCGGGGCGGGGTCCATGTGCTTCGGCCACTGGATCAGGGGTAAGTACAAATAATAGCGTCGATCCCAGGGTCTATCCCCCCCAGGCAATACCTGCCCCTTTGATTTAAAGGGGGCAGGGGTTTATTGCCCAGCACCTGAGGCGCCCCCTTGTTGTGGGGGATGCCGAGGGGATCGACGCAATTTTTGTTCTTTCCCACCCATGAGCTTCGGCTTGTGGGTGGGCCCACATTAAAACGAGGCCTTGTGCCCAGTTCATACAAGTGGGGTATGAGACAAATATTCCCTTCATCACCATTACTCCCAGGTCCACCCGGAGTGGTAGTACCTATAGGTTCCATTTATGGGTTAAATAGAAAAATATTAGTTTACAAACTCGAGTATCCATCAAGAATGAATAAAACAAGATCGTATTGGGCATAAAATAATCCAACAATGGTTGACATTCCGTAAAACCCAACCAAACAAACAAAGATTCAGGTCCAAGTGTATCGCAGCTTGCTTATCGAATAAAGAACACAACAAGTAATACAGTTGTACGTAATCTGGTGGAGTAACTACTTCCGCCTTTTTATTATCACAACTCAAAGATGGCCGAAACGGTGCTTCCGTTTCTTATCAAAACAATGGCTGAAACGGTTCTTCCGTTTCTTATTAACCAATTTACCACAAAGTGAACCTGGGAGTCGTGGCAATAAAGGAGCACACTACACTCCTCAGATCTTCAGAACTTGGGCTTCACTGTTAGATGCAGTTTAGTGTCATACCCAGGACGCCCCTTTTGAGGGAGATCTTATTACTCTGCTGGGGATACAGTCAGCGTATTCAAAGCCTCACCGATAGGACTAAAGAGTTGAGGTCGATTTTATAATAATTCTTAGAATAAAACAAGTTTTCGTTTGTACATTAAAAAAATATGAATTTTCTCTTGACTTGTAAAAAAAACAACTAAAGAGGAAAATGTTAAGGAAAAAGTTAACCATATTTTAAATATTTTTTTAAAATATTCTTTCATAATTTTTTCTTTAATTTAAGACGTTTCACCTTCGGCAAAAGATTAAATAAATTAAAAGTTAAAATTATTTGATTTTTTATTTTTTTTCGTTGTTGAATAATTCTAATCTTGAATTTTCTATAAAAAAAATTAAGAAATGTTTAAGAAGTAAATTTTTGAAAGAAAAATTATTTCTATTTTTTAAAAACGTCAGAGATAAAAGAAAAGAAAAGCAATTTAATGAAAATTCATAAAAGACGATTAAAAGAAAAAACAGTTCAATGGAAAAATTTATGGGAGGAATTTTTTTTTTTTCGTTGCATGAAGCTCATTTTAAAATGAATAGAATTAATCTGCCTGGCCTCTGTTACTGGGTTATTGGGATTTGAATGTCAACCGATTTTTCAGTGTAATGAGACTCAGAATACGCCCGGCTGTATCCACCACTTCAGAGGGTCAAGTCCTGGGTTTAATACTAAACTGCATCGGTTGGTGAGGATCCAGTTCTGGGGCACTGGGGATTGTTGAATACCCACTTCATTAGCATTACTCCCAGTAACATATTAAATCTAATTTTTGATTTGGTTTTAGTACTAATTTACTAAAATCTCTCATTATTTCATCTTGTTAATATCAATATATTAGTATTTCTTCCTAAATATTTCTTCATTATCAATTATCGATAGTGTTGATATTCACTTGATTTTTTTTGTTCCAAATTTAATTTTATGCTGATAACCATTACACTGTCAGGCACCATTGTTGGGGGTGGGGAAGTAGCTTACATCTATTCAAATATTTTAATAGATGGATGGTGGTGTGTGGTGTAATCATTATTGCTGTAGAAAATGGACTCCATGAACCAAGTTCAAATTCAGGATGATGGTGGTTGCATTTCACATAGTGCTGATACCCTTGGGAAAGGTATGAATCCAACTATTTTCTCTCCGGGTATAAGTAAATAGAAGGGCAGACTGAACTCTTTGAGAAAGAAAACCCTGAAATCAAACCTGTTAAACTCTTTTGAAAGAAAAATTATTTCTATTTTTTTAAAGCGTTAGAGATAAAAGAAAAAAAAACAATTAATGAAAATTCATAAAGACGATTAAAAGAAAAAGTTCAATGGAAAAATTTATGGGAGGAATTTTTTTTTTTTTTTCGTTGCATGAAGCTCATTTTAAAATGAATAGAATTAATCTTCCGTCCTCTGTTACTGGGTTATTGGGATTTGAATGTCAACCGATTTTTCAGTGTAATGAGACTCAGAATACCCGGCTGTATCCACCACTTCAGAGGTCAAGTCCTGGATTCAATACTAAACTGCATCGCTTGGTGAGGATCCAGTTCTGGAGCTCTGGGGATTGTTGAATACCCACTTCATTAGCATTACTCCCAGTTCCACTTATTATATGGCATCAAGTATTCCGAATGCGAATAATTCTTAAGCATATCTATTTGACAAATAGATAGGACCCTGACAGATAGTACCAATCCGGGTCAGAGTGTACCTGGGGGTAAGGACAATAAAATGGTATTCCACATTCAATATCATACCCAGGGCACTCCTTTTTTTATAATTACTTGAATCCATACATTATTAGACAAGAATACTTGAAACTATACAACTGAATTGTAATAGGTAACTGAGTTACCTCCCCTACCCTTCTAATAACTATATAAACTGGTCAAAAATCTACCACTGTATTCTATGTAGAATAAAGCTTCTACAAGTCCGACCGTGTTTGTTTGCTTACTACCACATGAATGCAAATTATTTGTATTAAATGGGAATATTTGATATCATATAACTGTGCGAAAAAAAACTTAAGAAAGAACTACACAAAAAAGTAAATATGAACGTACAATAAACGCGATTCCCTAACTTCCAGACGTGAAATAATCCTAGACATACTGTAAAAAGAATCAATTTTAATGAAAATGCCGTTTTATAGTATTTAATGAATATTCTTCTTCTAATATCAGATGTAATTTCTAGAGTCACTCTTAATTTCTCTTGTTTTTACGAGTGAAAAGTTATTGAGAAAAGAAATCTTGTTATAATTTGTATCTGATTATGTGTCTGTCTGTCTGTAACCGAAAATATGTCACCATCAACGTTCCCTTAGTTATTTATGTTATATTCTCAAAAGTTATTAAATAATAATTATTTAATCTTAATTACCATCTTATTTATTAACAATGTCTCTATTAAGGTCTGCCTTAGATAGATTTGCCTTAAAACAGTCCATATTATTGTGTTTAAAATCCTACAATGTGTGTTATATATCATTAAGAAATATACGTTTACATAGTATATGGTGTGAATAATTTGCGTACTGGTTTTAACAATAAACTGTTTAATAAATATTGGGAGAATAAGTGCTTAATTGGAGTCGTACCTAATTTTGAAAATTAATTAATTAATAATGAATTAGGCGGGAATACCTATTAAATGTATGGCTAAACAAATCGAGAAAAATCAATCTCTGTATTTTTCTCGATTTGTTTAGCCATACATTTAATAGGTATTCCCGCCTAATTCATTATTAATTAATTAATTTTCAAAATTAGGTACGACTCCAATTAAACACTTATTCTCCCAAAAATTATCGGCAAAAAGCCATTCTAAACAAACCGTGTTTACAACTTATCATATCGTCGTGTAATAAAAGTCACTAGAAGAGGAATATTAACCTACTCTAAACAAATCGTAAAATCTAAGAAGTCCGTTTGGTGTAAAGGTTGTGGGATCGGCCTGCCAGCTTGGCAGTCCGGTTTCAAATCACGCACAGGGCGGTCTTCCGATCTATAGCTCTGCTGATGAGGCCTAATAGGCGAAATGTACATACAGAGATGATTTTTCTCGATTTGTTTAGCCATACATTTAATAGGTATTCCCGCCTAATTCATTATTAATTAATTAATTTTCAAAATTAGGTACGACTCCAATTAAGCACTTATTCTCCCAAAAATTATCGGCAAAAAGCCATTCTAAACAAACCGTGTTTTAATAAATAATTATTTAGTGTTATTGATTTCTAATATTATTTGTTTATTCTCAAACGTATTAAAAGCAACCATATGTATATTTTTTTTATTGAAATCAGAATAAAGTAAAAATAAGTGTAATCTTTTTGTGTTCTAATTTAATTTCATTAGTCATTCTAATTCATTGTTGTATTTAATTATATCAAAACTTAAATATTTGTGCCCAGAGGACACATATTTTTGCTACTGTGAATAAAGCAACTAACTACATTAGCAAACTGCTAAAAATAGCTTAGGTTTCTTTGCGTTGTTATTTAATGCTAAAACAAATCTTTGTAGAAGAAAAGTACTGATACAATCTAACCCATAGCTGGGGTGTGAGAGGTCCATACCTTTACCAAGAGTGTTAGTAATAGCGCGACTGGGAGTTCGAACTTGCTTATTACGATGTCGCAGTCCAGCACGTCATGTTACATTATTAAGGGGCTTGGATAATTAAGGGTCGCAAAAGAATCAGTTTTTAGTAAAAATAGATTATGGGTGAAAAAGAAAGAAAGAAAACATTTTTTTTAATATTTTGAAAGAATCTATATGGAATGTAGTGTTGTTTAAATTGTTTGTTGAAATTCCAAATCAGAAGAAAATGTCGGGTTAAATATTTTCGGAGATTATAAACATTCTTGAGAGGAATGTCGAATTGTTTGGTTAAAAATTCCAATGTATACAATATAAAATATACAATGGAATTAAAATAATGATGTAAGAAAATAATCAGCTGATTAACGGTAATTATAAAAGAAGGGGTGAATAGTCGAATAGTGCGGAAGACAGACCATAAACGTTCTAGAAAAGCAAGCACACGACGCAGGCTTGATTAGCATATCCGTGAAAAGCAGCCTTTTTTTTTTCTTCTCCCAACTTGACATTCAACTGACAGACGCGAGAATCACAAGTCTATTAAATCTAATTCTGTTATTATAAACAATCTTTCTATCTCTTGCGTTGACGACTGCTAGATTATCACGGCCATAATAAATGTTTGTTGACAAGAAGTTGTCGCCGAGTTTGTTTACAATTAGTACAAGTTACCACGGAACTTAATTTAAGGGTCGTTTTCACAAACTGAGAAACTAGTCCATATATAAGAACGAAGACCCATTACGTCACGGGGACTCCACGAGAAATTAGTCAATGATTGTATTATAGGTATTATTTACCAAAACCTTCGCATGAGCAGGATGTGACACAAGGTCTATTTTTAAGCGACGTTTAAACAGGTTTGAATTCAGATTTTTCCTTCTCCTAGATTTAAATGCTCATTATGCCCTGTTATTTACTCATAGCTGTAGGGAGAATAGTTTGATACGTACCTTTATTATTAGTTATTAGTGCTACGTGAAATGCTACTAGCCTTGTCCAGGATTTGAACTCGTATCGCCGTGTCCATTTCCTACGGCAATAACAATTACACAACAGGCGCCTCCACATTATGGTATAAAAGGTAGAATATCTATTTAATATTACCCGTCTACGGCGGTTACCATCCTGCGACACTGTCTGATTAAAAATAAGACCGTCCAAATTGTATAAGATGACTTGCAAAAATGTAAATCCTGATTATCTGGTGTTGCTTATCCACCGAATTCTTATTTCTTTTGAGCGTCGTCGCCTCAGCTAAATAATGGACCATTCCGTTTTATCATAAAGACAGGGAACAAAAAGTATATGCTCCACAGTAAAATGAAAGAAAGAAAAGAGAAAGAAAGAAAGAAGGGTAAAGATAGAAATAGGGGGTGAGTGCACGGAAGCGGTAAGGCTAAACTGTTTCAATTGAATATAATGAAAAGATGAATAGAATGAAAGAAAAAAGAGTTAGAGAGAGAGTTAAATCAAAGATTACTATACTTTTCACATATTAAATTATTTTCAATAGCTCTTAAGAAAATATATCAAACGTTATAATAATCAAATTATCATACTGCGGTATATCCACAGGTCCTGCTAGTAACTAGTATATTTTATCTTCTTTTGGAAATATATTTGGAACGTAAAACATTTCTCATACTGGCAAGACAGTTTTTATTATTCATATTATTCAATATTATATTATTCAATATTACTGGAGTTATAAAACTATCTGAATAAAATAGTAAAATAAAAATAAAAACGTGACTTCGACACCATTGGATAGCAACTAAGACGGTGTTCGATGAATTGAATTATATAGTTGAATCACCAATAGTGCAACAACGAAGGTATTATTCCATACGGAAGCACAAAAGTTCGTAAATTATGTTCGCTTCTACTTGAGGGTGTGGAAAAAAGTTGTTTTCAGAGATTAAATTCATAGAGTGAATATTTCATGTACGGTCTTCTGTAAATGTAACTGTGTCGTTCAGTGAAATTTTATGCAAGCCGAGGATGAATATGTGTTCTGTTGATTGAATAAGAGCAATTGCCTAGGGTCTCCTTTGGGTCTGAATTGTGCGTCTATCTCTGTAGATGTGGTAATGATTACTTTTTGAGGGAAACCACAAAAGTAAGTTTATATACGATTAGGGGTCCGCCGTTGAGACCCTTACAAATGTGCTCGATCAATGGGAAAGGGGGGGTGCTCTGATAAAAGATGGGATATTGAAAAGAAGATGTCATTTATACCGGTAGGAGAAAGAATTTCTACAAGTGCAGAGGAGACTCGTGAAGAAATGAAGAAGAAATATGGTGTACGCAGCTATAATTGATGGAGGCGCGCGTTGCGTAATGATTATCTTCGTAGGATCGGTTGGTTAGATATTACGGCATGGCAATCCTTGTTGGGTTATTTTGTGCCGAAGACATTTTTTTTATTCATTCTTTAAGGGTACTCAATTGTTTTTGTTTGTTTTTTTTTAACTTAGTGTAGTATCGTATGCAAATGAGATAGACTATAAAAGTAGTCTGCCTCAGTAGCAAGGCAGACAGCTACTAATTGTACTAACAGAGAAACGTATTGTGGTTGTAAGCAAACAAACACGGTCGGACTTGCAGAAGCTTTATTCTACATAGAATACAGTGGTGGATTTTTGACCAGTTTATATAGTAATTAGAAGGGTAGGGGAGGTAACTCTGTTACCTATTACACGTATGTTCCCGAGTTTGATTGACTTCACATCACTTAGTTTCTTTTTACACATATTTTTAATACTCATTTTTAACCTATTTAACCCATAGATGTGACGCTAACAGGTATTACCACTCCGGTTCTGAGTTGACCTGGGAGTAATGGTGATAAAGGGTTACTCCACATTCCCTAGAGTTCCAGAATTGAAACCTCACCACCAGAAGCAGTTTAACGTCATACCAAGGAAACTCTTCGCAGGATATGAACACGACAGTCCGAGTTCACATCCTGAACGAGATTGTTTGCATTTCACATAGCGCTAACTATTCTCCCTCCAAATATATATTTTAGACAATACAGTGATATTATTTTATTATTCAAAAGACGTAACTAAAAATCGGGATGTTTTTTTAGGATGAGGGTCTGGAACGGATTAATGGCATTTCATTCTATTTCAATGCGGAGAATTGATTCGATATACGAGGAAATTGAGTTACGAGTGGAACGAATTAAATTTGTAAGTCAAGGTAATGCTGTATTTGAAAAACAAAACGTTTCAGTCAGCTGACTGCATCATTGAAAATTACCAGCCAACACCAGACAAAATTTAGAGCAGAATATTTTCTATGTTGTGATGTGTCATTTGCTACAGAGAGGATCGTTTAGCTATTAGAATAAATAATTCACACCAAACCGCAGCGAAGTGGATAAATTTCTATTAGGCGTCGCTTTCAAACATCAAATTATATTGAATCTGACAAACATCTCAGCTCTTTTTTCTTTTCTCTCCTTCTCCAACAAGACACAAAAGGAATAAATATTTTGATCGTCAAAAAACCTTTAGTCGTAATGGAAATAGTGTGTTCTCAAGTACTGCCTACGGTATAATTCATATGAGTCTACTTTTTTTATCAGAGAAAGAAGAACTCTGTATTAGAAAGTCACTGTAAGTAGTGGAACCTTAAGTTCTGTTGGCAAAGCGAGAAACGAACTAAAATACACTGAAACATTATTAAGATACCAAAATAATTGTAACGATTATACAGGAAAGGTAAATAACAAACACAAACAGACGATTCAATTAATATTTAGTTGGTTGGCTGGTTGGTTGGTTGGTTGGTTGGTTGGATTTTACGGCACGTCAACTCTTATTGAGTAATTTTATACCGAAGACGTTTTGTTTATTCATTCTTGATGGGTAATTAAATTTTTGATCTCAGTTTTTTAAAAACATTTTCTATTTAACACATAGATGGGGCCCTAACAGGTAACTCCGGGGCAGAGTTGACCTGGGAGTAATGGAGAATAAGGGGTACTCCACATTCTCCAAAGCTCTAGAATCTGAACTTTACCATCAGATAGGGTTTAACGTCATACCCAGGACACTAAAACCCTCAGCTACCGCCTTCTAGCACATATGATAAAAATAGTTGGGGTTTGGCATAAGGGCAATAGAGTTGGGACAATTGGCAATAGAGTTGGGACAATCATATAGATCGTCACTGCACACGAAGGAGTCTATCCCCTTTCCACTAGATCAAGGAGATTGTTTTCGGCGTCTGATGTGGAGTCTATCCCCCTTTCCACTAGACCAAGGAGATTGTTTTCGATGTCTGAGGTGGAGCGCCACACCTACCATCAGCTCGTCACTTTACCACCCAGATCCCTATGCTACTCATACGCTGAGTTGGAAAGGGCCGGTATCGAATCTTGTGGTTCCTAGTCCGAGGCTCTACCAACTAAGCTAAACCGGCCCTTGCTTATATAAAAAAGACATTATTCAAAACCCGGAGATTGTGAGTTCAATGTCTTTGCTGGGCAATGCAATTCGCGCAGCTTTCTTTTCAACACTTATAAGAGATAAGCGGACACGTTGCATACAAGATACCAGGTAATTCGTGTCTTCTCTCGCTACACTATAATTTATCTTTTCTTTTTCTATGTTATCTAACATTCACTCTTTTTTTCTCACTTTACTTTTTAACTAGTTATTGTAGAAAAAAAGTCTGCCCCATTAAGTAATAGGGGCTTCTACAGAACTCGGGAACCTTTTTCGAACTCGGGAATTTTCTTGTCGTAATCGGGAGCCATCACGGAACTTTGAACTTAACCCTTTATTCAGTCCACGGGGTATCCTGTTCTCATTCCGCTAACCATAGCTTGCGTAGGAGTTGTGTTAATTATTTTCTATGTTACTGCCACTACTCAGGATTGAACCCGGATTCCAGAGATAACTGTCACTTAGAACTGTCTTAACCTAACTACCTTATCCACTAGGCCATGTGTCCAATTGGACAATTCAGTGTGAATTTTGGGAACTTATAAACCTAATGTCTTGTTTTTTTGGCTAGAATATCTACCTATTCATTTTATGTATACTTTTTTTACCTAGACTCATATTGTGTTTTTTTTTTTTTTGTTTTTTTTATAAATCTGATCTTGATTTCTTAATTATTGGTTCCCATATTGTATTCATTTCTATGCTTGGTCTACTTAACAGCCCAGTACAGCCTATCATATGAGCTGACTCCAATAGCATATGAGCCTGGCTTTTTAGAGGCCAGGGAACTCGTATTCACACTGAATACTTGAAAGTATCTTAATGTTACTAATACCACTACTACTTGTTGTTATATCCTACAGTTGTCTCCACTTGACGTTTATACTCGTGTATAGGGCGAATGTGATAGGAGGCAAATGGCCCAACAGTTGCTTTTATTTTAGGGTTCTGCTTTCAATATTTGTTCAAGACAACGTCTTTATGTAGTTCCCATCTAGCTTTTTCTCTAAGCACTTCGTTAGCAGTACAACTATACAATAATACTGACACGACTGCAGCTTGGAAGAATTCTTGTCTTATCTTCAGAAAGATCAGATTTCCATATGAGTGATTATCTGTCTATAGTAGTCCATGCCTTTCTTATTACACATACCATCCAAGACAAAAAAAATACGTACCAGTCACTGCTGGAGGAGCAGGGACGAACTCATATGTGACATTGTCCAGTGGAAACCTATACATGGACACACCATTGTAAGCCGACCAGAAAAAACCTACTTCAGTCAGCTCTATGCGGATTATGGATGCCGTGCGGAGTACCTGCCAAGGGCAATGACCGATAAGAACGGTTGACGAGAGAGAGTCATGTGTATCCGTAGTGACATCGCGACCTGATGATGATGAAGGGTCGAATATTCCAGGGTGAGTCAAAAGTTTTGTAATGTTTTTGGTAATGTTAAGAAAAGTAATATCTATTGTTATGTCTAAAGAAAACAGAAGTTAACCCTTTTTGAGTGGTTTCGGGCATGCGCAAAGGGACTACTTGGACGAAGCAGATGAGTGAATTCGAAATCTCGACGTATACTAACACCTGTTGGAAGCGTATGGTTTAATAGCTACTATCATAGGCACTGGACACGACGAGATGAGTTAAAATCCAGGACGAGACTGTTTGCATTTCTTATTGTGCTAATATTCTTGGGAAATGTATGAATCAAACTATTCTCCCTCCAGCCATGGGTAAATAGTAGGGCAGACCGAACTCTTTAACCTTGCTTGGGCAATCAGTGTAAATTCAAACTTATTAAAATCCGATTAAGAAATTGATCTCGTGTCACATCCTGCTTGTGTGTAGGGGTTGGTAAATGAATATACTAATATCTCAAGTTTATATTTGTAAATACCAATAAATAAAACCTGATTTTTATTATTAGATATTGTAATCACAGAACGAGTCTCTAACAGAACAATACTTTCAAGGACATTTACAGTTAAAAATATATAATGAAGAAATTACTACATCTGAGTAGCCCTCCCTTCTGCCAAGTATTAAAAAAAATGATCAAAACGAGATAAAAGTTTACCTAGTACAACTAATACTTCATTAATATGATACACAATAACAACAGCGGAATTTTCTTTTTTAAAAATACAAAAAGAAAACCCTTACGTGACACTTATTCATTAATCTATTTCATTCTTCTTTTCTTCGTTCGGGCTGTGTTGTCATAAACAGTATTTATTTCTCAAACATTACTGTAAATATTCGCCTATGGAATTTTAATTCAAATGAGTTAATCGAAACAATATAAAACAAAACAAAACTGATTGTTATAAAAGATGTACGAACCATAGTAAAAAAAAATCTAGTCTCTTTTTATTTTTTGAATGGGGATGGGCACCATTCAGAATGCACTGATCTCCTCCTTCTCTCTTACGATAACAAGAGAGAGGAACGATCCTCAATGACAAATACCAAGGGTCAGAGCCACCCAAGGGAATTGTCGGTTTCACGCTCAGAGAACAGTGCTGTGTCTCCTCATCGTGGTGAGTCGTCCGCAAAAGTATCAGACGTTCGTACGATGCATACTTAAGAAACAATCCTTATAAGCATGGTTTTGAATTACTTAAACGATTTCTCCTCAATATATGTCACACGTCCTACGATACTGCCGGTGTTCTACATAATTTGCATAATTTCCAACAAAATTTACATATTATTAATTATTCAAGTCCAGTAACTTTTTTATTCTAATTCTTTTTCATTAAGATTTCTAATTAAGAATAATTTCGTCGGAGAGATTTTTTTTTATTCTTATTTAAGAATTTAATTATTTTTCTATAGAATTGTTACGGACAAACAGGAAATCGAATTCAAGGGAGATAACTAACCTTTTTTTACTAACAAAAAGAATCGCCATGAATGAAGTGAAATGAATGAAGTAAAAAAGAAAATAAATATACACGCAGCAAATATAACAAAATTAATTTAATAAAACTAGCAAATAATATGCGCAAGAATTTAAGTTTTAATGTAATAAAATATATCAAATTAGAAACAATAACGAAACTAAATAGGAACGCATATGAAAAGTTTACACTTATTTTTATTTTTATTGATTTCTATATAAAATTATACATAAGATTGCTTTTCATACATTTGAGAATAAAGCAATGATATTGGAAATCAATATGACCAAGTAATTATTTATCAAACCTGGTTTTATTTTATTTTAAATTAAAAAAACAGTATGCAAATTACCACACTGAATACAACATAAATCATTATTTCTTAGCGATATTTAACACACATTGAAAAGATTTAAATGCATCAATAACATGGGCTGTTTTGAAGCAAATCTAACTATATTTTGATGAAGACATCGTTAAAAAATGCTAATTAAGATTAAATGATTATTAATTAATAATCATTGAGAATATATCGTAAATAACTAAGGGAATTGTGATGTGGTTTGGGCTACAAACAGCCATACACATAATCTCTCTTTATAATACTAGCAAAATATACACCCTCTTGGCGCAAGTATTTAAGTTTAAATACAATGAAATATTAGGATACGAGCTCAGGTAACGGTTATCGTTGCAGGAAATGAACTCGGTGACTCTACTTCAAATCCTGGACGAAGGTGTTTGCGATTTACGTGGTAATGCCCTTTGAAAAGGCATGAACCCATCTGTTCTCCTTCCAGTTATGGGTAAATAATAGCACAGAATGGATTCTTTAGGCCTGGTTAAGCAACCAGTTTAGGAGAAGGAAAACTGAACTCAAACCAGCTTACCTTTCTTTCATTTCTTTTCTTTGGCATTATACTTTTTTTTCTCTTGCGTATTATTCTCTTCTCTCTATGTCTGTCTGTCTGTCTGTCTCTGTCTGTCTCTCTCTCTCTCTCTCTCTCTCTCTCTCTCTCTCTCTCTCTCTCTCTCTCTCTCTCTCTCTCTCTTTATTCTTTCTACAATTTTACACCTTTTGTACTTAGTTTTTCTTTATTTATTTCTTCATTTTCCCTTTAATTTCCCTCTATTACCTCCCTTAGTCTAACTCTTTAGGCATTTTATTTATTCTTCTTTTTGTCCACTTATACTCTCTTGTTTATCTCTCTCCCTCTCTCTTATATTGCCTTTCCTTCGTCTTCTCTATTCATGTCCTTCTTTTTCTTTTCCTTTTCTATATCTTTATTTCTCTCTCTTCGTTTTCCCTTGAATTTCCCCTAGTCTAACTCTCAAGACAGTTTATTTTATTCTTCCCTTGTCCATTTATTCTCTCTTGTTTATCCCTCTCCTTCTCTCTTATATTCCTTTTCCTTTGTCTTCTCTCTTCATGTCCTTTTTCGTTCCCCTCCAACTATATATCTTTGTCATCCATTATTTTATATTAGTTTCTTTTCCTAAATGTTTTCTTTTTCATTTCATTTTCGTTTGCACTTATCCAAATACGATCAGATTAAATATTTTTTCCATATAATTCTCCTTATTTCTATTTCATTTCCCTTGCTCTTAAATTATCTCTTCTTCCCTTTCTCTGCAAATATTCATATAAGACCTACTGGAGTCAATACAATTCTTACGTTTATTTCTTCTAAGCTTTGTTTAATTAACATAAAAATGTGTTCTTTTTTCAGGTCAAACAATTTGTATGAAGTTATGTAGTTGAAACGACATTTACCATCACTTTAAGGTGATTTATAGAAAATACAATGAACCAAATTCTACAGTTTGTGCTATACCTTCGAGTCTACCCAAGGGGTCTTCATCATTAGGAAGTCAAGCTCTGAACATAAAAACAAACGAAACTGTTTATATAAAAGAGACGAAACGAAATGGCTTTAACCCAAGGGCACATCTTTTAATGTCAATGCTTCGATGATATTTTAATACAAATACAACAAGAAAAATAGATACGTTATGAAGCAGAAAAATCGTACCAGTTTTGTTTCTTGCGTGCAACTGAGGAAATTATCTTCCAACATGACAAGCAAAGAATGGAATTGAGCGGGAAAAAAAACGAAATACGAAATGGAGATGAGCTGAAATGGGAAGTAAAGACAGAAAATGGGGACAGAAACAGACAGGTTTTAGATTGAAAAATACAACAAAGATTACATATTAGATAGGCGAGGAACGAATCTAAACATCGATTGGATTAAATGTATTATATTATTATTATTATTATTATTATTATTATTATTATTATTATAGCAACAACTATAGAAAAACAAAAATAACAACCAAATGTGATAGAAAAAAAGTTTTATAAAAGCAGTCTAAAAAATAAGGGGTTGAAAATGACGATTGAAATAGGGATGAAAGAAGATAACAGATAGATAGATATGACAGGATTAGATAGATAGATAGATAGAGATAGATAGATAGATTCAATAAAAGATTCATTGATATGAAAATATTTACTTTATCGTCCATAAATAAGTACACACCTAACAATTTTTATAAAAATTTCCTTTTCTTCTAAGCCAAAGATACCAAGATTTTATTATTTCTAGTAGAACATTATACAATCAAAATGTATATCATTAGGCACTAGCGGGGATACCTGGCGTTGCCCGCAAGAATGCTGCGCGCGATATTATATAAATCGCAGAAACAACACTCTACAAGAAAGCAGCTGTACGGCCATTAGCCCCCTATCAGACAAACCATCCGAGTGAGACGAACAAGATACGCAAGGTACTGCCGGAGAAGCAAGGACGAACACATAAGTGACGTTCTCCAATGGAAACCATCACATAGGCACGCCAGTGTGGGCCGTCCAGCAAAGACCTACATTAACCAGCTCTGTACGGATACTAGATGCTGCCCAGACGAACTCGCGAGAGCAGTGAATGATAGGGACGGTTGGCGAGATGATTGTCATGGATATCTGTGTTACTAGCGCGACTTAATGATGGTTTACCATTAGAAAGAGATGTTTTTGTATAATACATTTATTGACGTTTGTAAACAGTCTGTGAGTTATCTGGTATGTTGAATATCGCAGCAAGTCTAGAAGTGAAATATCTTGAGGTATTACTACGCTAAGGGCTTTAAGCACATCAGTGTGCGTAGGGATGTAGTTCCCAAAATACTGTCACACAAAATACGCACAACTACTCCATGTCAGAGTTGATCTGGGAGTAATTACAACAAAGGGCTGCTCCACACTCTCCAGATCTCGATTCTCACTACCAGATGTAGTTTAGTGCCATACACAGGACACTTCTTTTTTAGGGGTCTTACCCCTCTGTAGGGGATATTAAAAAAAAAGTTTTAAAAAAGTAACGTTGGCGGAGCAGCCTTTTGTCGGTATCAGCCGGACAGCGAGGGAGTATGTCCCCTTTTCGCTAGCACTGCACTAGGGAGATTGTTTTGTTTTTTGTTGTTTTTTGGGTTAGGTGGAGCGCCACACCTAATGTCAGCTCCTGACTTTGCCGCACAGATCAGCTTACGTAATCAGTGCTACTCATGCTAGCAGGGACCGGTATCGAACCAGGAACCTTGCGATTCCTAGATGGGTACTCTACCGACAGAGTTAAATTGGCCGGGTGGGCTGAAAAGTTAATTGGCTGATGTCATGTCTGTTGTTGAAGACTTTTTCTAAACCACGCTGACATGGTGCTTTATTTGTGAGTTTGATTCTCACTGGGTGCCTCATAATTTGGTCTTATGCTAAGAAAGTTTAGTAAATGAATAGAATACACATTTTGAACATTGGACGTAGTACAATATTTAGCAAGCTAGGCAGTTCATTGCAAGTGAGTTTGATTCTTACTGGGTGTCTCATTCTTCTGACCTTGTACTGAATTCCATAACTGGAACCTCACCACCAGATAGATTTCAGTGTCATACCTAGGACACACATATTTTTTTTTTTTTGGGGGGGGATCTCCTCTCTGGGGGATACGGTTAGCGTATTCTACGCCTCATCGATAGGGAGGAGTTCTTAGTTATGTTTCTGTGTGAGTACATATGTATTTACCCAACCAGGTTCGCCACGGGTAGGATGTGACACAAGGTCGCAAGTATGGGGCATCCAGTGAGGATCGAACTCGCTATTCAGTAGCAATTGATCTGCGAGCTTAGCTTGCTAACCATTAAACCGTGATGGTACACCGTCTTACCCTACACATTCATCAAGAGTGGGATTTGACACAAGGTCGCAAGTGTAGGGTATCTAGTGAGGATCGAACTCGCTATTCAGTAGTAATTGATCTGCGAGACTTGCTTGCTAACTATTACACAACGATAGATTCTTCTGTCTTTGTCTAACGCGCACTTGGTTTGTAATTATCCGGTCACACGTTTACGCATGCACATATATTTTCTGGTGCGTACACAGTTCTGTATGTGTACGGGTTAATGTGTTTTTCCATGGGTTCGTCTGCAGGAGGGCAATAGTTTTTTTTCCGTGATTGTGTTTTCCCATCTATGTGTATGCAAGTATATATATATATATATATATATATATATATATATATATATATATATATATACTGTTTTTTAAGCATGTGTGGGTGATGCAATTAATAATTCGAATGGATTAATACTTAAGAAATACAGTCTATTTTTATAACCTAGTCAAGTGTATTTCTTTAGTATTAATCCATTTGAATTATTAATTGCACCACCCACTCATGCTTAAAAAAAGCTCAGTACATTTATTTTTATAACCTTGACATTAAATATGTGAAGCATGCGTGGAACACCTACAATTTCTTTTAATTTATATTATTATATATATATATATATATATATATATATATATATATATATATATATATATTTTTCTTTTTTGCAACATCAAGGTTTTTGTTTGAACTCATATGACTTTTGTCTCGCTCTTAACAACACGGAGTATAAACAAGCTCTGAAGATGATTTTTACAAAATCGAAATATTATTCAATATCAGCTATGAATATGATATAAAATGTTTTCACTTTAACAGCATTTTGTGGTATTTTCATATCCTTTTACCTATACTCATCGTCGGATTCATTTCCTTTCTTTTTAACTTATATATATATATATATATATATATATGTGTGTGTGTGTGTGTGTGTGTGTGTGTGGGTGTGTGTGTGTGTTGGGTGTGTTTTCGTGTGCGCTGTATGTATAACAAGTTTACATATGTTCATATATTTTCTAGTGCGTACACAGTTCTGTACGAGTACTGCGGGGTGTATCTACAGGAGGGAAATAATTGTTTTTCCGTGTTTGTGTTTCTCTACTTATGTAGGTTTTTTTTATTTGTTTGTGTATACATATATATATATATATATATAATATTATATATATGTGTGTGTGTGTGTGTGTGTGTGTGTGTGTGTGTGTGTGTGTGTGCACGCGCGTGTGTGTGTGTATTTCATAGTTTTTTCTCTGCGTTTCCCTAAGTATGTAGGAGGTTTTGTTTCTTTGTGTATGTAAGTGTGTATATATATGTGTGTGTGTGCGCGCGCGCGCGTGCATGTGTGTGTGTGTTAGTGTGTGTGTGTGTGTGTGTGTGTGTGTGTTTTGTGTGTGTTTTGTGTGCTGTATGTATAGCTCTGAATAAAGTTAAAGCCCCTTTAACATTATAGCCTCGTATTGAGTTTCATTGATTGGCAAGTGTCCCTTTTGCAAAAGTAGTGGCGTGTTCTTTTGATTAAATCTCTTTCAAATCAAAGAAAGAAAAGGAATATCTCAAAGTGATTGGTTGGAATAAATGTGAAACCTGATCTTGGAAAAGAGCAAAGTTCTATTATAGATTTTCCATCGGAGAATATCTGTAATTATCAATCACGTAATATTTCATTCGATCTTCGTGACGAATGTTTATATGTAAAATTCCTTCGCACTTCATTCCAAAGATGTCACTTTGAAAAAGAAAAAAAGAAAAGAAGAAAAAGTAGAAAGAAAAAAAGATTTTAAAAGGGAATCTTGGATGTCTTATTCCATATAAATTGTGTAACTATGGATCTAAATTCAATCAGACACTAATATTCACTAACAGAACCTGTGGATATACCACAGTATGATAATTTAATTATCACAACTAGCAAAAGAATGCACCTCTGGACGCAAGTATTTAAGTTTTGATTCAATAAAATATATGGTAATTTATGAGGAAGTGTGTCCCGGTCTCCTGCCTCAGAAATTGCTACCCGGTGACTATTAAAATAACGTCCCCAGCTATGTTGTCTCGGCGGTTTTACTTGAAGAAAACAACCAACTTAGGGCGTTAAATGTATTTTAGAGGGGGGGGCTTCTCTTTTTTTATATGAACAAATGGAGATGGGTGGATAGATATATATAAATAAAGTAAAAAATGAACAAATTGAGGTAGATAGATAGATAGATATCTATCTATCTTCATATCTAAACAAGAATTACGACAAATTTCTATAAATAAATTTATTAACAAATTACGATAAATAAATAAGAATCACGACAAAAATACATTTAACGCCCTAAGTTGGTTGTTTTCTTTCAAGTAACACCACCGAGACGACATAGCTGTGGACGTTATTTTAATAGTCACCGGGTAGCAATTTCTGAGGCAGGAGACCCGGACGCACTTCCTCGTAAATTACCAAATATATCAAATTATAAAGACTGATAAAACTAAATAAGAACGAATATAAAATTATCACACTTATTCTAATGTTATTTAAATTGATTTCTATATAAATTATATATAGGATTGTTTTTAATAAGTTTGAGAATAATATGATAGTATTAGAAATCAGTAACAGGAAATAATTCTTTATCAAACCCAGTTTTGTTAAAATCATTATGCAAATTATTCCCACCATATACTATCTAGACATCTATTTCTTAGCGATATATAAGACATATTTCAGAATTTTAAATGCACTAATAATATGGGCATTCTTGTGGCAAATCTAACTCAGCTAGACTTTAATAGAAATATCGTTATAATATGCTAATTTAGATTAAATAATGAGAATATCTCAAATTTTTTTTTTACTATAAATCTGCAAATTAGCCTTCCCGTTCACCATATAAACTGCTATTTTGTTGTATATATAAATACAATTGCATGTTATTAATATGTAGATATGGTTAAAAGTATTGATAGTATAAAACCTTTTTATTAATAATTGATTTGATGTTTAAATAAAAATAAAATCATGGAGAATGGGACGTAAATAACTAAGGAAATTTTTAATTGAATAGTAATATAGTTGCGATTAAAAGGCAGACACACATACAATCTCCATTATAATAACATATTAAAGTAATTTTTAAACATCGAATGGATATGGGGGTCCATCAGTGTAAAATGGGAATTAAAGGAGTCCATATGTAAACATAATCGGTTCAGAACTACTGGTCTTGCATGAAGATTGACTAAGCGTATATTCACATAGCTACGTTGATAAGTGAAATGTCTTTAATAATTTGACTTTAATAACTAAGGAAATCGTGATGTCAGTGGTGACTTAGTTTTGGTTACAGACAGACAGTTACATAATCTTCATTATAATAAGATGTTTCATATGTTTACTTTATTTCTTAGTGATATATAAGACACATTGCAGGAAATTAGATGCACTAATAACATAGGGTGTTCTGATGCAAATCCAACTCAGATTTTCGTAGATGCCTCGTTAATAAATAAGATTTAATCTATGTATTAATGATTTTTACTATAAAATGAATACTCATTGATAAACTTATGCAATTCCTGAGTGTATTGAGACGTAAGCAGTGATGTAGTTTCGGTTACAGACAGAGATATACTGAATCTTCATTATAATAAGACTAGCAGGACACGTGGATATACCACTGTATGAGGATTTAATTATGACATTTGAAATGTTTACTTAAGAGCTGTTGCGTAATAGTTCAATGTGTAAAAAGTATAATAATCATGATTTTAACACTTTAGGTTTAAGCTGTTTTTAGTAATAAGAAATGTAGTGCTCTAATTATTCACTCTCCAGCATACTCTCTCTCTCTCTCTCTCTCTCTCTCTCTCTCTCTCTCTCTCTCTCTCTCTCTCTCTCTCTCTCTCTCTCACACACACACACACACACACACACACACACTTTTTTCTTTCTTTTCTTCTTTTCATCTTTTCATTATGTTCGGTTGAAATAGATGAGCGTTATCACTTCGCGCACTAACTCTCTCTCTCTCTCTCTCTCTCTATTTTCCCTACTCTCTTTCTTCTTTTTTCTCTTATCATATCTTTTCTGTGTAGCATCTCCTTTTTCTTCCCTCACTGTGGTATTCTCAGACCTGTGAGTCCAACTAAATCCTACAGTTACCTTCATAATACTGGCAAAAGCATCTGGAGTCGCTGAATTGTCCTTCACGCTACCAGACTTTTGACTCATCCCAGTACCATCTGCAAAAAATGGCTACTGGAAATGTTGCGGAAGAATTTATACCAATAAAGTAAATATTTTTGTTAGTTCTGAAAAAGTCCAGTTTATTTGTTTGTTTTGTGTAATATTGGCTGCCATCTTTCCTTTCCTTGAAAAGTATCTTATCAATTTGTGTTCCGAACAATTCTCCATTTCCAAACATTTCTAGTCCGCTCAAATAGTGTATTCATTTCAAATGTTGAATCTAAAATGATTCTTCAAAATTTGATAATTTCACTGATTTAATATTTCTGAAATATCTCTTCAGTAATTTCACCGAAACGAAACCTATGCTACTTTATTTCATTAAGGAAAAAATTGCATTCGCATATAGCAAGAATAAACCAATGAGATAGCGATGAGAGAAAAAAAATGGCGGGGTAAACGTTCTGTTTGTTATTTTGAAATGCTGTTGCAGCAGACAAATAATGCATAAAATAAGATACATTCAAAAGAGTGACACATCGAGAGAGTAACATAATAGAGTAAAACAAACGTACTCGAAAAGAGTGGCATATCGAAACATAATAAAAGAGTAACAAAAGTACTCCTCAGAAAAGTGACACATCAAAAGAGTGACATAACAAGAGAGTGACAAAAGTACTCATCAGATGAGTGGCACATCGAATGAGTGACATAATAAAAGAGTAACAAAAGTACTCCTCAGAAAAGTGACACATCAAAAGAGTGACATAACAAGAGAGTGACAAAAGTACTCATCAGATGAGTGGCACATCGAATGAGTGACATAATAAAAGAGTAACAAAAATACTCCTCAAAAAAGTGACACATCAAAAGAGTGACATAACAATAGAGTGACAAAAGTACTCATCAGATGATTGGCGCATCTAATGAGTGACATAATAAGAGTGAAATAAAAGTACTCCTCAGAAAAGTGACACATCAAAAGAGTGACATAAGAGAGGGACAAAAGTATTCCTAAGAAGCCTGACACATTGAAAGAGTAACATAACAAGAGAGGGGCAAAAGTATTCCACAAAAGAGTGACACATCGAAAGAGTAACATAACATCGAAAGAGTGACATAACAAGAGAAGGAAAAATACTCTTTAGAAGAGAGACACATCAAAAGAGTGACATAATAAAAGTGTAACAAAAGTACTCCCCAGAGTGACATAACAAGAGAAGGACAAATGTACTCCTCAGAAGAGTGACACATCGAAATAATGACATAATAAAAGAGTAACAAAAATACTCCTCAGAGTAGTAATTAAAGTGTTGAGTTGTTGAGTTTCAATTGAATCTTATTACAATGGAGATTCGGTGTCTGTCTGTTTGTTGTAGAAAAGGAAAGTGTAAAGGCTTACGTTAAGCATGTTCTTGTATATCATGCTACACGAACTTGTTGGGGTACGCAAAGCGCTCTTTCCGTGGACAGGAACGCCACTCGACGAAAAAAATCAAGAAATTTATAGAATTCGATATTAATATTCCGGCTTAAAAGATATAGATATAATATAACACAGACGGGTTGACATGCCGTTAAATTCAAACTCTCTATCGAATTTTTGTCACTACCCATAGATTTTGGTTGTTGATGTTGTTGTTATTGTTTTGTTTATTTATTTTGTTGTTTTTAAGGGGGACTTGTGGCGGGGTAAGAAACCTAAAAAAAACAAATTCATGATTACTCGCTCGAAAATTTACAACACTGTTAATTTTCGCATTCTTGTACCGTTATTGTAATAATCTGCCTTTCTACGAGGAGTTGCAATTGAATCTTATTATAATGGAGATTCAGTGTCTGTCTGTTTGTTGTAACCGAAACTACGTCACTGTTTACGTCAAGAATTGCGTAAGTTTTTGCATTAAAACGTAAATACTTACGCCCGAGGGGCGCATATTCTTGCTAGTGTGCATAATATGTTTTAAATCTGCTTTGTTTTAAGCTGAATAAATACAAATTGTTAAAATAACAAAAACAGGTTCATTTATTTTGTATTGCTCGGTATTTCTGGTTGTTTTTTTGTTTTTGTTTTTGTTTTTTTTTAAGGAATATTAAGTGAAAATTGGCAAACAACTCATCTTTTGACCAAGTTGTTTATTAAATTGTCTCGAAATTATTCTAAACACAAAATGTCTGAAAGGCGCGAAAAGCTTCACCGAAAAGACCGAGTCAAAAATTATTTTTGTCACGTTCATATTTTCTCTCAAGATTTCATTTTCCAAAAGATCCTTGTAAATAATCCAACAAGAACGAATTTCTTTCTTTCTTTCTTTCTTTCATTCATTCATTCTTTCTCCCTCCTCCTTCTTCTTTTTCTTTTTCTTCTTCCTCAGAACCCCCCCCCCTGTTGCACCTGCATGTACCAAACTGAATTCTTCTTATCTCTCTTCAAACAAGCGCCACCTGCCTTTATCGAAATGAAGATCGGTTCAGACGTAGAAATTCGAGCGTAAATTTTGTTTAAAAGGCTGGAAGGAAAAGCTACTCTTCACGGAGAAACAAACCAGCCAATAGTATTATATTAGTCTGATTGCTTTTCTGCTTACAGCAGTTGCTATTCTCGGGAGGTCACCCGCTTTGCTAATAATCAAGCTTAACTTTGCAGGTGTCCCACTTGCTGTTTATTACCACTTTAAATTATATTTATTCAATTGAAACTTCTCGTTGAAAGGCAGATTATTACAATAACGGTTCAAGAATGCGAAAACTGATACTGTTGTAAATTGTTCGAGCAAGCAACCATGAATTTTTTTTTTTGTTTCTTACCCCACCTTAAGTACCCCTTAAAAACAACAAAACAAATAAATAAAACAACAATCAAAAATCTATGGGTAGTGGCAAAATAACAAATAAACAAAACAATAACAACAACATCAACAACCAAAAATCTATGGGTAGTGACAAAAATTCGATAGAGAGTTTGAATTTAACGGCATGTCAACCCGTCTGTGTTATATTATATCTATATCTTTTAAGCCGGAATATTAATATCGAATTCTATAAGTTTCCTGATTTTTTTCGTCGTGTTGCGTTCCTGCCCACGGAAAGAGCGCTTTGCGTATCCCAACAAGTTCGTGTAGCATGACACACAGGAACATGCTTAACGTAAGCCTTTACACTTTCCTTTTCTACGACAAACAGACAGACACCGAATCTCCATTATAATAAGATTCAATTGAAATTCAATAACTCAACACTTTAATTACTACTCTGAGGAGTATTTTTGTTACTCTTTTATTCTGTCATTATTTCGATGTGTTTGAATTTAACGGCATGTCAACCCGTCTGTGTTATATTATATCTATATTTTTAAGTCGGAATATTAATATTGAATTCTATAAGTTTCCTGATTTTTTTCGTCGATTTGCGTTCCAAATTGAGTTGATTCGGCATTAAATGACCCCAAAATGGTTGATATGCCGTAAAACAAAAACAACCAACCTCACTACGTTTATGTTAATTGCATCTCTCTCTCTCTCTCTCTCTCTCTCTCTCTCTCTCTCTCTCTCTCTCTCTCTCTCTCTCTCTCTCTCTCTCTCTGGCCACTCAGTGGCGCTACTGACACCTTTTCTACCTCGTGTACAATATTACTATGAGTGATTTTTGTTCTTATTCCAGGAGGACAACAAAACAGAAAGAAACGACAATATTAATTAGACACTAATTGATAGCAATTAGCACCGATTCATTTCTCTATTGGCTTTTGTTATAAGCAACCTGGACAGAACATGTATGCATTGGCATTTGACATCGACACATTGAAACTAAGATCATCGCTCCCCGCCCCTCGCAACACAACCCGCCCCTCGACTACACCCGCCCTCCGCTTTGATCTCGAGACCGACACCAAATTAATAACCGATCGATTAATCACAATAAAACTGAATGCCACTTAGAAAGGTCAAATGCATCATTTTTTTTTTTTTTTTTTGTCAGAGGACGTCGACTAATTGCTGCAATAGCAAGACACATTAAATCGTCAAAGAGGAAAAGATTAAGTTTGAATATTTGATTCTTTCTTTATTTCATTTCTATGCAACGTGCAGATGAAATTTGTCGCTAGAATTCAAGTTGTGAATGCATCAAAGACAGTAAGTGACACTTATATCTGATTTTTGGTTTACGCATTTTGACACTTGAAATAATTCACATGGGTCAATCTTGTATGAATGCTGGTGACCCAACCTTAATAATAATCACCACACATATGTACACACTATGTGGCCCAACTTTTATAATAGAGACCACACACACTATATATATATATAATTGGGTTCACACACACACACTTTGGGGCCTAAACTTAATAATAACGACTTAATACACACTATGGGACCTAACCTTAATAATAGGTGCCACCTGGTGTTATAAATTGCACTTGATCTCAGAAACTAAATTTAATTGTCAATAAGATTGCCTAATTTTAATAGATTTAAAAATAAATGTTTAGTAGGTTTGGTTTAGCTTAAACAAGAGGATCAACCACATTGTCAAATACCCTGCACTGTTAAACGTTTCCTCATAGAATGTGAAACTTTTGCTCCAATCAGAAAATGTTTTAACGCAAATAATATGAAAGATCTATCTAACATGGATGACATTTTGTCCTCCTTGAGAGAAATAAAAAATAAATTATGAATCAGATGTAAAAATAAGTAAGTAAAAACTTGGTGGTGTGGCCTATTTTCGGTATCAGCCAGACAACTTTTCCCCTTTTCGTAAGCGCTAGACCAGGAAGATTATTTTTGCTGAGATGGAGCGCCTTACCTACCGTCAGCTCCCCATTTCACCGTACGCATCAGATTACCCTAATATGTTCTACCCATATGCTGTTGGCGGAGACTGGTATCGAACTAAGAACCTTGCAATTCCAAGGAAGCCGTTCTATCGACTAAGCTACCTCGAAACTATCTATAAAAATATACATGTAAAGGAAACTTAAGTATCAACTTTTTTCATGCGCTCTAACAATTAGTTTTA
Organism: Doryteuthis pealeii; assembly: GCA_023376005.1. Lineage (NCBI taxonomy): Eukaryota > Metazoa > Mollusca > Cephalopoda > Myopsida > Loliginidae > Doryteuthis > Doryteuthis pealeii. The sequence continues at coordinate 37,756,075 of CM042141.1, forward strand.
AAAAAATATTTACCTACAAACCATATTTAAAAATAAAGTGTTGGCATTGAATTACCTACAGGGTTGATATGCCTTTAAACAAACTAAACTAAACTAAACTAAACCCCACTCATCCAGATGGTAAAACTACGCATAGCGTTGCAAATTTACAGACAGACCTGATATTTTTCAACGCACTGCTTTATTTGAGATATGAACCAACGTAGGTAATTACCAAGATTAATGTCAGCAATTTCATTAATAAAATTTATCACATCAATATCGATAAGTTAATAATTCAGAATGGAATAGAAATCAGCGAAAATAGACATTTTAATTGAATTAAACGCGGTAAGATTTAATTTTTGCAATTGATGACGTCATTACACTCATTCATTTAAGATGTTAATTAATCGCCCCCTTGTGGCGGCAGCTGTAACTACAAATTTTTCCCTTGTAACTGAATTTCTCGAGTGGTGACCTCGGCAAACTCGTCAAAATATTCAGCGGTGTAAATTAACACCTTAACATATGTCTTATACAATCGTGGTTATCTCTATCTCGATGGACGCAAATGGGCATTTTATGGGGGGGGGGTCTATCAGAAATAGCTTTGGCCATAATCAGCCGAGTGTTTATGCTGTTATTAGATATCTTTTTATTACCAAACTCTGCAGATTTGAAATTTAGCTCCTGCCTCAAAATCACTAGGTTCCGGGTTCGATACTGGTCCTCGCCGACTTAGCACATACGAAGCACAGATTGGGTTATCTGATCTGTGCGGTAAAGTGGGAAGTTGACGGTAGGTGTGGCGCTCCACCTAAGCAAAAATAATCTCTCTGGTCTAGCGCTAGCGAAAAGGGGATAAACTCCCTCGCTGTCCGGCTGACACCGAAAATAAGCCAGTCCGTTTATTGTGTTTAAAATCCTGAAATGTGTGTTATATATCATCTATACATATATAAAGGACAGTTGGTGCGTATGTATGTATGTATGTATGTCAGGATGAAACTACGAAAATAAAATAATCAACGACAAAGTAAATATATATACACATTAAATATCATCGGTTCTTGCTTTTTGCACAAAAATGAAAATTGCATTTATATTCAAACATATTTGAAAATTAAAATGTACTTAGAAATAGCATTGAACTTCTACTTAAAAATGTCCAACATTTGTAAATCTGAAAAGTAAACAAATCAATACACCGGGGTTTTTGCCCCCCACCTTATCGGGATTAGCGCCGTGAAGCACCAATACCAACATGGGGATATCTTCTAGCTCCAGAGTACGGGTAAATTCACTTTTGTAATTATACCGGTGAATAAACCTTTTCAAGTACAAAGGGAAGATAATTTCAAGGGGGCGGGAAATACGCAAATTTCAAATTCGGATACTGAATGAAAGAAAAACATGATAACAAATACTAAGTTTCAACAATTTTAATAACAATAAAATAAAGGTAGATAGGAAGAAAGGTATGTAAATGTCAATTTGATAGAGGGTGGCTTAGTAACTATAGAGTTCGTAAGATAGAGGGAGAGATGTAGTTGTTTGCAAAACGATGTTCTGCGGGGAACTTAACTTAGATCCAGGTAACAAATGTAGAGTTCTTTAGATGATGAAATAATAGTCGTTTCTGTTGTTTGAATTTCGTAGAGTTCTCTGGTTGTTGAAAAGTTGACTTGTCTTGAATTGTAGAATGTGTGAGGAGTTGAAGAATGATTGTTGAAAAGTTGACTTGTCTTGAATTGTAGAATGTCGTGGAGTTCTTAAGTTGAAAGATTTCGTAGTGTTCTTTGATTGTTGAAAAGTTGACTTGTCTTGAATTGTAGAATGTCGTGGAGTTCTTAAGTTGAAGATTTCGTAGTGTTCTTTGATTGTTGAAAAGTTGACTTGTCTTGATTGTAGAATGTCGTGGAGTTCTTAAGTTGAAGATTTCGTAGTGTTCTTTGATTGTTGAAAAGTTGACTTGTCTTGAATTGTAGAATGTCGTGGAGTTCTTAAGTTGAAGATTTCGTAGTGTTCTTTGATTGTTGAAAGTTGACTTGTCTTGAATTGTAGAATGTCGTGGAGTTCTTAAGTTGAAGATTTCGTAGTGTTCTTTGATTGTTGAAAAGTTGACTTGTCTTGAATTGTAGAATGTCGTGGAGTTCTTAAGTTGAAGATTTCGTAGTGTTCTTTGATTGTTGAAAAGTTGACTTGTCTTGAATTGTAGAATGTCGTGGAGTTCTTAAAGATTTGAGTTGTTCTTTGATTGTTGAAAAGTTGACTTGTCTTGAATTGTAGAATGTCGTGGAGTTCTTAAGTTGAAGATTTCGTAGTGTTCTTTGATTGTTGAAAAGTTGACTTGTCTTGAATTGTAGAATGTCGTGGAGTTCTTAAGTTGAAGATTTCGTAGTGTTCTTTGATTGTTGAAAAGTTGACTTGTCTTGAATTGTAGAATGTCGTGGAGTTCTTAAGTTGAAGATTTCGTAGTGTTCTTTGATTGTTGAAAAGTTGACTTGTCTTGAATTGTAGAATGTCGTGGAGTTCTTAAGTTGAAGATTTCGTAGTGTTCTTTGATTGTTGAAAAGTTGACTTTGTCTTGAATTGTAGAATGTCGTGGAGTTCTTAAGTTGAAGATTTCGTAGTGTTCTTTGATTGTTGAAAAGTTGACTTGTCTTGAATTGTAGAATGTCGTGGAGTTCTTAAGTTGAAGATTTCGTAGTGTTCTTTGATTGTTGAAAAGTTGACTTGTCTTGAATTGTAGAATGTCGTGGAGTTCTTAAGTTGAAGATTTCGTAGTGTTCTTTGATTGTTGAAAAGTTGACTTGTCTTGAATTGTAGAATGTCGTGGAGTTCTTAAGTTGAAGATTTCGTAGTGTTCTTTGATTGTTGAAAAGTTGACTTGTCTTGAATTGTAGAATGTCGTGGAGTTCTTAAGTTGAAGATTTCGTAGTGTTCTTTTGATTGTTGAAAAGTTGACTTGTCTTGAATTGTAGAATGTCGTGGAGTTCTTAAGTTGAAGATTTCGTAGTGTTCTTTGATTGTTGAAAAGTTGACTTGTCTTGAATTGTAGAATGTCGTGGAGTTCTTAAGTTGAAGATTTCGTAGTGTTCTTTGATTGTTGAAAAGTTGACTTGTCTTGAATTGTAGAATGTCGTGGAGTTCTTAAGTTGAAGATTTCGTAGTGTTCTTTGATTGTTGAAAAGTTGACTTGTCTTGAATTGTAGAATGTCGTGGAGTTCTTAAGTTGAAGATTTCGTAGTGTTCTTTGATTGTTGAAAAGTTGACTTGTCTTGAATTGTAGAATGTCGTGGAGTTCTTAAGTTGAAGATTTCATAGTGTTCTTTGATTGTTGAAAAGTTGACTTGTCTTGAATTGTAGAATGTCGTGGAGTTCTTAAGTTGAAGATTTCGTAGTGTTCTTTGATTGTTGAAAAGTTGACTTGTTGAATTGTAGAATGTCGTGGAGTTCTTAAGTTGAAGATTTCGTAGTGTTCTTTGATTGTTGAAAAGTTGACTTGTCTTGAATTGTAGAATGTCGTGGAGTTCTTAAGTTGAAGATTTCGTAGTGTTCTTTGATTGTTGAAAAGTTGACTTGTCTTGAATTGTAGAATGTCGTGGAGTTCTTAAGTTGAAGATTTCGTAGTGTTCTTTGATTGTTGAAAAGTTGACTTGTCTTGAATTGTAGAATGTCGTGGAGTTCTTAAGTTGAAGATTTCATAGTGTTCTTTGATTGTTGAAAAGTTGACTTGTCTTGAATTGTAGAATGTCGTGGAGTTCTTAAGTTGAAGATTTCGTAGTGTTCTTTGATTGTTGAAAAGTTGACTTGTCTTGAATTGTAGAATGTCGTGGAGTTCTTAAGTTGAAGATTTCGTAGTGTTCTTTGATTGTTGAAAAGTTGACTTGTCTTGAATTGTAGAATGTCGTGGAGTTCTTAAGTTGAAGATTTCGTAGTGTTCTTTGATTGTTGAAAAGTTGACTTGTCTTGAATTGTAGAATGTCGTGGAGTTCTTAAGTTGAAGATTTCATAGTGTTCTTTGATTGTTGAAAAGTTGACTTGTCTTGAATTGTAGAATGTCGTGGAGTTCTTAAGTTGAAGATTTCGTAGTGTTCTTTGATTGTTGAAAAGTTGACTTGTCTTGAATTGTAGAATGTCGTGGAGTTCTTAAGTTGAAGATTTCATAGTGTTCTTTGATTGTTGAAAAGTTGACTTGTCTTGAATTGTAGAATGTCGTGGAGTTCTTAAGTTGAAGATTTCGTAGTGTTCTTTGATTGTTGAAAAGTTGACTTGTCTTGAATTGTAGAATGTCGTGGAGTTCTTAAGTTGAAGATTTCGTAGTGTTCTTTGATTGTTGAAAAGTTGACTTGTCTTGAATTGTAGAATGTCGTGGAGTTCTTAAGTTGAAGATTTCGTAGTGTTCTTTGATTGTTGAAAAGTTGACTTGTCTTGAATTGTAGAATGTCGTGGAGTTCTTAAGTTGAAGATTTCGTAGTGTTCTTTGATTGTTGAAAAGTTGACTTGTCTTGAATTGTAGAATGTCGTGGAGTTCTTAAGTTGAAGATTTCGTAGTGTTCTTTGATTGTTGAAAAGTTGACTTGTCTTGAATTGTAGAATGTCGTGGAGTTCTTAAGTTGAAGATTTCATAGTGTTCTTTGATTGTTGAAAAGTTGACTTGTCTTGAATTGTAGAATGTCGTGGAGTTCTTAAGTTGAAGATTTCGTAGTGTTCTTTGATTGTTGAAAAGTTGACTTGTCTTGAATTGTAGAATGTCGTGGAGTTCTTAAGTTGAAGATTTCATAGTGTTCTTTGATTGTTGAAAAGTTGACTTGTCTTGAATTGTAGAATGTCGTGGAGTTCTTAAGTTGAAGATTTCGTAGTGTTCTTTGATTGTTGAAAAGTTGACTTGTCTTGAATTGTAGAATGTCGTGGAGTTCTTAAGTTGAAGATTTCAGTGTTCTTTGATTGTTGAAAAGTTGACTTGTCTTGAATTGTAGAATGTCGTGGAGTTCTTAAGTTGAAGATTTCGTAGTGTTCTTTGATTGTTGAAAAGTTGACTTGTCTTGAATTGTAGAATGTCGTGGAGTTCTTAAGTTGAAGATTTCGTAGTGTTCTTTGATTGTTGAAAAGTTGACTTGTCTTGAATTGTAGAATGTCGTGGAGTTCTTAAGTTGAAGTTTCAAGTTTCTTTGATTGTTGAAAAGTTTCTTGAATGTAGAATGTCGTGGAGTTCTTAAGTTGAAGATTTCATAGTGTTCTTTGATTGTTGAAAAGTTGACTTGTCTTGAATTGTAGAATGTCGTGGAGTTCTTAAGTTGAAGATTTCGTAGTGTTCTTTGATTGTTGAAAAGTTGACTTGTCTTGAATTGTAGAATGTCGTGGAGTTCTTAAGTTGAAGATTTTCGTAGTGTTCTTTGATTGTTGAAAAGTTGACTTGTCTTGAATTGTAGAATGTCGTGGAGTTCTTAAGTTGAAGATTTCATAGTGTTCTTTGATTGTTGAAAAGTTGACTTGTCTTGAATTGTTAGAATGTCGTGGAGTTCTTAAGTTGAAGATTTCGTAGTGTTCTTTGATTGTTGAAAAGTTGACTTGTCTTGAATTGTAGAATGTCGTGGAGTTCTTAAGTTGAAGATTTCGTAGTGTTCTTTGATTGTTGAAAAGTTGACTTGTCTTGAATTGTAGAATGTCGTGGAGTTCTTAAGTTGAAGATTTCGTAGTGTTCTTTGATTGTTGAAAAGTTGACTTGTCTTGAATTGTAGAATGTCGTGGAGTTCTTAAGTTGAAGATTTCGTAGTGTTCTTTGATTGTTGAAAAGTTGACTTGTCTTGAATTGTAGAATGTCGTGGAGTTCTTAAGTTGAAGATTTCGTAGTGTTCTTTGATTGTTGAAAAGTTGACTTGTCTTGAATTGTAGAATGTCGTGGAGTTCTTAAGTTGAAGATTTCGTAGTGTTCTTTGATTGTTGAAAAGTTGACTTGTCTTGAATTGTAGAATGTCGTGGAGTTCTTAAGTTGAAGATTTCGTAGTGTTCCTTGACAATAAGGTAGCTATGCTACAAATTCCTTATTGTAAAGTATTAATTGAGGTTCTTGAGTTGTTGAATTTCGAGTGAGTGCCGGTTTATCCTTTTTTCATTCTTTGAGGGAGATAGACTCTAATTCCCCAAGACGTGGTTGATTTTCACAACCTTTGGTGGTAGCGAAAAGCTACGAGGTCCACCCTGGTCGCTGTCTTGCTAGACACTGATGTTTCAAAAGCGAAATCTCCCTTGCCCCTAATCCGTGACGTCACATTTCTCTCTGTCAGCTAGGCCTTTCCTTTTCCCAAAGGCGTACTTGTTAAAGATGACAGTGTAGTAGGAGTTGTTCGCTAGGTTCAAATTCTGGGACGAAGCAGCAACCGTGACGTCATGGGCTTCTCGGAAGATTCCTTATATTTTTTATTTTTATTTTTATTTTTAACATAAATTTTGATAACCTCTACCCTGGCGATGCTGGGTAGCCGCTTCTAGCTAAGAAATAAATGTTTATATAATATATGGTGTGAATGATTTGCATACCGATTTTTTTAAAACTATATTCAATGAATAATTACTTGTTGTTATTGATTTCTAATATTATTATCTCAAACATATTACAAACAACTTTGTATGATTTTATATAGAAATCAATTAGAATAAAGTAAAGATAAGTGTAAACTTTTTGTGTTCGTATTTAATTTCATTTGTCTTTCTAATTCAATATGATACTTAATTAATATAATTAAGTATCATATTGAATTAGAAAGACAAATGAAATTAAATACGAACACAAAAAGTTTACACTTATCTTTACTTTATTCTAATTGATTTCTATATAAAATCATACAAAGTTGTTTGTAATATGTTTTTGTAAAACTTAAATACTTATGCCCGGAGGGCGCATTTTTTGCTAGTTACAGTGATTGTTTTGAGGTGTCTCCTGCTACAAATAAAAATCTGGTAACGCTGACAATGTATTATAATATAGAAATGCAATACATTATTTTCTTATTATTGGTCGTGCGATGAAGAATTATTGAGTAAGAAACTACTTGTAAGGTGAAGCGGCATTGACCCCGTGGTTATTGCTCCACTTCGATGTTCATCTAACTGAACAGTTATTAAAAGTTGGCTGATTTATAACTCATAAGAGTCACAAGATAAAATATTAATTTCCGTTCAGGAAGAAATCGAAGAGACAATTCTTATAACGTAACAACTTTATTCCAAACAGGAACGAAGATACAAAAGGGGAAGTTGTGTGTGTATGTATGCAAATACAAACGATAGATCCATTCCACCTATTTAAGGTATAAAGTAACCTATTCAAAGGGAAAAGGTTGGGGGAGGGTTAAATAAGTTTTGTTTTTTTTTAATTTTCTAGGAGAGGGAGTTTGTGGAAATGCGTGAAGTATTCGGCGAGACATGGGAAAACTTAGATAATATAACAGATGAAAAGACTAATCAATCTGTTAAAATTTCCAAAACTTTTGATTGATTGATTGATCGATTGGTTCGTTGGTTGGTTTTAACAGCACGTCATCCCATCTGATGTATTTTATGCCTATAGGTTAGGGAATTGTGTCCATTGTACGTTTATATCCACATTTTAGTGTAGAGTTCTTTTTTTGCACATGGTTATATGATATTAAGTATTCCTATATATTAATAATTTACAAACAGATCTCTTTACGCTGACAATGTATTATAATATAGAAATTCAATACATTATTTTCTTATTATTGGTCGTGCGATGAAGAATTATTGAGTAAGAAACAACAAACAGATCTCTCTGGTTCACAGATATTACCAGAGTCAGAGTTGGAGTTGACCTGGGAGTAATTGCTATGAAGTTATACTCCATAATTCCCAGAGCTCCACAACTGGCTCCTCACCACCAGATTCAGGTTAGTATCATGCCGTCATGATACTAACCTGAAAACAGTCTGCAATTGCACTTGCTCTGAAAAACTAAATTCAATTGCCAATACAATATCCTAATTTTGATAGATTTTGCGTGATGGCTAACGTGTTGGTTTGCGACATCGGAGTAAATAAAATAGAATTTCAAAGAGGTGTTATGATTATCGTCGTAGGAAATCTGAGATCCTATGGGGCAGACTGGGCTCTTTAACCTTCGTATGGCAACCAGTCTAGAAAAAAAAACTCTGAATTCAAGCCTGTTAAACTCCACTTAAAAAAGGATCTTGTGTCACATCTTGCTTGTGCGGTGAGGTTAGGTAAATACGTATAAGGAGTATACTTATTTTTAAATAGACATGGATACGCCATAGAAAAAATTACGATCAAAACGGATATTATTTGGTATTATTTATTACTAAACTCTACTGTAATAAAACTATAAGGAGTGTACTTATTTTTAGACTGCTGCATATTCGTATTTTTGGCAACAGAATTTCAAATCTGCGGAGTTGCCCAACTCCTCTCTAACGTCTCTCAACACGTCAATCCCATGACCAATCATAGTGATAACAATACAAGCCAAGAGGTCATTTCCGTTTCTTACCGTAAACCGACAACAAACCTTTCATATGGGATCGATCCTGTTCCCTGCACTGACCTTCCTCGGTTCTAAGGTCATCGGCACTTCCATGTTCTATGGGAATAAAAATTCACAATGGTCTTCATCTCTCCTTCGTGATGAAAATTACGCTACTTCTCAAAAACGAGTTACCTCTTGTGACGGTCGCGACAGTTTTGATTTGGTTAAGGGGAGATAATTGTACTGATTAAATTCTGCTAGTAATCCCATAATTCATAGGACTTCCGGTTCCTGGCTATCTTTAGTAGTTCGTCATTTTGGAGGGAGATAAAAACAAGTAGAAGCATGTCCCAAAAAAGAAAATTCTATAATATTTGTAAATCAAATTATTCTGCCTTCTCGCGATTTGTTAAGTTTTTCTTTCTTAGAAAGTATAAATATTGCTCTGTATATAATTAATATTTGTTATTATATATTAAGCTCTCTTCGGGATCTGTTAAAATACTTGTATTATATTTACCAACTCCTCCGCACGATCAGGATACGACACAAGGTCAATTTCTTCAGCGGAGTTCAACAGGTTTGAATTCAGAGTTTTCCTTCTCCTAGACTGGTTACCTAGCCATGGTTAAAGAACCCAGTCTCCTGCTATTTTACCCATAGCTGGAGGGGACTAGGATTCATACCTTTCCCAAGAGTATTAGCGCTAAGTGAAATGCAATTAACACGTCCAGGATTTGAACTCGGGGGACGAGTCCATTTCCTATGACTTTAACCATTACACCATGCGCTTCCTATAAATAAATAAAAATTAAAATACTTGTATAAATCTATAAGTTTGCATCAACATGAGCATGCATGAGGGGGTCGGCAGGTTAGTAGTTTTAAGAACATAAAACAATGAAATGAAATAACAACAATTCAAAGCTGACGACAAAAAATATGTTACATATATGTTATGTATTGTACACAAATACGTACATTTAAGAAGAAGAAATAACAAGAAAAGGTTTAAATATTTCAGTGTCTTTCTTAACTAACCTCAGATGAAAAAAAGAAAATTAAGAGGATGTGGGTGTTTCAAGAAAGTCAAGAAAATGCGTCTTGGCCGATCGACAATTGGAAGAAACTGCCGAGAATCGAAAAACGAGTGTTATAATTGGCGAAGTATGAGTATGAAGTCAAAATCTTGGTTGGACAGGTGGGATAGGGGAGAAGAAATGGTTTTTGGAAGAGTGTTCTATGTATTTATGTAGGTAGTAACTTTCACTTAGTTCGTGGTTCAATCAGAATTAGATCTTTTTGTGGAAAAGAAAGGGTTGCTTTCGATGAAAGTAGAACACAAGGACTTTAGCAACTTCTGAATTCTTGTTATACGGGGCACAAGTTAAGTTGTGTTACACATATTTCACTCTGAAATTCTATGAACTTGTCAAACCTTTATTGTGCCTATCTATAAATCAATACTCTTGTTCTTTAATCTTCCGACCGTTATCATCTTGCAACACTCTCTGGTTAAAAATGAAACTGTTCAAGATTAAATGCGGAAGTGTAAATCATGATATTTTGTATTTGTATCTGACTGATATTGTATCGTTTCATGAAAATCTGATCTCTTTGATGATATAAAGCCAGAATTCTTTCAAGTTGTAGCTGTCAGTGCTACTGTATGGCTGCACCAATTGGACTCTAACGAAACGCTTAAAGAAGAAGGATTATAGGAACTACACAAGGACGCTGCATGCTGTCTTGAAAAAATCCTGAAAGCATCACACCACAAACGCAGTTGTACGGTCATTTACTCTGGAGACTGCTGGAGAAGCAAGGATGAACTCGTAAGTGAGGTTCTCTGGTAGACACCAACACATGGACACACCAGCGTGCACCAACCAGGAAAATCCTAGATCAATCAGCTTTGTGTGGATTCTGGATGCCGCGCGGAAGACTCAGGGCGATGACCAATAAAGGCGGTTGGCGAGATAGATAGATAGAGAGAGAGAGAGGAAGAAATAGAGAAAGAAATAGAGAGAGAGAGAGTCATAGGGTCGGATTAGCTCAGTCGGTAGAGCGTTCGGCTAGAAACCACAAGGTTCCTAGATCGATACCGACCCTCGCCAACTCAGCGTATGAATAGCACAGGGATCTGTGCGGTAAAGTAAGGAGCTGATGGTAGGTGTGGCGCTCCAACTCAGACGCAAAAACAGTCTCCTTCGTCTAGCGCTTGTGAAAAGGGGATAGACTCCCTCGCTGACAGACTGATATCGACTTTAGGCCACCCCGACTACTTTACTTTACTTACTTATTTTAAAAAATATTTTAACCATACTTGTTGTTTTCTACTATACCATTTGTTACAAAAATTTCTACAACTTGAATAGTATATGTTGTACCGGCCGTTTCTACAGTGGAGAATATACACCGGTTCTCACTATAAATAGTGAGACACCGAGTGAAAAGGTTGTACTGTTACCGTTTAACGGCAAGCTAGCCGTTCCTGTACCATTATTGTAAATACACTTGTCTTATTTTACCCTACCTCGACTTGACTTCTTTTTTACTGTTGGATTAACATCACAACAGTATATATAATGTTTATTTATCTCTTTACAGAAGAAGGCTATCCTCTTAATTCCAAAAAAACACAGAAACGCATGTGACAACCCATGCCAAATATACCTTTGCAAGCTCTGCCCCATAAGTTCTCTCTAAGTAAGCCCATGATTTTAATTTGTTCCTATTTTTTTAAAAAACCTGTCGGCTGGAGCTTTAGAATACACCGACTGCACCTCTGCAGAAGTGTAAGACCTCCCTCCCAATTGGGCCGCCTGTTAGTTGTGGGTGGCGACCCGTGATGCATCAGGATGGATCATGGTGACTGAGCAGTCCATCATATGCAACACCCCACTTTGTCGCTTACTTAGGCTAGACGGTCGGTTGGAGAAGACTCCCACTGATCAATCGGCTAGTCACGTCAAGCCCTAGCACCTATATGATTGTCCCAACCCTATTGCCTTCATGGAAAGCCCCAACTCTTTTTATCATAAAAAAGGCGGTGGCTGAGGGTCTTCAAGTACTGGGTATGACGTTAAATTCTTATATCTGATGATGAGGTTCCAGTTCGGGAGGTATGGGGAATCTGGACCACCCCTTCATCCCCATTACTCCAAGGTCCACTCTAACCAAGAGTGGTAGTACCTGTTAGGGTCCCATCTATGGGTTTAATGGAAAAATGGTTATTTCCTAGTTGAGTAACATGATATTACAGGTGACCCAGAAAAAACAGAACCCAAATTATTTATTTATTTCCCCATTAAACTAACCTTAAACCCCAACCCTAACCCTAAACCCTAACCCTAACCCTAACCCTAACCCTAACCCTAACCCCCCTAGTTAAAATTAACAGTTTTATTACAAAATTTGTGGTCAACCTGTAATATCATGTTACTCAACTAGGTGGTTTTAGGGTTAGGGTTAGGGTTAGGGTTAGGGTTAGGGTTAGGGTTTAATGGGAAAATAAATAAATAATTTGGGTTCTGTTTTTTTTTTTTTTTGTTTTTTTCTGGGTCAATCTGTAATATCATGTTACTCAACTAGAAAATAACCGAAAAATGTGAAAAAAAATTGAATACTCATAAGGAATGAATAGAACAAAACCGTCTTCGGCATAAAATAACCCAACAAGGGTTGACATGCCGTAAAACTCAATCAACCAACCTATTTAGACAAAGCAATTACTCTCTTTTTTTCTATCTCCTCCAAATTCATTGTCATTATACGACAATTTGGCGCTTCTGTCACCATTTTCTTTGAGTGGAAACTTCGGCACGACTTGGAAATTGTCGTCGTCTTTGAAAGATTATTTTCTATCACCTTTCTTATCGATTTCTTTATTAATTTTTCGAGATATCTATCTTTAAAGATAGCGCGTGACTTTTTGATTAACCCGCTAGATGAATATACCCCAGAATAATTACATCAGAAGAAAGATTTGCGTCCGTCAAAAATAAATTATATCTTGTACAAATTGGGCTTCTTAATTCTCTCTCTCTCTCTCTCTCTCTCTCTCTCTCTCTCTCTCTCTCACACACACACACACACACACACACACACACACACACACATGTGTTAATGATTAATAGTGTTTTCTTTTCTTATATTGAGCTTTTAAAGGAAAAGGTTTGACAGTGAACGTTTGACGTGAAACTAAAATCAATTTTTGCCATAAATAAGAGCTTCCTCCGGATGTGTGGCATTATGCATGTTCAGAGAGAGAGAGAGAGAGAGAGAGAGAAAGAAGAGAGAGAATGATAGAAGTAAACACACATATACAGAGAGAGGGGGAGGTTGAGACAAAGAATGAGAAAAAGAAAGGGCTAAACGGAAAAAAACAAAGAAAAAAGAAAAGGAGACATATATACAGAAATAGAGAGAGGTAGAGAGAGGGAGAAAGAGAGAGAGAATAAAACGGAAAAACAACGAGAAAAAGAAAAGGAGACATATATACAGAAATAGAGAGAGATAGAGAGAGGGGGTGAAAGAGAGAGAATAAAATGGAAAAAACAACGAGAAAAAGAAAAGGAGACATATATACAGAAATAGAGAGAGATAGAGAGAGGGGGAGGAAGAGAGAGAGGATAAAACGGAAATACAACGAGAAAAAGAAAAGGAGACATATATACAGAAATAGAGAGAGATAGAGAGAGATAGAGAGAGAGGGAGAGAGAGAGGATAAAACGGAAAAACAACGAGAAAAAGAAAAGGAGACATATATACAGAAATAGAGAGAGAGATAGAGAGAGAAGGGAGGAAGAGAGAAAGAATAAAACGGAAAAACAACGAGAAAAAGAAAAGGAGACATATATACAGAAATAAAGAGAGAGAGAGAGACGGGAGGAAGAGAGAGAGAGAGGATAAAGCGGAAATACAACGAGAAAAAGAAAAAGAAGATATGTATTCAGAGAGCGCGCGCGCAGCGCAAGAGA
>CM042141.1:37772044-37777044 GCA_023376005.1 Doryteuthis pealeii
TCGAGTGGAAACAAGTTTTGTCATGTGAACAGCATGGTCGATCGTAGCGAGAAAAAAAATAAAAATAAAAAAATAAATAAAAAACAAGATTATGCTCGATTTCATCTCATAGGTAATTAACAAATCGTCAATTTTTTACCAACTAGTAATTTACAATTCGAAAAAAAATAATCAATGCCCTGGGTATGATGTTAAACTGCATTCGGTGGTGAGGCTTCGGTTCTGAAAGTCTAGGAAGAGTAGAGTTCTTCGTACTTACTACAAGTGGTATTGCTTCGTCGTACTTACTACAAGTGGTATTGCATTGGCAACAGATTATTATATATATATATATATATATATATATATATATATATATATATATATAAAATAAAAGGATATTTAATCCGACAATGTGAATTTTATATATATTCAAAAAACAAATGATGTTTACAAATGCATGGGATCATCAGGAGAGAATGTGCACCGTTTAGTTGAAGACCGATCTATTACATACGGCCGATACAGATATTCCGAGGGACCTCACAACAGTGAGGGGGAGGCCGATGTGCAGTTAAAAACCGTTGAGAGGAAGGCCCCGAAACGGTGCACATTCTCTTCTGATGATCCCATGCATTTGTAAACATCATTTGTTTTTTCAATATATCAAATTCACATATATATATATATATATATTATATATATATATATATATTTGGTAGAATATGTGCTTAATTGAAGTCATACCTAATTTTGAAAATTAATTAATTGATAATTAATGAATTAGGCGGCATATCTGTTCAAATGTAAGGCTAAACAAATCGAGAAAAGGCAATCTCTGCATGTACATTTCGGCCTATTATGCCTCATCAGCAGAGTTATAGACTGGAAGACTGCTCTGTGTGTAATTCGAACCCTAACTGTCAGGTTGACAGGCGGGGATTCTAACCATTACACTAGCTGGTTTTCCCAGATTTTTCGTTTGTTTTGAACTCAGTTATATTCCATTTAAACAGATATGTCTGCCTAATTCATTAATTATCAATTAATTAATTTTCAAAATTAGGTATGACTTCAATTAAGCACATATTCTCCCAAAAATTGTCGGCTAAGGCCATATCAAACACATTGTTTGTTTGTTTGTTTACTTCTCATATATATATATATCAGGTGTACGACCACTTGTCCCCTATCAAACAAACCATCTGAGTGAGACGAACAAAACATGCTGGACACTGTTGGAGAAGCAAGGAAGAACTCATAAGCGACGTTCTCCTGTGGAAACCAGCATATAGAAACGCCAGTGCCGGCCGACCAGCAAATACTTACATTAACCAACTCTGTGTGGATATTGAATGCTGTTCGGAGAACCTGCCAGGGTCAATGAATGATAGGGATGCTTGACGAGGGATTGTCATGGATATCCGTGCTTGCTAGCACGACATGATGATGATGATGATGATGATATATGTTATTGTACTGTGTTTCCGCCCATGATGTTACATCGTATCACAGATCCATTACGACCGAATAGCGTGTTGGATCTTCGCTGAATGCCCCATATTTGCGGCCTTGTGTCACATCGAAACCATGGCGACCAGATTGGGTAAATACATACTATCCAACTTTCTTTATTTCAGTTTTCTTTCCATTATTGTCTTTCTTCTTCCCAATAATAATCCTCTCTCTCTCTCTCTCTCTCTCTCTCTCTCTCTCTCTCTCTCTCTCTCTCTCTCTCTCTCTCTCTCTCTGTTGGGGCTGTAAAATACACCGACTACACCTCAACTACGTGTGGTGAATTGTGATGCTTAAGGATGGAATCTGGGCTGAGTAGTCCAGCGCATGCAACACCCCACTTGACCTTATATATATATATATATATATATATATTACCTCTGGGTATGGTTAACATTAACATTATCCCACTTGATGAGTTTGTGGTGCACCGTGCTACTCTCTCGTAACTCCAATTCTCATGTCTTCACACTTTTCCGTGCTTTGTATCTGTTTGGTGATGTCCGGGCTGTCAGCATGTATCCAAGATGTAATCATTTTATTTTCATTTTATTTTACCTCAAGGGGTTGACTTCGGTGATCTCGCGGAAACCGATGCTTTCAACGTGACTTTTCCGTAAGCTGCACGACTTGATGATGATTAATTTGTGTTGTAGATCTGTTTATCTGTAAATAAACGACAACTTTCTCTGAAAGAGTTTCTTTACGAATGACTTGATGAATAAATTCCCAGTGTGGAATTTGAAACAGGAATTAAAACTAAATTTAAATATTGTTAAATGATGTTGTAAGTTATTCCTAGGCGCGAAAATATAAAGAATTTTTTTCTTCCCGCTATCAAACCTTTGGGGGAAGAATAACGCATCGAATTAATTAAACACGTGCAGAATGAGGAACGATATAAAAATTTTCTTTGGTGTCGCTTTTCCAAAGAAAGAATAAAAGGAAGCCATTTTCTTTTGTTGGAAACTCAATCATTTCAGTGTCGCTTTGAAATGTTTCATCTTAACAAATAACTGCGGGTAAAATTCGGATCAATATGGCGATAAAGGAAGTAGAAAAGAAAGTCAACTTCATTTAATGTAAATTAAGTGTTGAATAGAGAAAAGAAAAAGAAAGAATTAAAACGAAAGAAAAGATTTGGTCAAAAGAATAATTATGCAGGTGGAAAACAAATTATCCTTAATGAAAAAACAAACTTTTACCATCGTCAAAATATCGCCTTATTCACTAAAATATCCGTCCACCAGTCCGTACATTTACCACTCTATCATTTTCGTCCAATTTTAATAAAATTTTCAGGAATTATTAAAGCAATTAATAGAAAGGTTTTCATCATCATCATGTCGTGCAATTTGCATGGATATCCATAACGATATCTCGCCAACCTTCCCTATCATTCATCGACTCTGGGATCTCCTCCGCGCAGGTTAATGTAGGTCCTGGCTGCGCGACCCACATTGGCGTGCCCATGTGCTGGCTTCCATAGTAGTACGTCTCTTATGATCTCGTCCTTGCTTCTCCAGCAGTGTCCTGCATGTCTAGTCTGTCTTACTCGTATGGTTTTTGAGATGGGGGAGAAGGTGGCCATACAGTTGCTTTTTTGTGGGGTGCTGCTTCCACGACATATTCGGGACCGCTCGCAGCATTCTTGTGCAGCTCCCATCTAGCTTATTCTCAAGGCGCTTCGTTGGGGTCCAGGTGGTACAGCCATACAGCAGTGCCGACACAACTACAGCCTGGAAGAATCGTCTCTTTAGCTTGTCGGGGAGATCGGATTTCCATATGACTGATAATTTGTTGGTGGCCAACCATGCCTTTCCTGTTCAAGTGTTAACATCACTTTCTATGGATAGGTGCAATCTATTTCTTACTGTTTATGCCTTAGTGTCCACATCGCAGTAAAAAGATCACTTTATCGGCAAGGTTTATAATACGTTGACTGTATCGCCTAAAAAGAGAAAGGATTGCATTGGTATGTATTTATCAACCCGTCCACACGTTTTCCTTCTCTTAGATTGATTAGAAAATAAATGTGTAATAACACACGAAGTTAATATAACAAGCATTGTTCTTATCAATTTAGTATCGGAATATATAAATGTATGCAGATTATTAATATTAGATAGGAATAATTGAAACCATACAACTCAAAAAATTATTTATATTAGATCGGAATACTTGAAACCATAGTATTTCTTGCAAATTATTAGTATTAGATAGGAATGCTTGAAACGATATAAACTGTGTGCAGCTTTTTAGAATTAGATAATAATACTTGAAACCATATTGTTTCTTGCAAATTGTTAGTGTTAGATTGAAATACGTGAAATCATATAACTACGTGTAGATTATTAGTATTAGAAATATTTAATTTTTTATTATTAGCATTAGATAGAAATACTCAAAAAACTATAACTGTGTGCAGATTACTTGTATTAAAAATAGTTATTTGAATCTATAATTGTTTATTTGGTTTGGTTTGTTTTGTTTTACGGCATATCAACCTCAGTCGGTCATTTAATGCCGATAAAGTTTTGAAATAAATCAATTCTTAATGGATAATACAATTTTTTTATAAATACATTTTTCTATTTAACCCATAGATGGGACTCTAACAGGTACTACCACTCCGGGTCAGAGTGGACCAGGGAGCAATGGTGATGAAGGGGTGCTCCACATTCCCCAAACCTCCAAAACTGGAACATCACCATCAGATAGAATTTAACGTCATTCCCAGGACATATAGACCCGCAACCACCGCCTTCTAGCACCCATATGATAAAAAGGGGTTGGGGCTTGCCATAAGGGCAATAGGGTTGGGAAAATCATATAGGTGCTAGGGCTTGACGTGACCAGCCGATTGATCGGAGGGGGCCTCTCCGACCGCCCGTCTAGCCAAGATAGGGCCAAAGTGGAGTATTAAATGTCATGAACTGCTCATCCACCTGGGCTCTATCCTTAAGCATCACGAGTCGCCACCCACGGCAAACAGGTGGCCCCATTGGGGGAGTCTTACCCCTCTACAGAGGTGCAGTCGGTGCATTCTAACGCCCCAGCCGACAGGGCGGTATAATTGTTTACTCAGGATTATTATTGGTAACTTAAAACCAATAACTGTGTGCAAACAAATAATCCTTATTAAATTGAAATATATATTTTAAATCGTAGGATTATCTATTGATTATTAGTATTTGATGAAACTGAATGCAGATTATTTCTATTAAGAATAAATAATGATTATTTACTGAATAATTGAAACCGTAGAATTGCTTTAGGAGACGCGTGCTGTAATGGTTACCGTCGTATGAAATGGGCATGACGAGATGAGTTCAAATACTGGACGAGGCTGTTTGCATTTCACACAGCGCTAATGTTCTTGGGAAAGATATGAATCTAACTATTCTCCCTCCAGCTATGGGTAACTAGTAGGGCAGACGGGTGTAACGTGGTGCACTCCGCGTGTGCACGATGAAAACGTATACAAAGAGGGGTCTTTCAGTTAC